>OY747705.1:31325297-31860297 GCA_963556495.2 Valencia hispanica
AACATATGTATACCACACTTGCTTTATACTCAATCCATTTCACCTATACACTACTATGTGTTACTTTATTAAACTGAATGCCAATAAAATACTTTAAAGTGTGTGGTTGTAACAAAATGTGAAAAAAATCAGATGGTCTTCATTCTTTAATAATACGGTGTTGCCTTTTGACAGAACACAGAGCTCCTATTCTGATATGATTAGCATAGATAAATAATGCTTTTTTTCATTTTCCTAATATACCACTGACAATGTACATAAATCTGTAGTTTAAAGTGATTAGTATACATATGCACTACAAGAAGATATGTTCTAAAAGTGTGGTAGGTTCTATTTATCTCCTTCAGAAGGTCATACAGATTAAATCCTGCTATGAAATACCTGTTTCCCATGACAGCTCTCTGCAGGAGAGTCGCACAGCTCTAAAACTTGACTTTCACGGCAGGTTAAAATAAGCACAAGTGTTCAAACTTAAAGGTTGAGCTTTTCCACAATGCCTGTTCTCAATTCAATCTCTATCATTATAGCAAAAGGCACCTATAGCAAAGGCACCTTTTGAAGCCTATAGTAAAGTAAAAGTAAATTCACAGTGCTCTAAAGAAAATAGTGGTCACATTTTTTGCTTTCTAATTTATTTAAGATTTGTCAAAAATAACCAAAAATGAAATCCACTTTTAGGTGCCGCTCAATATTAAGTTCTGTAAGTCAATTTAAGCCACACTATCACAGCTTCTTTTAGAAAAATGAATTTCAGTCGAGCGGGTGCTCTCTTGCCATGTTAACTCAGAGCTTTATTATGCAATAATCTGTTCCTATCTGCTTTTGAATATGAAAACATCAACTTTAGGAGATGGTATTTTATCTCCTTTTTCAGTGTGTGCGTTGATTTCACTTAAAGGGGATCTTTCAGTTTAGCACATGTAGAAGACTGTATAGCACCAGTTCTCAAACTAAATTTTTCAATGCAAGTATGACTCGCATTTCAAAATCAAAGATGCTACTATTGTCCCTGTGTTGCTCTCCTCACAGCTCTGCCTAAAAACACCACCCCTAGTGGGCTACAAGAAGTGACGTAACTGGAGGGGAACATTCCTGCTTTGCCTCTCTTATTATTATCATCTTAACTGACATGATCAAAGAAAGAAAAAAAGTTCACTTATATTATTACTTCTGTCCATATTATTTTTGTTCAGTATAATAACCTTATCTTTGTAGTAATGATACTGACCACTACAGAAAGCTATTTCAACCTTTAATAGTACCTTCCTGAGGGGGATGAATTTCTAGTGATTACCTTTAATGATTTGAGGTGTTGTTCTGAATGCATTAAAAGGTCACATCTATCTTTTAAGATTCATCTCCTACTAATTAAATTTGCTGGTGATATTTACGCTGTTTTCTTCAGTTAAATGAAATACCCAGCCCAAATTGACTTTGATTTTTACACGCGTTCTTTATTTCTGCAGTTATCTGATGGTTCCATTTTGATGCCATTTAAACTGATTCTTAAAAGGCACATTTTCATTAATGGTTCAACTGGAAACTGACAAATAGAAAGTAAAACTGAAAAAGAGACCTTTTTGTATTTGAAACGATCTTGAAAATGTCCCCTTCCCCTTAAAAAGGTCACAGAAGTCATGGAGTATTGTTTCATATTTACCATTTGATATCCACCCTTCACTCTACCGATACAGCCTGGAGTCAGAGATGTTTTAAAAATTCATGCAGAACTATCAAGGTAGAAATGAAGGGAATAAAGCTGTTCACATAAAAATCTTCTCTGTGAAGGAATCAACTGCTTCGAGGGATGCTACATGTAATATTAACACTGCCTCGAGGCTCAACATGCTCTAGTCAAAGAAACCTTCACTGCTGCTGACAGCATCAATGAAATTGAGTAAGATGTTTTGCTCCTTTTTTTTGCACACAGGAAACTGTATATAGAAATAAATTATAATAAAAAGGACAAATTAAAACAAGTTGAGAGAATAACAAGTTGCTTGTCTTAGAAGTATATTTTATTTTGCTGCTAATTGATGGAAAGATGATTACAAAACCGTTGAGCCTTACTGCTGATTTTGTTTTAGAGTATGGATGGAACAGAATAGAAACATCTTTAATTTTATTGTCCCTCAGCAGGGGTTGTACCAACGGCAAAGTGAGGCTACAATAGCGGCAAGATCTTGTGTGAGGATCATGTTCATGGAAGAACATGAACTTGATCCTCACAGTGCTTCCAGGCTTCTCCAGGTAGGTTCAGTTCAGGAGGCACAGATGATGACATCATCACCAGGATACCAGGCTGGAAAGCAAACTGCAGCAGATCCAATGAAGATCTCACCATGGGGTGAAGATGGTTGAGGACCAACCTCTTCAGACCTTCATCAGATATGAGGTCAGTGCTATCATTCTGTAGCTTCTGAGGTCCTTTGGATGTTTGGTCATTTGGCAGTGGTATCACACAGGAGGTCTTCTGGAGTTGTGGTACGTTCCCCAGCAGCCTCAGGCTTGCTTGCGATGAACATGTATCCAATGATGCCACACAGTTGATCTACGCAACACCTCAGGAGCCTGCTGATGCCATCCAGACCTGCATCCTTTTGCACCTTGATTCTTTGCAGCTCATTCCTCACCTGAAGGGTTGAAAGGGACAGGATGGTGGTGAGGGATTGGGGGCTATAGAGAGGAGCTCTCGTAAGCGGAGGGGCTGGGTGAGGGCTGAGAGGTGTGAAGTTCGGGGGAGAAAGGCAGGCAGTTGAAGATAAGACAGTCTGCAGCAGGGGTGACTGGGCTGGGGGAGGGGTGAGTGTCTGATCAAACCTGTTGAAGAACTGGTTCTTATTATTACCCCACCTTTTTATCACCTATTGCCTGGGGACTTGGTTTGTGACCTGAAATTGTCTTCAGGCTATTCCGAACCCCACTGATGTTTTTTCTGCAGCTGCTCGTCCTCTATCTTCTTTCTGGAGATTTTTTTCCCATCCCTATCTACCCTATGTGTCCCAATTTGCCAGTACTTTCCATTTTTTGTTTTCAAAAATAAATTTGATTCAACACATAGTGCTGCACTCTTGATAAACTGTCTTGATCCAGTTGAAGATATTTTGTTGCAATACAGTTTAAGTGTTGATCATTCTGCCTATAACATTTTCTGTGTGTTAATGCTTAATCGTTAGCATACAACGCAAACATGAAAGGTGTTTTCTTCTGCTTGATAAACTTATCCTTTGCTTTAAACAATTTGTTACATCTGCTGACCTCTAGGGACTCTCTTACTAGAAGAGAGATTCTTTCTTTTCTTCTCGTTTGTTTGCAGGCCTGCTGTCACCTTATTTCAGAGTTGAAGTTACTTCCTCCTCATCAGATGACTCCATAAAAGCTTCAGTCATCCAGAGCCATGCTTCTTCCTCTTGTACATCTGTGACGCGGTTGTCCATGAAACTTAATCCATGAGGGATATGTGAGCATCTGAGAGTAAATCTGTGGTTAGTGCATCTTGTTTTGTTGAACTGTTTCATTTAAAATATCTAGGGGTTCTCCGCCATTTCTTTCCAACTAATTTTCCTTTGTTTTGTGGCCGCCAGGGAGCTTAGGCATTGTATTTTTAATTTTTTTGTTTGTTGTTTTTGCCTTGGAGACCCTGAAGCTTATCACTTCCTTTCTGTTTAAGCATATGCAAAACTCTGAACTTCTGAAAATAAATCAGTTTTACGCTGACCTGAGATTTATTCTATAATTTTTTGTTGTTTATTTGCTAGATTTATTTTATGCTTTTTGTAGTCCATCCTGTGCCTCCTTGATTTTCATTCTAAAGTATTGTAACCCAACCTAATGAGTTGGATCTCAGCTGCACTTTGTTAGACAGTTGCTAGATATCTGGGTTGCTGACCGGGTCACATGACACAGAAAGGGAGCTGCAGCACCCATTCCGATCTCTATCTCAACACACATTAATTAGGTCTACAACATTTAGTGCTTCGGGTACAGTTAGCAAACAATGATCTCATAATATTTTTATGGTTTGCTGGCTAATACCATCCAACATCACCCTTATTCACTAAGCACTTCAAGGCAGGATTTAAATGCTTTCTTTGTCATCTCTGTGTTTATTGTGAATGGGCTGAGGTTGATGGGGGAGTTGCAGTCAACCCTCTGCTGTTGCACCCTAAGTCACTCAGCTGACTTGTGTGTTGTGGCTCAAGTGTGTAATATAGCAATTACAGTCGATGAGACAGAACAACAGACTGGACTTCAGTCATAGTTTCTTCAGTAGCAGTTATTCTTGAAGAAAATTGTGAAGGTCTCACACACTATTAATGGGAAGAATGAAGGAATTCCAGTTTAAGGTTTATGCATGTATATGATAGAACAAATAGGGAAAACCCCAACAAAGTGGATTTGTTTCTATTTTAACAAGTAAAATTTTATTTGACCATTCAGTCATTTTTTTATCTATTATACCATAAACCATACATATGTCTGATTGGAGTCTGAAAGAGTCATTATTTCATAAATATGTGTATAGGAGGCAAAGCATGTATTAATAAAGCTTTTAAATTCACCAAAAAAACCTGTCTTGTTTTGGATACGGGGAGGAAGCCAGAGTGTGCAGATGTACAGAGGTTGGGAATTAAAAAGACCCTTAAATAAAATTTCAGAACCTACTCTATTTGCTCTAAGAGATACTTGAGATACTATGTTGTTGAAGACTGAATGTGAATAGCACTGTGGTCAGTGCCTAATCTGTAGAAGAAAGAACAGATAGAAATTCTAGTCTGGAAAACTTCGTGTGGAAATTTGCTCTCTGCTGATCCGCGCTTGGAGTACCGAGTACCTTAACTTCCACTATAAAAAGTGTTCTTGATTTTCCAAACTAAGTTGACCCTGACTGCTTTCTACCAAATGTGGAACATCATCTCATTAAAAACTGCCCACAGCTCCAGAACAAAAAGACTGAGATGTGACTGTAAAACACGTTTGGCAGCCTCAAGTATTTTTGTAAATAATCAACAAGCCGGGCTCATCCTTCTTTAAGGTTTCTCTTCCTTTTGTGCTGCAGTTCATGCTACACCAGACAAACTTTTCTCTTCAGAATTTGTCAACTAGGTTTAGGGCCAGAATTGGGTTTTACAGAATTTTTACCTGGTGTGCTTCATTGTTTAACTTTTGTAATGAAAATTATCTAGCTAATAATTCATCCATCCATTATGTATACCCATCTATCCTCTCCAGGGTTGCGGGGGGCTGGTGCCGATCCAGCATTCATCGGGCGAGAGAGGCGGGGTACACCCTGGACAGGTTGCCAGTCCATCGCAGGGCAACATAGAGACACAAAGGACAAACAACCATGCACGCACACACTCATACTTAAGGGCAATTTAGAGAGACCGGTTAACCTAACAGTCATGTTTTTGGACTGTGGGAGGAAGCCGGAGTACCTGGAGGGAACCAACGCATGCACAGGGAGAACATGCAAACTCCATGCAGAAAGACGCCAGGGGGGGATTTGAACCAAGGACCTTCTTGCTGCAAGGCAACAGTGCTTCCAACTGTGCAGCCCATGTTAATAATAATAATAATAATTTTATTCGTTTCACAATCCCCTGTTTTATTCCTAATTAATACTCATCAAAACTCAAACTAATTAGAAAGCTAATAAATGGTCAAAATTCAAATATTATCAGTTGAGTGTTTAGATTTACACTGCAGCTTCATTCATTGCTGGTTCCCTGAGTCTCATTATTATGTAGCCTACAGCACATACAATCCAACATGGACTGTTCTGCATCCTGCCAACTAGTTTGTTCCAGACAGCTGTTTCACATTAAACGGATGACAGTTAAAAACAAACTTAACCATATCTTAAAAGAATCTCAATAATCTTTAGAGATGCACACTCTCAACATATGTTTTCACATAAAGGCAATATTCAGACCTTGGCTCTGCTGTATTTTTTTACATTTCTGGCTGTGATCCTGGAGAAAGTTCAGAGTATTTTGAAGTCTTGGGGCAAACAGATCAGACTCCTGCTATATGTAATCACTCAAGGGACTGCAGGAGAGCTTTTTGAACTACCCACTATGTATAAAGCATGGTTGGTGGTGCTGTCTGAAAGTGCATATCAGTTATGACTCATAAGTGCTGTAGGTTTCATGCCACGTGTTCGATCCAGGAAAAAGCAAAGAAAATATATATGTGAAAATATATATCACAGCTTGTGAACCACATATATCAAATGCCATGATTCATTACAAATGTATTTTGTTCACTATATCTGTGAACATTTGGAATTTAACAGTAGGGTGGAGGTTGAGAAAAGCACTGCATTAATCTCTCTGCAAACAAATGGTTGAAATCCAGTGTGATAGAATTTCTCATGCAACGAACCTAGGCAAAAAAAAAATCAGATTTCCTGCCTATATGATTATTTTCTTCAAAGTCAGTTAATCAGTCCATCCATTGTTTATACCAGCTTATCATTGCAGGGCAGCATGGGGGCCAGTGTCTATTTCCTGCTGTCACAGGGCAAGAGGCAGGACAGACCCTCGATATGTCAGCAGTCAATCACAGGGCAACAGAGAAACATATAGGAAAAACAACCATCTGTTATCCTAACGGGCGTTTTACAGAGACAAAATACACCTAACATGTATATTTTTGAATTGTGGGAGGAAGTTGGAGTACCTGGGGAAAAGCTACATGTTCTCTGGGACAGTCAATACACACCTAGGTCAGGGTCTGAACCCAGTACCTTCTTGCTACAATAACAGTGCTAACAACTTGCCAGTGTGCAACTGGACAATCAGTTCATCAAATTAAACAAAATCTAAATCTGAATATTTATCAGTGAATGTCAATCAGTCAATCAATAGGCATTTCCACTGCAAATCTCCCCCCAGTGCTTCCACATCAGGTGCTGGGGCCAAATCAGACAAAAGCAGTTAGAAGTCTATCCCGATAGGGAGGTAGGACTCTTTGGATGAATTTTAAACTACACACTTTGTTATTGAAATTAATTTCAATTCAAATTCAATTCCAAAATACTTTATTGATCCCAGAGGGAAATTTAGTGTTGTTATAGCTCATATAAATAGTTCTTAAGGGATTTGTTGTAGATGATGATGGCTGTGGGCAGGAAGGATCTCCTGTAGCGGTGTGTATTGCAGCGAAACTGAAGAAGCCTCCGACTGAAGACACTCTGTTGTTGTAGTATAGTCTCATGAAGAGGATGCTCAGGGTTGTCCTTTTTTTTGTTGATTTTATAAAGAATCCTTCTTTTCATCATCATCTCCAGATGTTCCACAGTTGTCCCAAGAACAGAACCAGCCTTCTTTATTAGGTTGTTGAGCCTTTTTAAATCCCTGGCTCTGATGCTGCTACCCCAACAGATGACGGCTGAAGAGATTACACTCTCCACAACAGACTTGTAGAAGATCTGCAGCATCTTGCTGCAAACCTTGAAGGACCTAAGCTTCCTCAAGAAGTACAGTCTGCTCTGTCCCTTCTTGTAGACGGTTTCACTGTTCAGTCTCCAGTCCAGTCTGTTGTCAAGGTGAACTCCGAGATATTTATACTCCTCAACCACCTCCACTGTAGGATGATGCTAAGCATTTCTCATTGTTTAAATATAAACAGCCTTATATTTCAACTTGTACTCCCTTGCAGTTCATATTTTCTGTTAACTGAAATGGATCCTAATGTTTTAAGAACTTTGACTTAATAACGCTGTTTTAGTTACATGATTATCCTAAAGTCAGTGTAGCTCACCCCAGAGATGGCCACTCAATTGCGAGTCGAGTCAGTCTCAAACCTAAGTCGCAAAAATAAAAGACTTCAGATTCAACTTTGACTTTTTTCCTGAGGACTTGAGGCTTGACTTTTCTGAGACACAACTCTTATTAACAATTTTTAATATCTTCTAAAGAAGAGTGAAAGGAAGCCAGTATGCAAGTTACAGATTGCAGGACTGAGAGATGATGCACTGCTGTACATGATTTACAGTTAAAGGATGTACTTGATTATTAGCCAGTGATGTTGGTGTATTATGGGCTGTCAACGGTTAACACCAATCTGTTCATGTTAGTTGTAGTTAAATGGTAAATGGTCTGCATTTGTACACCATTTAATCAAGTCTAAGAACTCCAAAGCGCTTTACACTACATTCAGCCATTCATACACACATTCACAAGCTGATGGTGGTAAGCTACACTGTAGCCATCGGCCCTTGGGCACACTGACAGAAGCGAGGCTGCCCTACAATCGGCACTTCCAACTTAATCATAAGGACAAATACTTTGATTAATTCAGATATCATTAACAAGTTTTAATCTTTTTCTATTTATCTTACAGCATAAATGCCTAGTTATATTTCTAATGGAGTAAATATTACATCTGATCAATTTTCAATAATATAAAGCACCTTACCCCGCCTCTCACCCAATGACCACTGGAGATCTGCACCAGCCTAACTGTGACCCTGCAGGGATAAGCGGGTTTAGATGAAGGAAGGAAGGAAGGAAGGAAGGAAGGAAGGAAGGAAGGAAGGAAGGAAGGAAGGAAGGAAGGAAGGAAGGAAGGAAGGAAGGAAGGAAGGAAGGAAGGAAGGAAGGAAGGAAGGAAGGAAGGAAGGAAGGAAGGAAGGAAGGAAGGAAGGAAGGAAGGAAGGAAGGAAGGAAGGAAGGAAGGAAGGAAGGAAGGATGGATGGATGGATGGATGGATGGATGGATGGATAAAGCAGCTTGGATACTAAGTTAAAAGGTAAAAGTTTAAAATATAACTGATAAAAAAATATTAAAGATTGAAAGTTTATTATTCAATAAAATGGTACAGGTTTGGATTCCTAAGCTGCATAATGAAAGGTTAGCGGTGCACTAGATGTCATGGATTTGATAAGAAAAGTTTTACTTTAGTCGTTGGAGACTTGACTTGTCTCTGACTTGAGACTAGACTTGGGTTTGCCCCTCAAAGACTTGAGAATTGACCTGGAAAAATGTATTGTTTATCCATGGCTCACCCTGACCTCATTTAATGGGGCTCTATTTGGAGCTGAACAATAGATTTTGTGTTTTTCAAGGTTAAGGTTTGGATATTTTATGCTGAAGATAGCCGCAACAAAATTTTTCCTCAAGACAAGTTTGATGGCTTGACTGTGTGTGTCTGTCTTCCTACAGACAACAGACACTTCGTTTAGCTGTTGTCCACACACAGGCAGTTGTTTCTCTGTGTGAGGACCCGATATATAATGTTTACCCTCCCTTTAAACTTGCAGATTTAAACTACAAGCTCATGCCCTAACCATCAAAACTGATCGATTAAAACAGATTATTTTGGTTCATGGGTGGGAAATGCAGCAAAGACAAGCAGAGGAAGCTGCAGCTGCATTCTGTAACACTTGTAACTTTTATGTCAGACCATTTTAAAGGCAGGTATAGCCAAAACAAAAGCACTGATCTTTACTTTAAGTTGCATAATGGAAGATTGTCTACTAATATGCTAATATTAAACAAAATCACAATTTTATTAAAGAGGAAAATGGAAGTGGTTTAACTTCAATAGGAACAACAATATCTAATATATAGTCAAAATATTGTGAACTTTGAACATTAATACTTTTTAACATAGCTGAAGTCATAGCTAAGTCAACATTACTTAGATTACTAAGGATGAACTGGTCTATAGCTATGTGTCGTCACAAGCAAGATGATATGGAGGTGTTTCAATGACTTTTGTTTCACTTCTAGGAGTAAACTAATGTCAACCTCTTTTCCCAGAAGTAAAACAAAGATATAGAGTTTTACATGCTTGGTTAAATGATTTGTCTGATTAAAATATGTACTCTTCTTCAACATTGTGATTAAAAAAAATAATTTATTTATGGGATTTTCAACTGTATTTTTGGAATAACATTATTTCAGAAATAATGCCAACATACTAAACATATGGAAATCTGTTTTGCTCTTCGCTTTTTAAAAATCTTTTTAAAATGACGAGCCTTTATATCTTTGTACAATAATTATGATGATAGTATAATTTGAACCAATATTCCTATTTGACACAATATTTATCCAGCAGTTTTTGTTAACTTCAGCAGCAGGGAAGCATTAAATACAACTGTTTTGTATTTCTGTGTTTCGTCTGATCGATTGACACACTTCCCTGCTGGATGTCAGCCATTATCATAACAGTCTACAAAATCACTAATTGAGAAAAATGGCGATGTACTTCAGGATACAATATGCTGGAATATCCTGCATTACTCTGGCTAAATAAATCCATTAATCTAAAGCAAATCTACCATATATCATAAAAATGTAGAGAAAAAGCAAAATTTTCTTCAAAGCTATATATTTAATCATAACAGTTAAAAAATATCAAGCATGATTTGGCTTAGTTGCTAATGTATTTTTGCCACCAACAAACACAATTTGTAAGTAATATGTAATAACTGTATATGGTTTTATATCCAAATGAAAAAAGGTTTGTCACATTATTGTCGCTTTTCTGTTTTCATGCATGCATCAAACTGACACTCACTGTGAAAAGTTTGCTGGCTTTAAAAGTCTAAAGTAAAAATAATAGCCAAGGCACCCATCACTGAAAAAGTACTGACTCTGCAAAGGTTCAGACCTGGTAGCTTTCATCTTGTTCATAATTCCTGAGGTTATTATGAGTTGGATATTAGAGGCTGTCTAAATGGAGTCGTCGTAATTATAGGTTTTATGCATGGGAAGGTACATTTTCTCAGGTAATTTGAGGGACTAAGAACTGAAAAAAAAACAGGAATAGAAAATATTTGACTATGGGAGCCCTCAAGTCCCTCTGACACTGAAGTATTTCCGATGATGGAATTATCATAGCTATTAACAGCAGAGGGAGCTTCAGTTATGCAAATTACAACAGTGTTTGCAACAAGATGAACTTTTCATTCCCCCTCTTTTATTGCTGCCTGTCATGGAACGTTGGTTATTTTTTGACTCACTTCCAAAACACTGAACACATCCCCTGTTACCTTTGGATACCATTGTGTTTTTTTCTTGTTTACAACTAACCATGCCATTAAAGTTGTGTCCCTGATGCCCGTAATAAACAACAACACAAAATGTATTTTATAATAAAAAAAAGAATGTAGTAAAGCTGGAAGGATAACTCTAATACCCAAAAAAATGTAGTGTATCAAGGTTTCTTTAACGGGTTTAAACCAAAGGCAAAAACTAAGGTTGCTTTAAGTGCAAACGGAAGCAAATCATGTAAAACTTCAGGTTTTAATAAGGCTGCAATCTTGGCTTTGTGTTCTGCAATATTTCATAAAACATATTGTATAAAATATCATAACAGCATTAGAGAGATGGAACAGTAGAGTTGAAGCTCACTATTGCAAAATTAAAATCACAGTCGGCAGCAAATTCATCTTAATGGGTGTACAGATCTAAACACAAAAGGGATTTCATTGTGCCTTAACATCTGTTCCTTTATTATTTTCAGTAATACCAGGACATCTTCTCAGTAAGCTTATGGGACTATTCCTAAACTGGGTAATGCAGGTGGTCTCTGAGACATCATTCAAACTGAATGTTCTTGATTTGGCACCTTCTGTTGTCACACTAAATGCTAAATGTTATGTCCATAATGTCATCTAGTGTAATTCAGCAGTACCACGCAAAGATGCCATCTTATTGAATGTATGTCATTCCCATGGTTACGTTTGTACAGTCTGTCAAGTATTATGTAGGGTAAGTCAAAAGGCTTAGAGCAGAATAATGCAAAGGGGGGCTGCTCTAAAACAAACTTTGCAACTAAGTCCTCTGTCTCCTTGTACATATATGTATATGTTGGGGATTTTCAAGCTTACTGAAATCCCCATAAGAGTAAAAAATCTTACTATATGGACTTTTGGTAGTGTTTTGAATATTCCATGTGGATCACTGCTTTAAAAGAATGCGTTGTCAAACACAAACTGTCGTAAAGTTCTTCTGTTTGTACCTTTGTCTTTAAATTGGCAGTCTGAAATGTAATTGTGGGAGGTGAGGGTCTGCAACTGGGACTGAACATAGACTTTTCATAAGTAGCAAAGGAAAAATATCTTTTTCAAAAGTGGAAAGGTAATTGAAAAATGTTTTTCTTTATATGAAATGCATCTATTCAATAAAAAGTTTGCAGTTTCATCAAAATGTATATGTCTTGTTATATAAATTTCTGACAATAAGCTTTGAAAAGCAAATATTTGAACAGTAAAACCGCTGGATACTCTGATACACAGGAATTACGTCTAATCTGTCTAAATCTATTTTATGCAAACCTGTTGTTCGACATGCTTGCACAGGTGTGAATTATGTCAGGCAGTGACATAACATGCACAAGTAATTTTTGGCACATATTTTGTGTAATAACAGCAGCATTGGCTTCATACTCACTTGTTACCCTAACCTCAAAAATACAAACTCAAATCTTGAAATGGTGTAACACAACAAACCTTGCAGATGCAGAAAAATAATCTTTCACCGTACTATGTGTGGAATTAATTGGATGAAATAAATACTGACAAAAGTGGATAAATATTATCGATAATTTTATCTTAGTATAATTATCAATGAAGTTCAAGTTTTAATCTGTTAAATAACACCAGTTCCTTTAGAGGGAGCAGTTCGTGGAACCAGACACTTGGTCTCTTCTGAAAAATGTGTGATCAAGCGTTGTGGAACAATTATTGTACACACACACTGCACACTCGCTAATATAAGAGGGTTTATTAAAAAAATACAGCCAACGCATTTTGGCAATAAATACCATTTATTCTACAGCATGCAAACTAAACTATTGATCTTAGCAAATGGATAATATGCGAATGGAACAAACAATAAGCTTCAAAGAATCACTTCAAAACACAGTTTTTATCTTAAAAAGAGGGTGGGTGGGGGGGTTGTGTGTGCGCGTGTGCCTGTGTGTGTGTTTGTGTGTGTATGCTGCACACATGTGAGTTGGCCAGTAGGTTCGGGTGCTTATCAATCGGGCGCACTTGTGTTAGCCTTTTTGCGTGGACAGAGCTAAAGTGATAACATAGGACCGCGTGGGGCAAAGAACAATGGAGTTAGTTTTGGCTAACAATGGAATTAGCTTTAGCTAACAACGGAAGTCGTGTGGAGAACAAAAAACATTAGAGTTAGCTTTAGCTAACAATGGAGTTAGCCTTAGCTAACAATGGAAGTCGTGTGGAGAACAAAGAACATTAGAGTTAGCTTTAGCTAACAACGGAAGTCGTGTGGAGAACAAAGAACATTAGAGTTAGCTTTAGCTAACAATGGAATTAGCTTTAGCTAACAACGGAAGTCGTGTGGAGAACAAAGAACATTAGAGTTAGCTTTAGCTAACAATGGAGTTAGCCTTAGCTAACAATGGAAGTCGTTTGGAGAACAAAGAACAATAGAGTTAGCTTTAGCTAACAATGGGGTTAGGTTTAGCTAACAATGGAAGTTATGTGGAGAACAAAGAACAATGGAGTTAGCCTTAGCTAACAATAGAGTTGGCCTTAGCTAACAATGGAGTTAGCTTTAGGTAAATCGACGTAGGAGACAGCCGGGGCTCGTCTTCTTCAAGAACTGTCTTGGTACAGTTCTGCTGACAGCAAGCATCGCCTGGATGCACGCACGGGAGCCGGGATAAGTGTTTTTTTTAGCTTTATGTAATATATGAAAATAAATTTGGGTTTTCATTAGCTGTAAGGCTGAAGGATTAAAATAGTAAATAAATAAATGCTTGAACTCTTTGTTTGATGAAGTTTTGTGTATGATGTGAGTTGTGTATATTGTATATCTAGTAGAAAATATTTTGTTTAACATATGATACATAATGAGTTTTACTTTTTGAACTAAGTAGGCTACCCAACTCAACTTGAATAAACTAACTTTTACATTTTTTTATTCAATTTAATAATGCCAACATGTGCTCAACTGATGCATTTGTCAACATGTTTTTTCAGGAACTTTTAATTTCTAATTGAGGCCACAAGGCTTGCAAACGTTAGAAAACATTGGCAAAGTTTGCTACTACCTAAGGCCGGCCCTGCTTGTTTGTCTTCCACATATTTAGCTGATTATCAGCGCTAATTTGACCACAGTCCCCCTTGGTACAAGGGTTTTCCCAGATCTCTGGTCCAGGAAAATAGTTTTAATTTTCTACAAATGCTCGGACTCTTCGTTTCCTTACGGAGGGATAAATAGGGGGTGGTTCTCAAGTCGATATCTTTAATTGCTCCTAGGTTGTATCAATACCTACAGGTTTTACTGCTCCATCACGAGCCACTGGGAACGGGTTGCCCGGGAAACGGCCGCATGGCAACAGGATCAGAGCCTGGGGGTTGTCTGCTTCTAGGTCTGCTCCCATTTTACATCGCATTTCCTCACTAGATGGTGTGCAAGCCACCGGAGAGAACGCTTCCCCGCACAGCGAGCTGTACAGCCAGCAAAACAAACCTGGGAAACTATAAACCACGGAGCGTTTCTTCACGGGGTTCCGAGGCGGAAAAGTGTGGAGTTAAATAAAGCCGTCTGTCGCGTTTTAAAGGTTTTCTCTTTCTTAAAAAAATAAGCTTTTTGGGGAACAAGAATACTTGGGAGAGGAAAAAGCGACCACAAAACAGCTGTGATGGACATAATGATTGCGGTGCAGGATGCTTATGTGTCTGGTCAGTGGCTTACTGCGATCATTTTCAGCCTGTGCTGCTTTCTGCCGTCCTGTTTGCCTGCCGGACAAACTGTGGACTATTCTTCGGTGGAGAATGTGGTGAGCAGACAAGGCGACACGGCTCTGCTGAGGTAAAACAAGCCAACACAACTTCACTTTCTCCCGCTCTCACTCTCATTCCCCTTCCTGCAAAGTTAAACACTCGAACACCACCGTCCCTTTCTGCTCTCGTATGGATGTCCGCTTACTACTTTTTAAGGCATGTAGTGCATGTGATATCCAAACAATAGATAGTTTTCCCTCCATCCAGTAGGATGTTTTTTCTTAACGGGGGGTCGTTTGTGCAGCGACCCCCTTATGCAGGACGGTTGCCCAAGTGCATGTCGACTGGCCGCTAACAAAGTTTTCATTGATGGTCTCCCTCCGAGCACAACATTTTGCTTTGAATAAAGTGGTACAAGAGGGGTCTTGCGCAGCTTTGAATCTCCCAGCCTGAACTGCACATTTCGCTTTGTGCTGTCTGTCGCTTATGTAATTGGATTACGTTGTGTTTGCCTGATTTCCACCGTTTTAACAGCGATGAGCGCTGTATAAAGGGTAGCTATACTAAAACAGAGCCTCGTTTGTTGATTTCGGAGCCGTCTCTCCGCTTTTTTGGTGGACGCATTAGAGTGATGTCGCAGTTTCAAAATCGAGGCAAGAAGAGTGTATGTGTGGCCGCCGCTGATCTGAATCGAGTTGTGGCAATGACGCGCTGTCTCCCTCATCCTCCCCCTTCCCTCCATCCATCTATCCCTTCCCTCCATCACGTAGGCTTCGGTGCCAGCTGCACAGGTAGCTGCTCATTAAGGCTTAAATTAACAGCTCTGGGTGGGGTTCTGCTTCAGTGCACACATTTTTTTGTGTTCAAGAATCAATTCAAAATTCAATGACATGATTAAACTAATGGGAACAAATGCAAAATAAAAACTCCAAAGACACTTTAATGCAAACGTTTCATAATGTTTTATAAAACTTAAAACAACTTACAATAAAACGATGCAAATTCTATTTAGGTTAGCCAATATCAAGCTGAGGGGACAGGCCTACCCTTATTTCAATGTGAGTTCTGCAGATGTTGACTCTGAGAGCTTCTATGTGGTGCCGAATACAGAACAGCTAAGTCTGCTTGACTTTTAGTCATTGTTGACTCATACTTGATTGTTGAAGCGTTGTGATGCATCTGTGTCACAGGGCGATCATTGGCAGCGACACTGAGATAGGTATCATATTACAAGGAGAATAAAAATTTACCCAAAGCTGCAATAAAATTAAGTTTGAAGAAACAGAATTTCTGCCATATTTTAGGGGTGTATCAGTACACACACTTAACAATATGCTACGCAAAAACAGATTCACGACAATTTGAAGGGATTTTAGCAATGTCTTTGGGAATACCAAGATTCTCCTTTTGTGTTGAACAGATAAAAGTTTTGTGAATCTCAAACAGTGGTTTTAAAGAATCCTTGTACAATGTAGTATTGTCCGATTGAGGTTTGAGCGTTCTAAGGTTTGGAGATTTTCAACTAGTGCTGATAGGAAGATAATGAAGGTGATACTAACTTTAGCATTGGTAACTGTTAATTAGCATCTGCTTCATTAGCAGCTAGCTTAAGTGTCATTGCCCTTTAACTGGTATTCCCACAGGACTTATATATCATTTGTATTCTGTCTTTCACTTTTTCTTTTTTCTGTTGGGTACTAAAAATGCTGCTATATGGACAGTTTGAAAGTGGTGTCTAGTAAACCCCTGGTATTTGCAAGGGGGCCCACAACCGCTTGCAAATAGCTGAACTCTGGTAATACCCCCTGTAAAAGCACATATTACTGCCTGTTTCAGTAGCTCATACACTAAATATACCTTTATTTGTATTATTCCCTGATAGCAAGATGCCTCCTCCTTCATAACAGTTACTCCTTCCAGCACACAATGGTGTAATGAGATTATGTTCTTTATAAAAGTAGAGAAAATTAGATATGCTAAAAGTGGAAACTTGAAAAAAGTTCTACTATAAGTTGCATCCATTTATGGAGTTTTTTGCTTCAAATACCCCCCGGCCTTTTTTTAATTTGGTATTTATTTATATAGTTTTTCTTCTCTGTTTTTGAGTCTGATGTATCTTGCATTATATTTCTGTATAGCAATACCGCTCCTTGGTATGTATTTAAGCACCTTTGTTTTTTTGTTTGATTGTGTGCAAATTTCAATAAAAATATTAACCAGAATATGGATTAATCTGCACAGTCAAGCCGTCCTTGCACCACAGCAGAAGCTAAGATCCGCAATCTTCTTGATCTCTGCTCCTAAGGGTACAGCCAGTCAGCACCAAGGAAAATGAATGCCGTTCCTGGATTGGCTACTTTGTGTGTCAAATAGCATTGCGTGTAGATATTACAGCTTCTCTGCATTTTCCCTCAACTATTTTAGATATGCTCTATAAAAAAATCCACAAATAAGCATATTTTCCGTAAATAATTTGGCTTTATGTATCTCCCCACAAAATTCAGCGAATATTGAACCACAAATAGGCGGGAGTCTACTGTTTACTTCTTCAGTGTGCATGTAACTGTGTCCAACCTGCAGCCTTTATTAATGGACTCTGGCAAAAACCCAGACAATCAATTCGTTTACATGCAGTAAGAGAAAGTCGAGTTATTGCCTTAGTCCAATTGAAGTCGGACTGAACTAGAGTTAGAGTAATCGAGCTAAGGGACCCAGATAATGTGATTGGTAAATCAAATTTCTCTGCATGTAAACTCCAACCATGACTTAGTGACGAGGCCTCGGAAGCGGGAATACTAACACCGGTACACAACAACACCGCTGAACAATTAGTGTAACACAATCAAACAGTACAGTACTTGCTAAATGAATTACATGTATTAAATAAAATATCTTCATGGTATGATATCTAAAGATGATCATAATCTTGCTTCTTCTTGCTTTTAGTTCTGCCCATGCTAAAGAACTTAGATGTCGGACCGGCTTTTTATGAGGAAGTCTAATTCCCTACTATCAGTCTGGGTTGGCAGTGATCAGTGGCAGAAGATTTCCCTGAATCCTAAAGCTTTATTGGTCCAGATGATCCCATTGCTATGAATCAGTTCATTAAACAAGTTGTCTCCTAACCCCTCCCTCAATGGGGCCGCACTTATTCTCAAGCAGGTCATTGCCTCAATAAATGCCACCTAGAAATTTAGCCGAAAGGACGTAGAGGAAATATTTTCAACATAATTTCATGCCTAGGCTCTCATAGTTAATTAAAGGGTTATTCAGCACTTGCTGTAACCCCTCATTTGCCTTTTTTCATATGTTAATGCTGCCAGTATGACGTTTTTGCTTTGCCCTGCTTGCAGATGTAGACCTTATACAGAGGCTAAACATGAATGCTCTGGTTTGCATCTTAATGCTTAACATTTTCATCAGTGTAGTGATGATAAAAGCCCCGCTTTGTCTCTGTACTGTCATTTTCTCCAACCACAAGCAAGCACTGCTCTGTCATTTTCCCTCTAGATTGAGAGCCCAGCATTGATGGATGAATGAACTATCTCTTTAGGAACTAACTGCGGAAAACAGTGCCTGCCTGTTGAGTTTCTCCATTGTTGAGACCCCTGGCTGGTAGAGGGCACTTTTACTGTGCCCCAAAGCTGATTGCTGGCTAAGACTGTGAGCATTCTCAAACACTGAAATGCCTAGAAGCATGCAATTATTCACTGCCTCTAGATTATGAAGTGGCTCCTGAGAGATCTATCTGCTTTTGTGTTTATTCCCCTTACCTCCTTGATTCCGGGTGCTGCATTTTTGCTGGCCGGATTCATGCTTAACAGCTAAATGATTTAAGCCCTTCCAAAAAAAGAGCGGTTCACTGGTACATCATCCCTGTAAAGGCCCATATTTTGAGAGAGCTGCAGCTTTCACAGTTTGTTTACATAGCTTAGTCCAACTGAATTCTGACTTTTGAACTGAATATATACACCTATGTCCGACTGGAGTTGAACGAACTGGCCTAGTATTAATCAAGCTAACGCACCCAGATAATGCGATTTGAAAACCCAATTTCTCTGCATGTAAATGGCATCCCAGCTTAGCCGGGCTACTAGCAGCCTGGGAAATGACCATGGAAGTGGTAATAACAACATTGGAATGAGCAGCAACAACAAGTGAAAAACAATCAAACAGTACAGTACTTACAAAATGTTCTGTGCTGCAGCGTTGTTGTCATCCATTTCTTCGCTGATTGTCCACATCCTGCTTTTACTCCGTCTGCTTCACTGCTGCCAGCCTTTACTTACCATCTATGTGACGCTCTAGGCTAACCGGAAGAATACCAATGTGAAAGGGTGCATGTCGCCATCTAGCATTGTTGAATAGAACGCACTTCACTCAATAATTCGATTTTCTGAGTGACGTGTAAACTGGGATAAAGGCTCCCATTCTGGTTGAGCTATTAGCTTGATTTTTTGCCAAAAGTTAGATGTGCATGTAAACGTACTGAATGTATTATTTGTGTGTATTGAAGTTTTGCGAAGGTGATAATTCCTTCGTATATGTGAACTTCCTCTGTGGGCACATTGTTTAAATAAAGCAACACATCCTTCAGTCCAGTGTTGCTTTGCAGGTGTCATGTCATTTGGACTCAGATGAATAAACTATTCCTGTAAATGACTCATCTGGCTGTAAATTTGAAACAGACAGCAGAATGAAAAGGCAGTTTTCCATGCTGCCAGGAAACATGCAGCATCAGTGCTTGTCTCTTCCACACGGATAAGCAATTGTAATCAACAGCAAAAACCTTGTCTGTGTAAATTTAGTTCAGGCAGACTTGGTTCTTTTAAGATTGGTCAGGACCGTACATGAAGCTTCTTAAATTACTAGCCTTTTATCTTGTGTACTTTGATTTGTCTGTCAAAGACTCCATTTTGTTATTCTCTATTATATGTAAATTTGCAATTAGAAATATTCAACCCCATCACCTCAAAAGACATTGTAGTAATATGGATAAATGATCATATCAGTAAATACAAAGATCCCTTTTAAAATTGTTCATATTGAATTTATTTTTGCAATAAAAGTTTACTTACCTTTGAAGTTCAAATGATAAATGTAACTCTTGAGCACATACAGTATTGTTCAAATCCCAGCTTTAGTACTTTGTGGAGCTTTTATATGTTCTGTAAGTGCTGACAAGCTTATTACAGCTCTCCATTAGAGTCATTCTTCACATGCAAAGATCTCTTGCTCAGTCGTGTTTGACGGCTTGCACTCTGCCTCTGCCTTTTTTAAATCCTACCAAAGATTTATGATTTGATTTAAATCTGGTGACTGACAAAACCATTTTAGCAAAATATTGTTTTCATTTTTGTCTTGGTGGAAAGTCTAATGTTCACCAATGTTTAATTTGTCAACAGAAGGAATCACATTAGGTATTTCATTGAATCTATTTTGTCAGGTACATTACCAAGATTGGAGAATATCGGCCCTAGATTATCACCATCATGGATCGTTGGTTTAATCACGCCATGGAACCGTATTCCAAAACTCTGTAGCTCTATTCAAATTCCTCCTGGCATGTTGTGGTCGACTTTCCTTGTTGCCAACAGTGAAGTGCCTGTATGAGCCTGGCTGTGAAGTCCTTGTATATGCAGTGCCTGTCTAGTAGTTGCTCCTGAAGCTCCTGTATGATCCTTTATTGGGTCATAATGTAGGTATTTTGCAATCGCACTGAAAAGTCTCTTAGCTGTCCTGACTAAACTTCTGTTTCTGTTACCCTGTGTACTATTTTGCCATATATATTGAAAAAAAAACACATTCCAGAGGTTTTAGAAATGAGGAAATTAAGCTAATTTTGTGGAACATCAAGTCCTGTAATGGCTTCAAAGTTTGAGTGCCACTTTTGATGCATATCCACTCTGAATAGTGTATGTGCGTTGGGATCAAGGATGTGGAATTCACAGTTCACAGTTGTGTCAGGACAGAGCATATTACTTTTACCATGATGTCACATTCTAAGGCAAGGGAATTTTATATGTATAGCACACTTTTAACAACAAGGTAATTCAAGGTGCTTTACATGATTAAAGGGGAAAATAAAAATAGCAGTAAAACACAGAAAAAGCATATAAAGTTAAAACAGCAATAAAGCAAGAAGCATACACAAAACATGATACATTAAAGCATTACTCAAAGGTAGCTCTGAACAGATATGTTTTTAGTTGTGATTTAAAAGGACTCAGTGTTTCAGCGGCTTTGCAGTTTTTTGGAAGTTTGTTCCAGATTAGAGGAGCATAGAAAGTGAAAGTTGCTTCTCCATGTTTGGTTCTAATTCTAGTGATGTTGAGTAGACTAGAATTAGAGGACCTGAGTGTTCGGGGGGGTTGGTATAGTATGGAGGACCTTCCCTGCCAAAATTGACTACAAATAAATAGATGTGGAAATAAATAAATGACGTAATACATTTGTAAATAAATATATAAATAAATAAATGTGGAAATAAATAAATAACCACATAAATGTGGTAAAAAATAACTAAAATTGGAAATACATTTGTATATAAATAGAGAAAAAAATAAATTTGTAAATAAATAAATACAATTGAAAAAACATCTGTAAATAAATAACAAAATAAATATAGCAATATATAAATGGGTAAATACAATCGAAAATAAATATATGTGGGAATAAATACAAATGTAATTATGTATTTCCACATTTATTTATTAAGTACAAATTTATTAACTTAATAATTGAAATCAAAATAAAAAGAGAAAAGTAAATAGCAAAGAAAAGTTTTAGATTTGCTAAAATGGACATACGTTGGAAGCAAGTATGATGGAACTATGTTGTCTGTGGTGTTTTCAACCCCATCCATCCATTTTCTTCCACTTATCCGGACTATAAAAAACGACGCACCAACCGACGCCCAGCATTAGTAGCCCAGGTGAATCACAGTTAACAAACCATGCTGTCGATGTGAAGCATTGTTCTACTTATGTGGCAAGCCTGTGTGGAGCTGGAGGAGTCTTGTAGCAGGAAGGCAGTCAGTAAGAGAGGAATTTGAGAGACTTAGTTGCTGGAATTGTCTGTTTCCTGGTTGACTTTAGCTTAGCAATCGGCCTGGGAGCATGGTGATGTGGTGTGGCCATATTTGTTTGGCATCCATAGCTTTGATGTATTGTATTTTAAGCTTAGCCTAATGTTAGCAGTATTTGATAGACTTTGTGTCATGATTTATACTTTTGTAGGATTTTAAAATGATTGAGTGGAAGTTTAAGATCAAGCATTGATAAATTAAAGAGTAAGCTAATAAATAACAGGTTTAAGGAGTTTTCATTTCGTAAATTAGAGAATTATTAAGTTTATTCAAATTGGTATAAATTATTTAAAAAAGTGAGTAGCGGAATTAGAAATCTTATTCCTTGGACCTTGAATGTAAAATGCAACGTTTCATTTGATCTCAGTTAAGTATTTTTGTGATTTGAAATGCATCATTTATTTGATGTTTGTTAGCTGAGTAAAAGTGATTTATATTAATTTAGTAGAATGTGAGCAAATTTATGATGGGTGGATTCTGTGGTTTTTGTATCTATTTTGTGTTTACATTCTGTCTTTGAATTATTTTCAAGGTTTTTACCTGCCTTGAGACCAACCTCGAGACCTGAGTCGAGACCAACTATCCTAAAGACCTTCTAAAAACTGCAAAAATAAATTGAACACAAAAGGAGAACTGTGTGGTCCTTGAGTAAATCCCAGTTGTTATACCTTGCATAGATCCTTTCATCCCTTTAGAGTGGGGATTCTACACAAATTAAGGCAAAACTTGACATCCACATTTCCACATTTATTTATTTCAAAATTTCAAAATTTATTTATTTATTTTCACATTTCCACATTTATTTATTTATTCATCTCCACAATTATTTATTTATTTTCCACATTTATTTATTTACAGAAGTGTATTTTAATAAGTGGGGTGTTTCTAACACTGACCTAAAGCCTAAATGGTCAGCTCCGAGATTCCAGTTCAAACAGAACTGGCTCTCTTCTGAAGAGGCTAGCGGCGGCCACCTACCCTTTGTGACTGTCATAGAGTTGAGATACTCGGCCACTGGAATCTTACAACCAGATAAATGCTGGTTCAACACCAGGACTGTCCCTAACAGGGAGGTCTCCTGCGAACAACAGACGAAAACGGAGGTGCTTCAGGTGGTGAGGTGCTGGGGCGCAGGTTTAGCAAATGAAGGCTAAACCTCCCGGTTTAGCTTCTAGCTTAGCTAGCGCGAAGCTATAGGGTAGGTAGCACCTCACAACCAAGCGCTCAGCCCGCCTTCGTGTTTCGTCTGAGGTTTTTGACAACGTTTCACAACCACCTGTCCATGTCTCATATTGAATTCCCCACTCAGGACCACGATCAAGGGAGTGACATACACAGGGTAGCCACCGGCCACTAGCACAGTAGTACAGAGCCAGGTTTCTTTAAAGGGGGGGTGGCATGTAAAATCGACTTTTTTAAACTTTTCATCACATTATGTCATGCCCTCCTTAAAAACATGCCTAAAGTATTTATTTATTTTCACATTTCCACATTTATTTATTTATTCATCTCCACAATTATTTATTTATTTTCCACATTTATTTATTTACAGAAGTGTATTTTAATAAGTGGGGTGTTTCTAACACTGACCTAAAGCCTAAATGGTCAGCTCCGAGATTCCAGTTCAAACAGAACTGGCTCTCTTCTGAAGAGGCTAGCGGCGGCCACCTACCCTTTGTGACATAGAGTTGAGATACTCGGCCACTGGAATCTTACAACCAGATAAATGCTGGTTCAACACCAGGACTGTCCCTAACAGGGAGGTCTCCTGCGAACAACAGACGAAAACGGAGGTGCTTCAGGTGGTGAGGTGCTGGGGCACAGGTTTAGCAAATGAAGGCTAAACCTCCCGGTTTAGCTTCTAGCTTAGCTAGCGCGAAGCTATAGGGTAGGTAGCACCTCACAACCAAGCGCTCAGCCCGCCTTCGTGTTTCGTCTGAGGTTTTTGACAACGTTTCACAACCACCTGTCCATGTCTCATATTGAATTCCCCACTCAGGACCACGATCAAGGGAGTGACATACACAGGGTAGCCACCGGCCACTAGCACAGTAGTACAGAGACAGGTTTCTTCAAAGGGGGGGTGGCATGTAAAATCGACTTTTTTAAACTTTTCATCACATTATGTCATGCCCTCCTTAAAAACATGCCTAAAGTATTTAAGGTAATTTATGTATTTTTAAGTAATCTTTGGAAACTCTCACGGCTGCCATTTTGAGTGTTGAACGTCTTGATTCCTCCAAGGTAGGCTGTCACCCCCCAGCAACGCCACGACATTTTGATTACCGCCCACGTCTCTCCGAAGCCCTCCCTCACCCGCTCCTTGAGCAGAAAAGCAGAAGGTCAACAGCAATCAGCTAGTACCTGTGGATATTACTACTATATAGTCATTATTTTCACACACCTTTGGGATTTCCTTGCAGCAAACATTTTCTGCTTCCATGGGCATGGTATGACAAGAACTACATAGACAGCTGTGAGGGGAAATGTGTTATATTAAAGCATTGGTTTAATTTTTAAAATAAAAATAACTTAATGTAGTCTGTGATTTTATTGCTAAATATAGCATGCTATTTTTATGGCTTCATGGCTAAAAGTAGTTTCATTACATCAGATATTACTAAATTACAAAAAGTTACAAAAGTTATTTTTGTGAATGAAGGAACTTGAATATTTAAATATTTTACCCAGTAAGTGTTTGTGCTTTAACTAATGTTACTATTGGGTCATTGCTGTAATATTCAAGTAGAAGTAAATACTGTAGGAATGGTGCACATGTGCGGTATACCTGGGATGTGATAGCTGTGCGCTCATCTTGCAGAATTCTTAGACATATTTAAAAGTTCTGACTTACCTGGTGATCAACTCGTGCTACAGTGTTAAATGCATTGGGAGGGACTTAAACACAAAGTAAATGCACAGTAGTGTGATGGGGGCTAAATGGTCCCTTGCTGAAATGTTATTCGACAGCTAGGTAGGTTTGCAGCTGTTCTCTAAGCTTTAAACTTCCTTTAATGCTCTCAATACTGTCTTTTGGAATGTTAATTTTTTGGGGAAATCTATACCTAAGGCCTTTCATATGTGATGAAATGATCTCCTATCCTTGCCTTTATGAAAAGCTCTTTTATCTTAACTGTAATTGCAACTTAACTTGATTACCTTTGTGGGTGGGGTCTTTATATGCATCACAGCTGAAGCAAATGAACAATAATTATAGAGGATCCAAAGGCTTAATTATCCTATACCTTCACTTTAGGCCTAAAAATAATTTCATAACAATATCATGAAGCAGGGCTGTACAGTGCGACTGTACGGTGCCTCAGGCAAGATAATATAACACGTTCCACAGTATCTTCTTGAAGACAAGAATACAAAGTTTTTAGAGATTGTAAAATACATTTTGTGTTGATGCTACAACTTTTTTTGTCTGTGCTACAAAACCAGCAACCTCTGTAGCACCAGTGCTAGAAGCTGAAAAAGTTAACGTACAACCCTCTGAAGGGATGAAATAATTAAAATATACTGTTACACACAAAGACTTCATCATGTGTTGTCTGTGTTGACTTTATGTGGCATTACAATCATAATGATGTCCCCCTAAGTAAAATGTTGGACTTTGAAAAAACTTTAATTGATAAATCTTTAAACTCGTTGAGGGATATCATTTTTCTGATCGCACCTGTATATGGTCAAAGACTTGAGAAAACATGTAAAGATTTAGCTTTTAAAGCTTTATTTCAAGATAGAAGCATAGTCAAGAAATGTGGGGAAGGCTGTACAAAGAATGAGAGGATAATCTTGGCTTATTTATGTTATTTAGTTTGACAGTTGGCCCTCAGCCACAAATAAGGCCTGCACCACAGGCCGTTGTCTCTGTAATGGTGTAAAATTGACCTGTCACTAGTTTGAAAGTCTGGTATTCGTATAAATCTAAAATCATTGCCTCACGTCAGCACGCCGCTTGATGAAAACCTTTTCGGGTTGTACACAATTGCTGCAAAGACTGGTTTTGTTGCTCCATTCTGGACAAAAATGGTGCCATGCATCACTTTCCTTTTCCTTGTCATTATTACGACTCTGAAAGGTCCTGACATTTACTATAAGCACTTGTGCCAGAGACGGCGTCTATTTTAAATGGCTTACTGCCTCCCCCCACGCACCTACAGATGCGAGTGGGATGGAATAGGATAATATTAAATGACTGTTAAAGCTCCGCAGGATATAATTTAAAGGAGGAATTGTTGACTGTCTTCTTAACAAAGACCAAAACCATAGCCGAAGAGTGCTCTAACCACTTTTAGCCATTCAGCACTTTTTTAATTAGGCCAGAGACACTTCAGTGAAAGCAGTATCCACAATATAAGCAAGACCTGCTTCATTTCCAACAGCTTGAAAGGGATGGAGCTTATATTGTGTGCTACGAACACATCGGTTACCTGGCAGATATCAGCGGTTTCAGGTGCTCGTTTGGGTAAAAACCTGTTCTCCCTCTTACGACACATCTGGGGGCACACCTGAGTCTGTCACTGTTAATTAAACGACAAAATCCTCTCTCCTGTACAGTGCGGCACATGTTTAATGCAATCTGTGCTGCTCTCAGCACAATGTTGCCTTCCTTTCACAGACTCTCTCCTCGTCACAGTCTTAATTCCAAGTGGAGCCAATGTTTTGGTTGTCATTTGATCTCCTCTCCTCAGCTAGGGAATAGCCATGATCGTGAATAAAACTGTGTGCATGTGGGAGGGGCTCCCAGATGGAGCCATCTCTAAATAGATATTAGTGATGATGGGAAGCTGACTGTCTCTGCTACCAGAAAGCTAACATTAGGGAGTATCTTCTGTTGCTTAAGGGAGGCTGACTAACTTACTCATTAGATTAATTACTTGGTCATTTAGTTGGAGGTGATAAATATTAGTGAGACTGGAAACAAGCTGTTAAGGTGACATACTAGGAGAAATCTAACATTGAAATCCACAGCAAACTCTGGCATGGCTTGTAATTACTCAAGAGAATTATGTATTATGCATTTGGCAAAACAGGCTGCTAATGAACTAACGGTTTATCTGTTTAAAGAATAATACAGCTTTTACAGTGTTTTGATTTTGAGCTAAGAGGAACTTGAGATATATTAATGATGGCAGTAATGATTGTAGTAAAATAATTAAAAGTATGACTGGTAGTTGGTGGCTGTTTTCACCTTCTTCGTTCCAGTGGATCAACTAGATCTAGTAATAAAACTGGATGTTTTAAAGTATGAAACAGGTTGGAATGTTTAGAATGCTGTGACAGTTTTTCTACCGTTAAAATAAGTTTTAAAAATCCCAATATATCATCTTTGTCATTAGGGATGTGTATTGGTAAAAATCTGGCGATACGATATGTATCGCAATACAGGGGAGACGATACTTTATATTGTAATACATTGTGATACTATGAGTAAGACTATATATTGTGATTTTAAAACTTAATCTAACTGTAGGAAAACTGTCACAGCATTCTAAACACTCCAACCTGTCTTGAACACATTGAGTTTTATTACTAGATCTAGTTGCCCCACTGGAACAAAGGTGAAAACAGCCACAAACTACCTGTCATACTTTTAATTTTACTACAAAAATGACTATCATCATTAATGGTTCTGCCAAATACAAAAAAAATAAAAAAATTGTTTTGAATATCGATACAATATTGGGAAATAAAATATCACGATAAATCGGTGTATCGATATTTTCTTACATCCCTATTACTCATAGTATCGCAATATATCACAGTATATTGTAGGGATGGGCATTCGATTAAACTGTCTTCATCGATCGTCGGGAGAGTTAACGATCGATTTTCGATACATCATTGATATTTTTATATTAAAATTCTGTGTTCATAGGCTATATTAAAATGCAGTGAGAATAGAAATATAGCGTGTTTCCTCATTGAGATCTTCATTACAAGTGGGACACCTCTAGTGATAGTCAAACAGAATTAATTCACGGTAGTTGCACAAAGGAAATATGCGTATAAGTAGCGGAGCCGACAGCTAAGAGACGGTACTCATTAACACAACTGACGCTCATATTTTTTTCTTCTCCAAAAAAGTAAAAAAAATAATGCTAAACAATAACTTAATAGAAAAATATATATAACATTTATACGTCTTATAGTTTTGTGTTACATTTGGCAAAAAGAGTCGAGAGAGGATGAGAGAGATCAGCGTACCTAACAATGAATAAGGCTCATTAACAGAGTAAAAAAGACAAAAATAAAAGAAACCGTAACTTATATACAACTTTAGCACCAGTCTACTGATTTTTGTTGTGAAAGATGAGCATGTTAACATGCGCTGGGGTAAGAAGCGAAAGCAGCCTGGTAAGCAGACTGATGGTCACCAGGCTGCTTTGGCGTCTGACCTGCAGCGCCGAGATCACCTGCTGTGAGGGGACAGACGTCGCTGTGATACACATACCTCCATGCTAACTTGGCAAGCCTCTGGAATCTTGTTTAATTCATTTTCCACCAGTCTGTAGGAGTGCAATCCAGGGGTGGCGGAGCCTCCCTCAGAAAGTAATCGGTGAGCAAGTTTCTGTGCTCGTTGTGCATCTGGGCTCCTCCATGCTAACACCGACTTGATGCTAGGTTGAGACCAAGAGCAGGATGCTCCGCTTCTAACGAGGGTTGGAAGTGTGTTCAAATACTTATACACAGCTTCGCAGTGTTGGCTGTGAACCGAGACTTTTTTGTTTGTTTGTTTGTTTTTTTAGTCAAAGTGGTCCCAGGCCACACTTTGCTGCGACCTCTTCATGACAATGCCACTTTTGAAATACACAGAAACTGGCAAGAAACTGAGTCGGCCTGTGTGTGTCACCCTGTTGTTGAAAGTGTGCTATACAAAAAGAAAATGCCTTGCCTTAATCTATGTACGTCTTCCTGTTCATCATCCGAGCTGGCATCTGGCTCAAAACTGTACGACTGGATAGCTCCAATATTGCTCACCATTTTTGTTGCACCTGTGATGCTGGCTTGAGGGTGTGAAGGGCTGTAAACTAGCAGGAGAGCTAGCATAAACGGAGAGCTCTCAGCAACAGGGAGGGGAGGGGGAGGGGTCCTCCATGCCAACAGTTCCACCCACAACACAGAGGCAAATTGCTAATGAGCTCCTGCTGCTCTTCTCATGCTATGTCCTAGAAAACGGCACAGGTTTTGTGATTTTGGCTAAAAACGGCATAATCATGATTTAAAGACCACTGAGAACACTTTAAAATAGCTCAAAAGATCATCGGAGTGGTTTTGAAAGGATTAAGTAGTATGAGCTACAGCAACACCTAATTTCCTTCTTGGATCAGTAAAGTATTTTTGAATTGATTTGTTTGCAGCCCCGTAATTCTCTCCATCTGGCAGTAGTCCGTTTGCTATAGCTTAGCATAAACAATGTAAGTAATTGGGAACAGCTAGCATTTTGTGCGCAAAAGTCTTGAAAATTACTTATTAATGATCCTAATTATTCCTGGTGATCTCAATAATCATATTGATTGCAAATAAAAATAAGTAACACGAATGAATTACAGAAGCCAATTTAGACTTCGGACATTACGAGAAAGCACTGCTGTAAGCCGCCGCTGCAAGGCGCAAGAATATGATGCAGCGCCCGCAAAAGACACCTACCTCCGTACCACAAATGTGTGAGCTTCATTGAGTTTTTACTGCCGTAGTTTGAGTAAGTTATAAGTCTAATGCCAGAAAATGGTTCTTGCTTGTGTAGCAATGGGTTGTGAAAGCAAGCTGAAGACATACAGCAACACGATGTTTCACAGAATTCTATCTCATGTGGAACAAAGAAGACAATGGCTTACTGCCCTGGGAATTCCTCCCACAGCACCCGTGGAGAAAATTAATCAATATCTGATTTGCATAGAGCATTTCACTCTAGAGGACTACGAAGAACAAAACACAATATTCTACCAGAAAGATGGTACTGCGTCTGAAAAATATGACAGTCCCATCCATTTTTTGTACAGATACAGAACAAATTGCATCATCAATGGCTGTAAGTAATGTTCTATTTACTCTAATTCTTTGGGTGTTGCTGGGCTGTTATGAATTACTATATTTGTGACATTTGGCAGACATTGTCACCTCCCGGTTTATTGTGTAACATTTACAAAATTTCACCCTAATGACTGTAAAAGTTTTTTTTAGAGTAAGTCCCTTTTAGGTGGCTTTTACGGGTGCTATGTCACTTCCTTGCACCTTGCGGCAGTGGCGTACAGCCGTGCTTTGTCGTAATGTAGCCCCAAGTCTAAAACAGCTCCTGTAATTCCTTCATGTTACTTATTATTTTCATTTGGAATCAATATGATTATTGATATCACCAGGAATAATTAAGATCAATATTGAGTAATTTTCATTACTTTTGGACATGAAATGCTAGCTGTTACTATTCACTTACATTGTTTATGCTAAGATAAAGCAAAAGAACTGCTGCCAAGGGAGAGTCACGGGGCTGGTTACAAAATGCTTTTTCACACTTATCTAACTCTGGAGAATATGGCAACAGACTAAATTTTACTTAGGGGTGGAATATCCCTTTAAATAACCGAATTTACACACTATATACAAATTCCAAATGGATTATATTTGTGGCCATCATTTTGCAGGCAAATCATTGTATTGTACTTTCTGAAAATTAAGCTTTTCTTTTTCTAATGTATTTCAATTAGTAGTAAAGTGATTGAGTGCCGTGGTAAATTAAAGGCTAAATAGAAATGCTTTTTCAAGGTAATTCTTTCAATGGAAATAGATGCTATGTTAGGCTTTAAAGAATCTTTCTAATACTCTTATAATCACTACAATTATGGAGGATAGCAGAAATAATTTGGGATGGAAAATGGAGCTTTCACACATTTTAAGCTCTAAGCGTCCACATAATTATAACAATTCAACACTAAAATATCACAGAGGCATTTTTACGCTGTGTAAAAAGGCGATGTATTGGAATTGAACTCAACAGAAAGAGGAGAGGCACTAGCAGGTTTTATAATCTGCTCAAGTTTAAAAAGGAGTAACTTGAAATGGAATTTTTCAGAAGTTCATGTCTGCCTTGTTGGGATTCTGTGTAATGTCAAATACATTTTGAATGTTGTACTTTTAACACAGTGTAATTGGGGCAGCATGTCTCCATTTGCTATTTATATCTACAGTGTGAATAGTTAAGATCAAGTGAAAGGAGTTCATACAGACTGCTTAAGAAGATAGTTGGTGTGCATTGATTTGCAGAATGCTGTATCAGAAATAGCACGGTTTCACTGCATGTTCTTTTATTGACGAATCATTGCCTTGTTGTAGAAGATTTTGCTACTCTCTGACAGCTTCTGCAGAGTAAATTTGTTTTACCAGCTCTTTGTTGAATGCTGCAAAGCCTTCTTAATCATATGCCAACTTTTGCAGCCTTTAATCACTGATAGAACCCATTCCTTAGAGCCCCTTCAATTACAATCCTTAATCAATCAGTTAGCATCTCCTCGTGTTTCATGATAATTAGTTGTGCTGCTTTGACAACGTTTTGTAATCTCATCACTCCCTCCCCAGTTGAGCTGTGCACCAGGAAGCCTGGGCATGCAGCTCATGTTGGCAGGTCATTGACAAAATCTACCATCATCACACTTTTAAAGGTTAGATGTTTGGACCTGAGCACCGTAATACATGCATCTTTACTTTTTTTCAATGCCCCACCCTGACTCATTCTCTAAATGTGGGACTTTTCAAATCCCCACAAAAATCTGACATTTAATCTAATTGAGATAATCTGTTTCTCTTTTTTGAAATAGTCAACATTTATAAGGAGTGGGTGTGAGGTCGAATCATCATCAAGAGGATACATTTCCTCTGTATAGTGTGGGTGATCACACTACCGGCCATGGTGGATATTTATGAGTGAGCATGGCTGGCGGGAATGGCGCCAGACATTTGTCTCATCCCAAGGGAATATTAAATCAGATGTGTTGACACATGGATGTCTTAACGATGTCCTTCAGTGAATTAAAACCAGCTAAAGAGATTTTAGATCTGAGCTGGAATGTTCTCGTGGTTTAATGAAATTCAGCTCTAGCTAAATATCTTGGCTTTACATCATATTATCCACAAAGATATGGATGAATTTAATGCCCTCCAACCATGTCCTTCAAATATTAAAGATGGCTTGAAGTTCACCTACAATACGTTGGCTGTAACCTGTCTTTATTAAATGAATCAATTAACAGTATAACATAGTGGTAAGCTCTAAAAGATTTAAACCCTCTGCAGATTCAGGTTTAAAGTAGGGCTGTCAAACAATTAAAAATGTAATCTAATTAATCACATGGTAGCTGTGAAATAATCATGATTAACTAACACTGCTAAATATGAAAAAGTACCTTTACCGTTGCTCTGTTTAATAAGGAAATATCGGAGAGATCCATGGAACTTTTGTTTTGTATTCCACTATCAAATTTACACATAGCCTTTTTAACATATTAATCTTTTAATCAGTTGCTAATGCAAGCTAACTGGTTAACATTTTCTGAAAGCTGACAGTTTTTGTTAATTTTGGACAACCCTGAGATGTTGGGCTGACCAATCACAGACGTGATTGGTCAGCCCAACATCAGCCCAAGATGATTTCACCACAACGGTGCTCTATAGCCGGTGTAATTAATAGTCAATGCAGATTTTGGCCACTAGATGCTTTATATTGCAAGGCCAGTTAATCTAATATGATCTTTTGGTGATTTTCAACACTAGGAGGTGTCGAGAACAACAAAACAGACCACTGTGTTTGATTGTTTACATGCGTTTTTAGAGTATTCTATGAGCTGCACTTCTAGTAAAAAGCTTTCAACCTCAATCAAAACTTGCTCTCTGTTGGCCATTGCTCCTTGAGTGGATGTGCGTTTACAAGCTGAAGTAAATAAACTGTCATCAACCAGAAACATCACTTCAATTGTAGGCAGCCCTGGCAGAAAATGTCTGCACCCCCTGCTGTCCTAGGGGAGAATGGAAGGAAAAACTCTCTGTCAATAAGTGTGCGTGTGGGTGGAAACTTGCTGATGGAGAAGTATAAACTAGGATTTATAGTATCGCATTAATTTTACAAATTAATCGACCTGCATTAACGTGTTAATTTTGACAGCAATAGCTTAAAGTAATCTTTTCATTTTATCAACACGTTTCTTCTGAGTGGATGCAACATCTGATAGAGAATCTGTGGAGGAACTAATGATTAGGGTGATGGACAGGAGATCTTGGAACCTCAAAGACAAACATGCTAAAAGCTGGTCAGTTAAAGTTTGGTTGTTGTAATGCCAATAAAGTTTTTTTCTGTGGATTATTAAGCAGGGTATAAATTACTTTAAACATAACCTAAGTGGTCAGGGGTGTGAATTGCATTGTCCTCTGTATTTGTGCCTCATTCATTTTTAAATAATTTATTTTAATTTATTAAAAATAGAATTTGCAATAAACATGCTTTGCTGAATGTTTTGAAAAATATAAAGACTAAATGCTCACGAGTTAAATGACAGGTTATAAATTGTATCCATAACCTACTGTAATGCAGTGTTATTATGACTTGAGCATGGAAAAAAATTCTGGTTCCTTTATTATCACTTTTAAAAGACGGCTATTTAAATAAAAAAATGTTGTTTCCAGTTGTCCATCATGGAATTTTCCCGAATAAACTTGCAGTAACAAACTGTAATCACTTGCACTTTAGTCATCTCAGTCATATTTTCACAATAGCTGCTTGCTCACAATGGATTAGAGACTGCACCCGCTAAAGGAGGTACATATTGTCATAATTCATCTGGCTCATTGTTGGCATGGCTAAAGAATTTTAATTGGAGATGCTCTGAGAACGTTATAGTGTTTTTTTTTTTTCATTCTTCCTCTCTGTCAGCTTCATAACGTGTCTGGGTTTGTGATTGCTATAAATGTTTGTTAGAGCTGAGTAATTGGAGATTCTGTGTTGGTAGTAATTAGTAAACGTAGATGGAAGGAGGGGAGCAAATCAGAGTCACTGAATGGTTCTACATTTTGCTTTCAAATGGGTCATGGATGAAGATAGCAGAAGAGTGTAGAAGTCTCGAGAGTTGATTAAGGATAATTTATCTCAGAAAACTATGTTACACTGTAAGACCTTGCTGTAAAGCCTGAAATCAATCCTGATTTTGAAGCAATATCTCATTGTATATTTTCCTTTTTAATTAGTATCTAACAATATTTTTAGAATCAAAAATAATTACTTTGGTCAGTTGCCATGTTTTATTAATGGGGTTCTATCCATGGAAACTTCATAAAGAAAGACCGTAAACTGGGATTTAAACCAAGGACCTTCTTGCTGCAAGGCTGCAGTGCTGCCAACTGCTCCACTGTGCTGCCCAATTAATCATTAAATACTCAAAAAGGATTATAGTTTTTTTCCCCATTTATTATCGTTTTTAAGTATGGTTATTGTTTAAAACACAGTGGTGCAGTTGATAGCAGGGCTGCCTTGCAGCAAGATGGTCCTGAGTTAAAATCCCAGCCTGGGGTCTTTCTGCATGGAGTTTGCATGTTCTGCCTATGCATGCATGGATTCCCTCCGTGTACTCCGGGTCCCTCCCATAGTCCAAAGACATAACTGTTGGGTTAATTGGTTTCTCTAAATTGTTCTTAGGTATGAGTGTGATTGTGTGCAAGCTTGTTTGTCTCTGTGTTGCCCTGCAATGGACAGGCGTACATCTTACTCGATGATTGCTGGAGAGACCCCCCCCCCCCCCCCCCCCCAACCATGCAAAGGATAAACGAGGATAGATTAGAGGTTTTCTGTTCAATAATGTCAGAGGAGCAGAAACAGGGGCTGCTACCACGTCAACTTTAGGACAAACTTCCAGAGTCCCCAAAAGTAAGTTTTGCGCTCTCTCATTTACTGTAGCAATGCGCTTTCCCATATCGGGGGGCGTGACCTATGGATTATAGCTGACGGGAGGGGTGGGAGTTCTGTGACTGTGTTTATGTTGATGTGCTAGTTTGTTTTGAAGATTTGGTGAAGCAGCTTTAAGAAATAATTAAAAGGCATGCTCCTCTCTTGTTATTATCTGCTAAAGCTTGAATAAACATGCTTATCCATAGGTAGCTACACCTGTGCAGATGTTCAATGTTCTATTCTTGCATTGATATACTAAGAACTTGTGGCACATGATATCAAAACAAAGTAGTGACTGATGTCGGCTTTGTACCATAATATGCTCTGCAACTCACTTTCTACTCAGAGAGGTGGGGGCGCCGAACTCCAAAACCCCGGCGGGAACTGTTTCAAAATAAGACCCAGAACTGAGAGACAGAGAGTAAAATAACACACACACAACAGATATCTGTTTCACAGTGGACGCACCTGCAGATGGGAGCCAGAAAAGATCTGACTCGCTTCTCTACAAGGGTGTACCATTTTTATTACAGAAGAACAAAGAAAATATCACATGACTCCTCTCTCCTCCTTCTACATCTTGACAAGTCATACATTTTCTCCAGGTCTCCTGACCTGGTTTTATAGCCGTACCATGAACTAGAGTTATAACCGATCCTCCCTGGTTTCAGTTCATATCTTTACCCAAGAGTTTATTTACTTAAAACCTTACCCCCATAAAATACTGGTAGACAGTCATGTTTTACTACCCTGAATAATATAAACAGGCCTATTACCTCTAAACGCTTACTAAAGATATATTTAAAACATATGTACTGCATAATAAAAAATAGCCCCAAAAAAAGTAGAATACAACACTGACCATGAATGAAAAACACCTGTGGCTACCCTTGGGTACTGGTAAAGCTTTAAAAATGGATCCACTGAGTTTTCTGGACTATAAAGAGGGATTTCTGTGGATTATACTTGGCATCAGGGGGACAGATGGGAGCAGATTCTTTTAATCTCTGGAGAGTGTTGATTAGGCCATGTCTACATGAATTTAAACATGCAGTGTTTACCAACAAAGCATGGTATGGTTTAACATAACAATTTATGCCCATTCTTATGACTGATGGTTTGAAGTGACATAGGATGGACTTTGAATTAACAGATAGTGTGGTGAAACGTATTTGCCCTGATATAAATTTACACTGGTTTTTTTGTTTTTTCATACCAGAAGTTTTCAGATCACAAAATAAATTTTACCATCGAAAAAGCTATCCTGGCCCATTGTGAAAAGTACTTGCCCCCTAAATCTAATAACTGTTTATGTCACTCTTGGTCGCAACAACTGCCATAAAGCTTTTGAGACAGCTGGCAATGAGCTTTTTAAATCGCTGTATTTTGTACCGCTGTTCTTTGCACATTTTCTTTCTTTTTTTAGCCAAATTTGATGGTTCACTCTTTTCTTTTTCAGTATTTAAGAGGTGAATTTGCTGTCATGCTTTTGATCCTTTTCCGGTTGCATTACACTTGAGCTTAATGGAAATTGTCTTTTAGGATTTTCTGTAGAGAGCAGAATTCATGGTTCCATCAATTACAGGAAGCTGTCTGTAAAGCAGCCCCAGAAAATCAAACTATCACCACCATCTTGGACTGTCAATATCAGTTTGAAATACTGTATTGGTTTAAACAATATCACTTTAAACACTGATTTTGGCTGTTTTACCGTCCTCTTATTTGCTATTTGATTAATTGTTTTGTTGATTGTCTATGTATTAGTTTTCAGTTTTTTTTTCTTCGCTGTAAGGTGACCTTGGGTTTTAGAAAGGCACCCTTAAATAAAATGTATTATTATTATTATTATTATTATTATTATTATTATTATTACTATTATTATTATTAAGTAAGAGGAGGCACACCTTCCAAAAAGTTCCATTTTTATTTCTTTAGTCATCAGACTACTTTGATGATATTTTAAATCAAATCAAACTTTATTTATAAAGCGCTTTTTATACAAAGTAGCATCTCACAGTGCTTCACAGCTTAAAAGGACCCCACATAACCCCCCACCCCCACCCCAGAATAAAAACATGATCACAGTTATACAACCCCCCCCCTCCTCCCCACCCATCTCCCATGCACGCACACACTTAAAAGCAACAGTAAACAAGGAGATTGGGCCGAGTACAGATGAGCCAGGTAAGGAAACGCCATCAGGGGAGCCATTTGCATTGGCAGCAGTAGCTCGACAGCAACAGCCGAGGCACCGGCCCAGGGTGCCCAGTGGAGGGAAGCCTGAGACCCCCACCTCCACCCAAGCACTACCAGGAGAGCACGTGGCACAATGGTTTAAGACGCCCCATGTTCAGAGGCCTTAGCCCTCAATGCGGTAGTACCGGGTACGACTCTGGCCCAGGGACATTTGCCGAATGTCTCTCCCCCCGCTTCTCTCCCCTTTCTGTAAGACTATCCACCGTCAATAAAGGCCACTGAGGCCACAAAACCTTAAAAAAGTAAAATATAAATAACACTGATAAAATTTAGAATTATTTAGTGTAAAACATTGATAAAATTTAATCAATTAAAACATACAGTGCAATTAAACAGACCATTAAGACACTTAAAAACCATTAAAAGAATCCTGAAATTGATCCTAAAACATACGGGGAGCCAATGCAGGGATTTTAAGACCGGTGTAATGTGCTGCTGCATCCTGGTCTTCGTCAGTACATGCGCTGCTGAATTTTGTAGTAGTTGTAAACCTGAAATACTCTTTTTGGGAAGACCAGAAAGCAGGGGATTACAGTAATCAATTCTACTGGTGATAAAAGCATGCATCAGTGACTCCGTGTTGGCTCGAGAGAGAATGGCAATATTCTTTAGGTGATAAAAAACTATTTTAGTAATGTTTTTAATGTGAGGGATAAAAGTCAGCTCAGAGTCAAAAGTCAAGCCCAGGTTCTTCACTTGTAAAGAAGGGTTAAGAGACAGTGGTAGTAGTTTTGGTAAAAGTTTCTCTCTCTGAGCCTCAGGACCAATGACTAAAACTTCAGTTTTGTTCTGGTTGAGTTGGAGAAAGTTTTCTGCCATCCAGGATTTGATGTCTAAAACGCAGTTAAAAAGTGCATCTATCGGCCGTGTGTCATCAGGAGACATGGAGATGTACAACTGTGTATCGTCAGCATAACTGTGAAAGTTAACTCCATGTCTTCTGATGACGCCACCAAGAGGGAGCATATAAAGGTTAAAAAGCACTGGGCCTAAAATTGAATCCTGGGGCAAACCACAAGTGATCTTGTGGACCTTAGAGGAGCAGTTATCTAGACTTACCACAAAAGTCCTGTCTGAGAGATGTGAACCATTTGTGAACAGCACCAGAGAGGCCAATCGGTTTTAAACGGGTTTAAAGAATAGTGTGGTCCACTGTATCAAAGGCAGCGCTCAGATCCAGTAGAACCAACACTGTCACCTTCTGGGCATAGTAGTTTAATCTAAAATAATTTGAAATATTCAGAAGGGTCGTCTCAGTGCTGTGGTTCACTCTGAAACCAGACAGAAATTTTTCTAGGACATTATGAGCGTTATTAAAGTCATTAAGTTGAATTAAAACAAGCTTTTCTAAAACTTTGCTTAAAAGCGGTAAGTTTAGATACCGGTCGGAAATTGTTAAAATCATTAAAATCTAAATTGCTTTTCTTCAACAGGGGCCTCACTACCGCCCCTTTTAAAAGCAGCAGGTAAAAACCCCGTCTGAAGGGAGCAAATTATCATGGTTAAAATCTCATCTCTTAAAAATCCATAAAATTGCTTAAAAAAACAAGGTTGGAATCGGGTCCAAAACTCTTGTGGTGGGCCTCACTTAGCCCTTTTCCACTGAGGCGGAGCTGGAGCTCCCATGGCTCCCGTGCTGACTAAGCTCTGGGTTTTTTGTTTTCGATTCCCGCGAACACCAGCTCCGAGAGCCAGAAACGGGTGCTACCCTGGCACCACTCTTGTGGGGGGCCAAAACGGAGGTATCCAAGCACTCACGGGGGAAGGGGGAGGAATTTACAGCCTACACAATAGAGGACCGCCATATTTAAATCCAGACTGCTGGGAATGTTTTTTTTTTAGTTGTTGTTGAAAACATGGACAGCATCAAGACTAAGCAGCAGTCGTCGCAGGAGGACGTTGCCTTGTCGACAATAACTGCAACAGCGATGCCTTTTGCCGCTGTATCGCAACAAATGCTTGTAAAGCGACGATTATCATCTGCCCTCCGAGGTCATCCATCTTTGTTATGGTTTTTCTTCTTCTGCGTCTACTTTATTTCTGGCAAGTGGCTTCCCTCTTGATTTCTGAAGTGACGCTTCAATGACGCAGCGCCGAGCTCCAAGTTGGCTCCTTGTTATGGAAAACGAAGGAGGTTTTGTGAAAGCTCTGGCTCCAGCGCTAGCCCCAGCTCCAGCTCCGAACAGGCTCTCGGTTCTTTGCAACAGAAAAGGGCTAACTGAGGAGAAAACTTTATCAAGAGTCCCAGCTTTTACCAGGACAAAACCGTCCAGTGTTTCCTCTGGTAAAGAAACACACTGAGAGGATAAAATATTACATCTGATGGTGTCTACGTTCCCTCTGAAGTGGTCTTCAAACTCCTCACAAAGAGTGTTTGAGGGGGTTTTCTGATATGCATTAGTAGTACGGTTAAAAAAGTTTTCTATAGTGGAAAACATAATTTTGGGATTATTTTTATGATCTGAGATGATTCTGGAAAAGTATTCGTTTCTGGAATTTTTTACAGCGTTATTGTATGCTTTGAGAAGTTCTATCTATATTTGAGGATTTATTGTGTTTTTATTTTTCCTCCATTTTCTCTCTGCCACCCTGCAGCTCCTCTTTAATTTTTTAAGATCTTTGTTTCTCCATGGTGTTGTAAGTTTTGAATGTGTGTTTACAACTTTAAGTGGAGCCAGCAGGTCAAGAGCGGATTGAAGTGAAGTTAAAATTTGGTGGGGAGGCCTCTGTAAGAACAGCAGAGGCATTTGCACTCAGCCATGTTTCCATTAAAAATAAACAATGAATATTATGGTCTTAAATTAGATCATTTATTATTAAAGTTTTATTCAGCAGAGAATGAACATTTCAAAGTGCCATATTAATAGTGGTTGGAAATAAAGTGACTGTATAAATCATACAGACTGAGGAGCAGGAACCAGCTGCATATCAGGATGTGGTGGGAGGGGCAGAGAGGACAGGGGCAGCTGGGACCGGTGTGGTTGACAGGGGGGGGACGTAGGCATGTCAGGCTCATTGCATGCGGGTACCTTGTCTGTTAAGATGTAATCCATCCGCCCCAAACAAGTGACTGCCCCAGAAAATGTTAAAATTGTCTATAAAACCATTATTGTGCGTCACATTGGCAGAGGAAAGCCAAGTGTCCAGAGATAAAAGCCTGCTAAAAATGGCCAATTCCTCTGCCGACAGTGGGGACGTCCCCACCGCGGCCGGGCCCGACCATGGACCAGGCACCCTGGAGCACCGGTGTTGAGCTGATGGGGGCTTTTGGCATGGCCCCCTTCTGGAACCAGCGCTCCTCTTCTGCAGCAGTTGCTGCACCACCGGCGTTCGGCAGTCCGAATCCGCTAGGAGATCCAGCAATGGATTCCCTTCCACAGCTTCACCGGGCTGGCAGGGAATTGTGTCTGCCAGCTGAGCGCTGTTGGCGGCGAAAGTTCGGCCAAAGATGATGTCCACGTCCCGCTCGTGGTCCTGGATTAGATGGAGCATGAAGATCGTGCTCCAGAACTTCAGACCTTTCTGAGTTAGCTTAACACAACCATCACATCCGGGGCTACAGGTGAGTGAAGGCATAATGAAAAAAAAAGTAGTCCGTACTCGGATTAAAAACGCCCCAAATAAAAAGAAATTGCTAAAAGTTAGTGGTTGGCAAATGTGAGAGCAGCAGTGGTTTTGACCTTATAACTCTCCTATTGATGCTATTTTTAGTCTCTTTATTATTGTTCAAACCTTAACACTGGCCTTAATTAAGGGAAGTGGGGCTTGAAGTAATTTAGATGCTCTGGGTTATTTCTGACCTAACTGAATGAGCTCTTGTGAAGGTTCACCACTGTTCCTGATGTGTTAATTGATTATATATTTTAGCCTAATTCTTGTTGTCAGTCAAGTTATATTAAAGTGATTTCTCTATTCCTTTTGCTTGCCAATAAACAAGCCTGGGTTTGCTAGTAAAATGTAACCCATCTTTCCAATTTGAGATTTAAAAAGGGAGGCAATAAATAAATAGATTTAAAAAGCAAATTTTTTTTGGCCACACTTACATATTTTGATCTTCAAACACATTTTAATATCAAAGATATCAAAGCAAAGAAATTCTTATTTGAAATCTTACATAAATTTGGCTTGGGAAATTCTTTTATAAACTGGTTGAAAATATTATACAGTTCACCAACAGCATGTATCAGGACTAATAACATCATCTCTTAGATGTAATCGGATTGATAAACTCTTACTCAAAAGTTTCCGATTATTCTATAAATTGGTTAAAATCTACGGTTCTTTCAATCAATTGTTTTTTCCAGAAACCCATTAATACACAACTGCAGTCAGGGAATATTTCTTATTTAAGTATCAATGTCTCACCAAGATTTAACAAAGCTAAACTACATCCCCCTTTTAAAAAAAGTGGAAGATGATCTTGCTAGATGGAAATCCTTACCCATATCACTTATGGGAAGGGTTGCTTCAATAAAAATTATGGTTTTGCCCAGAGTCAATTACTTATTCTAAATGTTCCCAAGCAAACCATCACCGGACTGGTTTAGATCTCTGGACTCCTCTGTCTCTAAATTTCTTTGGAAAGATAAATCCCCACGTATTGGCATAAAAACACTGCAGAAGACCAAAGATAAAGGAGGTCTAGATCTAACAAACTTTCATCATTATTTCTTACCCCCAATTTCCACTGCATGCGCTCTGGTCCGGTCCGCCATGCACTCCGCTGCCATTCGCAATTTCCACTGCATGCGCCCTAGATCCGCTATGCTCCGGTCCACAGCCCAGAGGTGGTCAAAGCAGCATGCGCGGTAATTGAGATATCTCGCGATAAGAGCCAGTAATAAATACAGAAGTCAGAACAAAATTGTTCATTCCCTGGTAAACTAAGAGAAAAGAACAGTTATTCTCTTCTATTCTGTATCAAGATATTTGGGACAACATATATATGAATATACGCGGGCTTATATTAATATAGCTATGCATACAAAAAAATTCTAGTACGTCTTTATTGATTTATTTTGAAAAACACCCGGAAATGTGGTTGTTCTATATCCGGTTGGTGCTTAGTGATTTGTTTAGATTGACTGTGGATTTGCTCCGGGGTCCGGCAAAAATAGAATCGATCCTATTTTTGCCGGATGGCGAAACGGCAGGCGGCGCCCCGCGCCGCTCTGTGGCATCAGTGGAAATGCTCTCATTGACTAAAATGGGAGCGTTTTTGCTGCGGAGTGCATGCCGGAGCGGAGCGCATGCAGTGGAAATTGGGGGTTAGCCAACCAGCTTCAATACATCTCAAGATGGTTAAAACATAGCTATCTGGATGAGTCCTGGATAGTCGTAGAACTGACATTATGCAATAAGATAAAAATGTCAGACCTACCATTTATTAGCTCAAATAAAAAACGACCCAAATGCTTATAAAGCATAAATATCAGCTCCTCTCTGACAGCATGGTAGGAGTTTCTAGAACTGAGAGTCCACAATAATGCCATGCAGATGTACACCCATCTGGAATAACCCCGACATTCCACAAAAAAAAAAAAAAGTTTTCCAGACTGGAGGTGTAAAGGAATTGAATACGTGGAACATATATTTGAAGGAACTGACTTTATCACATTTAATACGTTAATCACACAAAATAGGATTGACAAAAATACATTTTTAGAATATCAACAAATTAAATCTATTATAAAATGTAAATTTAGGCTCAATACAGTTGAGTTACAAATGCCAGCAAGAGTTTTAGATTTTTTCAATCTCATCTCCCCCAAATTGCTGTCTAAAATATACAGGAAATCATCTAGATTAGATGAATCAATAGCCCTTCCTATTTCAAAATGGAAGGTGGATCTATCAGTCAGCTTGGATAAAAACTTCTGGTCTTACATATGTTTAAGAACCTTTAAAAGAACTAAAAATCCCAATTTACAGTTAATACAAAATCCTTTATAGAGTACACTATACAGGTCAACGGATGTTCAGGGTGGGTTTTACGTTGCCTAATACCTGCTTACAATGCACAGGCAAAATACCAGATAATTATATCCATGCGCTTTGGTTCTGTCGACAGTTCAGAATTTCTGGTGCCAGATATGTGAGGACTTATCAAAGTTTCTCAAACGTAACATTCCACCATCTCCCTCAGTTTGCTTGCTGGGAAACTTAGATGGTGTCTCCATTAGGGCTGTAAAGTCCTAGTCGACTGGTCGACTTATTGGTCGATGCGTTCTCAGTCGACCAAAATTCTGATTGGTCGATTTTATGCCGTGTTAATTTTTGAAATTTGATTGGACAAGAGACAATCCATGAGAGCTGATCGGTACTGATGTTAGAGTAGGCTACAACAGCGCTGCCTCTCGTGTGATATTGCTTTAACAGTCTACAGGGAGATCAAAGAACGTCCACGTTATTCAACGTCGTGTGGCTTCAGTGCTTAATTTGTAAATCATTAGGTGCCGAAACGCAAAGTACATGACAGCGCAGGCATGACCAGAGACGCGCACAGGTCCCGGAACGCAGTAAATGGTAGCGGAAAAAAACATGTAAAAACATGATGTGGACCTTACAGGCCTGAATGTTTAAAATATTGTAATGTTCTCCGATAGATGCAGACAATGGTTGTAATCGAAAGCTTTAATGCCGACTGCTGTTGGCCGCAATCACGGCGTACAAAACAGTAATCAAAAGAACTCTCACATAAACCGGTTTTCTGTCTAGCTCCATTTACAGAAACACACCAGTTTCCCGGCAGTCAACTGCGCACTCCCCCACGCGCAGCCTGCAGAACAGTGCTGGATTTGGTCGGGTTTTTTATTTAATTTTTTTTATTGCTTAAAGCGCAGTTGCGCCGTGCCCACAGTCTTTTTTTTGAGCCCAATGCAGAGCTTTATTCCGTTTGTACTTGTCTTGATCTGGCATGTTTAATAAAGATCATTGTCCCTGAATTGCCTTGCCGTTTAGTGCAATTGCAGTAATCATGGCATATTATATTGGCAGATGCACGTAATGCAAAATGCTGTCAGAGAACCCCCCCCCCGGCCAATTAGTTGGTTGATTACAGCCCTAGCCTCCATAAAAACAAAGTTGGTTCAAAAGGTTTAAATTGCCTTATGCATCACTAAGAAAACTATCGTCCTGAATTGGAAAAATAAAAATGCTCTTAATAATAACCAGTATTAATATCTGTTGTTGGACCAAATTGGTCTTGAGACAGCCTTTGCCTCCACATTTGATCAATCTTTTTGGGCTCCTTTGATCGGCTCCATCACCTAGTAAGGGTGGGTGGCCTTTGGTTTGGTTGTTTGGGATATTGTTGCTAATGTGGGGGCTTTTGGGGTTGGGGGGGCCTGAGGGAGGTGCTTGGAGATGGAATCGCGAGGTGGATCGAGTGCTGGGTCTCACAGCCCCCACCTGAGGTAGGGCTTTGGTGGCCATGGGTGGTGACTCCTGGTGGCTGCATGCAGTGCCTCTGGGGCGTTTCACTGGCGGACATGGGTTACTGACCTGGTAGCCCTGCTGCTCTTAAGTGGGTCTGGGGTGGGCTTGGGTGCTCGGGGCTCTGGGGCGTCGCGCCCCCTGGTCCTGCTGTGGGGTGCCCTCGGGCCTCCGAGCCCATGGCTGGATCTGCCCTGGCGTTGCCGGTTGCTGGCGGAGCTTTTGGGCTTGTCACTGCGGCCCCCCGGGCCCCTGCATTGTAGCTTCTGGATGTTCCCCCAGGGCTCTCCTCTGCTCCTGTGCGGTCAGCTCTGCGTTGGTCTGCCTGGGGCTTCTGTGCTCTGAGGGTCCTTTGAATATCTATGGCTCCGATCTCCTTCGTGTCTGCATCGATTCGATGGCTCCTCACACCAGCTATTGAACACTCGTATGGAGAAACCTAATATGCACCAGCATGGTCATATATACACACAACCACACACACACAGGTGTGGGGATTCCGGTGTTTACAGATACATTATTGGGCTTAGGTTACCACTACTAAATCTTGTAATAATTGGGACCATGAGCTTTTCAGTGACGATCCTATTGTATCTATATATATCTATTTGTGGGTTTTTGGTTGTGTAGTTCTCAGTTAGCATTGTTTAATTTGTTTTGTCATTGTTTTTTTCCCTCTCCCTGCCGTCCTGCTGGTGTGGATGGAGACTGTGATGTTTTCTTGTCTTTTCTTTGTTCCCCTTCCTTTCTTATATCTTCAGCCTACCCTCTCCCTCTTAACCTTTTTCCCTATAGGGAAACAAGGTTACCTCTCTTATCTACTTTCTTTCTTCCCCTTTATTTTCTGTCTCCGTGTCCCTGGCGCAACAACAAACCCACAGTAATTTCTAATAAAGATTTCTTACACACATATATCAAGTGGAGTGCTATAGCAAAAGCTGTAGTGCTCCACTTGTGATGGTAAATCTGTTGGGCTTCTACTTGGTACTCAGACACCAATTCTGAGCTCCACACTGCCAGACAGGACACATGTAAAAAAATAAAATAAAATAAAAAAATAATAATAATTCAAAGATAGTACAAGTAAATACAAATCAGTAAGAAATATGTACTAGTCCAATTGCTTTTTCACACCATTCATATTTTTTGCATAATAAGGGCATATTATGCTCTGCATTGTTGGCATATTTGAAACATATTGTTCTTGAAAGATGTAATTTTCAAGTTGAGAACATCAAAATTGTTACAAATGTCCTATTTGTTTAATTCCAGATTCACTCCAATGTGCTACTTAGTACAGATGGTGCGCTTGGTTTGTTACTGTAAAATTACACAATTATGGGAATAAAATTGCCGTTTTTCTACTGGAATTCAAAACAGGCTCTTAAGCAATTGTGATATGTGGGAGCTTAGAAAAAGATCATTAGTCAAATGGTCAGTATTAAGCTATTAAAAAGTGTTAACAGTATTATACAGTATTCTTACACAAGAGTTTGACAGTGTTTCATTATAATAACCATCAAACCACAGCATATCATTTAGTGTAATGAAAAAAACCTCTACAACATTGTTTAATAGGGAATTAATCAACTGATCCAATAGACTGCTGCTCGTTAGTTTTCTAATTTTAGATGAATGGGTGATGGAGAGCCAGGCTTTTAAGAGTCTATGATTTTTTTCTCACTCCTGTCTTTTTTTTTGAGGTTCTTTGACTCAGTCAGAGACTTTTTTTCCTTTTTATCTGTCTTTCTCGCTGCTGTTTTCTCTCCCTAATTGCATCCAGAAGTAAGCAAATGCAGTTGTGATCAGCTTCTACCCAGTGATGGATGAGCTGTCTAGTGTTCTCAGTGAACCCTCCAGAGTTTGTTCTGTTGTATTTAGTGATATTCTATTCTGTTTTGCTCTGTCTGATGTTTAGTTGAGAGGAGAGCAGACTATCTCTGCAGTTAAGAAAAGCCTTCAGCAATGTTCTTTGCTCTTCAGTCAGACAACAAATACTCTCGAGTTTTAATATTACAGACACTTAAGCAGCATATACGCATAGCTTCAGGCTAGGCAGGATTGATGGTGATCAGGCAAATCCCAAGAGAATCCAGCTGCCTCGCAAGATAATTAGAAAGTTTAGCATTTATCTAAAATATAACAGCTCATCTAGTTGACACTATACTTCAGAATAAATTCTTTTGGGCTCTTGACACACATTGGAAGTTTTAAAGTTATTTGGATGAGCTTTTTGGGAGAAAGGCAAAAGGTACCCATATTAAAACACAACATGACAGTTTTTAATATTCTAGTTTTATTAGAATAAAATGTGTAAATGATTTTATAACGTACCGTCTAAGAAAACTAGTCATCCTTTTCTTTAACTAATTATTGTTCTTATATCCCATGGGTGGGACATATCAGTGTTATGCGTTTTCTTCTCCAAAACCCGTTCTATGTACATATACTAGGGATGGGCATAATTGATTGACGACTGATTGATTGATCATTAAGAAATTCATCGATGACATTTTTTTTTTACCGATCAACTAACGCATGTTCTGTTGCGTAGTGTGAGTTTTGAAGGAATGCAATGGATTTTGCTATGTGGCAGCAATTAAACACTTTACCACATGAGGGCGATGACTAAAAATAAAACCCACAGGCCGACTCAGTTTCTTGCCTGTGTATTTCAAAAGTAGCATTGTTATGAAGAGCGCATTTTAACATGCTCATCTTTCTCAAAAAAAATCAGTAGACTGGTGCTAAAGTTATATATAACTAATGGTTTCTTTTGTTTTTGTCTTTTTTACTCTGTTAATGAGCCTTATTCATTGTTAGGTACGCTGATCTCTCTCATCCTCTTTCTCGACTCTTTTTGCCAAATGTAACACAAAACTATCAGACCTATAAGTATTTTTTTATATTAAGTTATTGTTTAACAGGACTTTTTATTTATTTATTTATTTAACTTTTTTGAAGAAGAAAAAAAATATGAGCGTCAGTTGTGTTAATGAGTACCGTCTTTTAGCTGTCGGCTCCGCTGCTTATAGCGCATATTTTCTTTGTGCAACTACCGTGAATTAATTCCGTTTAACTGCCACAAGAGGTGTCCCACTTGTAATGAAGATCTCAATGAGGAAACACGCTATTTTTCTATTCTCACTGCATTTTAATATAGCATATGAACACTGAATTTTAATATAAAAATATCAACGATTAATCGAAAAATTGATCGTTAATTCTCCCGATGATCGATGAAGACAGTTTAATCGAATGCCCATCCCTAACATATACATATTATACATCATTGGAAAGCGAAGTTTCTCGAGATTCCAGTGAAAGATACAATCATAATTATAGACACAGTAAATGCTTTTGTCAAACCACTTGGAAAAGAAACTCACCATTCGAAGCCTAATATTATTGACAGAACAAAGCTATCTCAAACAAAAAAGGTCTTTGTACTCCAAAAACAGCTAGTTCACAAGAAGTCCTATGTACACAGTGATCTCTCACCTTTTTGTTTACATCTTAACTAAATAAAATAATCATCCTAATCTGTCACTGGGCTAAATTACCCAGCTTTCTAGGTGATTTTAACAACTTATTAGTGCAGCTTTCATGGATACTGTTGCCTATACCTCCATATATAGGGTGTGACATCAGCATATGTTGATCCATTCAGCAGCTTAAAAACTTGCTTTAGTTTTCCTTTTTTCCAGACTCATCAGTAGCCTCTAGGCAAGTCTCTGCAGTTGCTCGTGCATGGAGTAATGAAACTTACAGCATCTTCAACCCAATGTTTGTCGCTGCCTACTAGGGCTGGATGAAATCTCGAGTTTAAAAAAAATATAGTCATATTTTCATGTAAGTCACAAGATGACCCAATATTGTTTATATTGATATAAATATACCAGTATGTCTTCTTGCACCCCCATCTATTTCTTTCATTACTTCACCTTGCTCTCCCTCCTTTGCTTGCTGAACGCGTCTTACACTAACTGCCAACCCCACTGCTGCACTCAGTCTGCAGGCAGCGACAGCATGGAGGAAAGTATTGAAGAAGAGCCGCTGGTTAGTAAAAATAAATACTGGCTCAGCTATTTGGAGATGGTACGGATTCAAAGTGTCTGATGTGAAACAGATTAATGCGGTCGGTAGAGAATGTTGAAAACATGTTAACAAAAAAAGTCCCAGCACTACAAATCTTTACCACCATTTACAACAGTGATACGAGGAACAATATAAAGAATATGTAACACTTCGTTCTGCAGTGTGTCATGATCCCACTGTGTGTCTGTTTGTGTATGTGAGTGAGGCTTCTTCCTTTTATAGAAGATCGTTGTTTGCGCTACTGCTGCTGCCTGCACCTGCAGGTGATTAGTACCTCTCTGCTGCGCTGGATTCTGGAAAGTTTGGAAATATTCCAGAATGTTTTCTTTATCAGATATTTTGACTTTGTTTGCTAGCTGCTACCAGATGTCAGCAGCTCACTTCTGCTTTGAAAGGAAGATCGTCCAAGCTCCAAATATAGAGTTGCCACGGTACCTGATAGTTTTGAGATATTCATAAAAATAATAATTTTCTCATTCACGACCCACCTGAATTAAATAAACTTTTACCTGCACCTGCAAAATTTCAACTCTGATTTCAGCCGTTGCTATTAAAATGTAATTGGCTCAGCCACCCAATCAGTCAACAATTACACAGTTGTGTTCCTGTTACAAAAAATAAATAAAAGAGATAAAAAAGAAGAAAGAGGAGCAGACGTCGCTAAAAGAAATGAAGCACATGAAAAGGCAAGTTATGCATGGGGGAAACGATGGGAGTTTTGATTTTTATGCATATCCAGCCTCCAAAGATTTAGATCTGTTTTTTCCTCACCGTCCTCAACAACTAATTTTTATTTATTTTTTGCTCATATCATTTAACAGACACTCATATGTTAATTGTAATAAAAGTTTTTAATAAAAATTATGGTTCCACTTGCATCCTTAGAGTGATCAGATAGAAGGCCTCTCAGAACCAAGCTCCCGGGTTGAATTTCAACACCAGCCCACCCCTGCCCACAACGGTAATTTTTAATAGCAAAGCTATAACTATTTTGGCTATTTCTGACACTGTTTCTAATGTACATCTATGGCTGTATGTCAATAAAAGTGCCTGTGTGACATTTGAACCATGCAGCTTAGATTCTTAAGTGCTTTTTTGTCAGTAATCTTTGGAAAGAAAAATATCTAGATGTGTATCGAAAATCGGATTTCCTTGAAAAATTAGAGGTTTAACTTTTGGTCCATATCTCCAGCCCTACTGCTTACCATAATGTACCTCCGTATTTTGTGCCATCTCGCATTTGAGAACTTTGAAAAACTGTTTCTGTCAGGCTCATTTGGCAGGAATCAGACACTATCTGTTATGTTTGTTTTGAAAGATCGAGCGAGCCAATGACTGGAACCAAAATTGGCTGAGTTGAAGGCAGAAATGCACAGAGACACACGTGCTGCTGTACACTCCAGGGAGGAGACTCTTTGCACACATGGCAAATTGGGGGAAATTGATGTAACTTTTGTTTAAAAGTTTGAAAAAAATAGTAAAAACAAATTAAAATCCTAAATTTATATGTGGGCTAAAATATAGTTCACAGATGAGTAAAGTTAACATTATCCATTATATAATGAGTCACAGGTCAAAGCTTCACAAAACCTTGAGGTCGAAAATCCGTCACTTAACTGATCGGTGCGCTTTTCTCTACAAACGTAGATGCAATCTTTACTGACTCAACATTAAATTATTCGGGGTGCTTCACAGCAGGTTTCTGTTCCACATAATACCAAGTTAGTGTTATCAAAAGAGGGATTACAGCTGCAAGCTAATTAGCATTCAACCCTTGAGGTGGGAATAAATGTATTTCTATGTTATGCAGTGTATGCAGCTATCATTTCCTTGTCATGTAAAATATGCTTGCCAGTTTTGGATTTCACACACACACTGATTCATCTTAATGTATTTTGGATAAAGCCCCATTTAACAAAGAGACTTCCCTTAAGCATGCAATCAGCTCCCAGCTTCTATAGCTCATGCTGCAGTTTCTAACTCAGTTTTCTTTCTTGGGAGTGAGTGGGCCACGTCTCTCTGCCACAAACCTCAATCCAGGCAGCGTCTTTGATTTCAGCGCGATGCCCCAGCTTTCTTCTCTGCACCGTTCGAGTGCCACTTTCATTTCAGAATATTCACCCTTGTTATTACCAGTACAGTTGCTAATGGGTACTCTTTTTCAAAGCCCGGAGATGATAATCCTGTCATCTTTGTTTTCATGGCCACCTCAGGGCTATTCAACAAGTTCAAAAGAAGAAGAAAAAAACCCTCAACACTGGAGTGTTTGTTAGATTTGTTCTTGGCGTTGTGTTCCATATCTGCCATCGCAGGCAGAGCTGCATGTAGAAAACAGGTGCTGTGCTGAATGACTTCAGTGGTGTGCGCTGACTCACTTCAGGGAATTTCTGGGCCAGATGTTTTATTATGTTCTGTTAATGTTGATGTCAGTTTTCCCCACTAGACAAAAGAGCAGGGGTGAGATGTGGCTTGCTTTAAACAGTTGTATTCTTTAAAATGAGTTCTATCAAAATGATTTCTGGCTTTTTCCAGGTTTCTCTCTCCAGTATAAAAGCATGTAAAGCAGCCAAAGTATAAACATGAAACCAATCAGATATGTCTAGGTTTATGTATAAGACTGTTACGCATTTCACTCAAAACTATAGGCAGCGTATTTCTGTTTTAGAATCACCTCGAGAAAGTAGCAAATTTTTGATTTGATTGTAAAAAACCTGGGAGAGGAGAATCTTATGAATTTATTTTGCTGAGGAAATGTTTTCACATTGGAAACATTCTGGTAATGAAGACGTTCAAGGAATCAGAAGTCTTTACAGTGAAGACAAACCAAGGCTTCCTCACTTATCTCTGTATATGACATGAATGCTGATTCTGACTGAATTAAATTTAAGGGTCTGAAACCAGGAAATTGCGAAAGTACAGTTTTTTTCTCTTCACCGTGCACAGCATACTGTTGTTTCATTCTAAAATTTTATGAGTAATATGTGGTCAGAGTCTACCAGCTTTTCATTAAAAAACCCCCATTATTTATCATTTCAAAATAGTGTTAATAGATTTTGATACCTGCACATATATGTTACTGTTTATAGTTTTAGAAGAAGACCATGATGGTTTGCATTTTGGTGTAAATTCAGTGTCAGTGTCACATAAGCAATATAATATGTGTTCCTTAATTTACAAGACCTTATTGTGTAAGGTAAATGATTTTATAAAAACGTTCCCTATTTTTATTATTTGAGGAGGTGTCACATCTTTTTACAGCAACAGCATGGTTACATTTCTGAGCAGATGGGGAACCACTTTGCTGAGAGGATAAATATGTATTATATGAAGTTAATTTGTAATTTATCTGAAAACTGGATAATGATAATCTTCTATCTGTATTTCATTTTTAACTTCCTACAAAACTAGAATTATTATGAGGATGAAACGGTTGTTCAATCTAATGTATTATAAAGGCAACAGCATACAATGAACTTAGAATACTTGGTTTTGACAGAAGAAAATGTTTCAATGAGATGTTTCAAGGTAAAAAAGCTGGATTTTGGATAGTTTGAAAAGTTAATTACAAAGATTTTGTTATAAATCATCTGACTAATGAGGATGCATTTTAATCCTTTAAAAAATGGGTTGGATGTTTTACCTTTAATGAAGATTTCATGTCTATCTGAATCTGTGCTGTTGGCTATAATATAATCTGAATTTTGGATTTGCATGCATTTTAATAAAAAGCCCCAAAAGGCTTTTAGACTGCCTCTCAAAGTCTTATCTTTGTTTGATATTTGGATTTAGTTTATTTTTATCATAAACTGTTTATTTGGGATGCAAAGAAAAGGATAATAAAGGCCTTTCACTTGTTCTTTCTGGGTATCATCCTAGCAATGTACTATTCAAATCAATGTGATGAAAAATATACATTGTACAGAGGATATATGCTTCGTATGCATTTCTCTTATGGAGCCTAATTCTGCATGGATGGATAGACAGACGTTTGAGCTGCTCAATATCTCGAATGGCACTTGTCATAACAATACCAACATTTGCATTATTGGAAGTGCAAAGTACTGTTTGGATTCAATATTTGGAGGATTTTATATTTCAAGTGTCATGCATGCAAATATTCCATGTCAGTAATATATATTTGGTCTGTTGGATGGACTTCCTCTGCCCCCTATTCTCACTCTTATTCATATATATTATGTAGCTGAGATGCTAAAACTCCCAAAGAGTTATGAGAGACATTGTGAATGAAGGAAAAGAAAGGAAAGAGTCAGGAAATATTCAAACAGAATTTCAAGAGAAATTCAAGTGTACCAGCATAGAAGGTAAAGGTAAGCTGAGCATGCACATTTAAACTAAGGTATGAAATAAACAGACAGATGAAAAAAAGACAGTACAATAAGGGTAAATGTATAACATTAGAAAAATCTTTCTGTACAGGTAACAAAGATGGCGTACTCAGATCAAAAGAACTGTGTAACTTAGTAGGGTCAACAGGGCTGTATGTTATGTTTTTCAGCTTATAGCACTGGTGCTAGAGAGGTTGCTGGATTGTAGCACAGACAAAAACGTTGTAGCATCAACACAAAATGTCTTTTGCAATCTCTAAAAACCTTGTCGTCAAAAAGAGACTGCAAAACTGGTCATATTATTTTGCCTGAAGTATACTGTTGAGAGAAGGGAACTGGTACAAAATTTCCAAGATATCAAATTGCAACTTGACATCCAAGAAATTTTTAACAAAAATTCTAGTTCTGAAAAAAAAAAATATATATATATATATATAATATTTTAAGAAGACAAAATTAGTAGAAAGAATAAAGCATTTGTTTGTTTTTTAGTACTTAGTAGAAAATAAGTCGAGTATATTTAGCATGCACCAGCTGTTGCTTATCAACCACCATTAAAAAGAAGTTTATGACTTATGTTATTTTCAGTGTTTTTTGTCAGAGGTTTTAAAAGTCCTATGTTAATGAACTCAGCATATATTTCCAACGTTCCTTGAATGCACCACATGTGTGCAGCTCTGCCGGATGTTTGTGTGTGGCTTATAAAAGAAAGATCGCTCTTATATACTTGCATATCGGCTCTGACAGAGCAGAGCCTGGGCATACAGGCGGACGGAGCTGCATGCTGTTAGCGCTCTGGGCTCACTGTTGCACAGCTGTTCGGGGAGAACAGTAACAATGATGCGTGCTTTACTTCAGTGTTTCCAAAGGTCTCCAAAAATACCCTAAAAAGTCGCTAGATTTGTTGCTTTCTTGTGAAAGAGTCGCTAGAGGGGCCTAAACACTTGCTATATATGGCGACACAGTCGCTACGTTGCCAACACAGTTCCCTTGTTTCTGCCGAACAGGGTGACGTCACGTGATTATACGTAGTGAACAGGTAGTGACTGAGGCCACTGTGCAGCGTTGAGACACCGTCGCTTCATCTGTCACGGTAGCATCTTACAGTAAAAAAACAAAACATGCAACTTGCTACGTTTATTGCATAGACAGTTTTTTAGATCGCATGTGGGACATTTAGGTCGCACTGTACAGCCCTGGTCAAGATATATGTATAAATTAAAGCTGCAAGCAGCCTCGAATGGCCCTCGCAGCAAAGCGCCGCTTCGGCCTGTGTCGCTACCGCCTGACCCATGCACTGCGTCCTTAACGCACCCCCCGCTCAACACTTCCAGTTGGCCTGCTGATAAGATCGGCATGACAGAGTGTTCAAAAGGCAAAAAAAGCCAGGTTTGGACCAAAATGGCCGACTTCCTGTGGGGTACAGACTTTGGCTTCAAGATACTTTATTAGGTCTTAATAAGCTGTAAATGAACTGATATTGTTCATATATCAAACGAACTCCTCACCAAAATCCTTGAGAAAATATTTGCTAATCAAGTCTGTGAGCATCTAAACAGTAACGAGCTGTTTGAAGAGTTTCAGTCAGGTTTTAGAGCTAATCATAGCACCAAAACACCACTGGTGAAGGTTACTAATGATATTCTCATGGCCTCAGATAATGGACTTGTGTCTGTTCTGGTTTTGTTAGATCTCAGTGCTGCTTTTGACACAGTCGATCATAATATTCTCTTAGAAAGGCTTGAACATGTTGCAGGGATCAAAGGAACAGCACTAGGCTGGTTTAAATCATATTTGTCTGACAGATTCCAGTTTGTTCATCTAAATGATAAATCTTCTTCACTCTCAAGGATTACTTGTGGAGTTCCACAGGGTTCTGTGCTTGGACCAATTCTTTTCACCATATATATGCTCCCAATTGGTAGAATCATTAGACAGCATGGGATAAATTTCCACAGCTATGCCCATGATACACAACTATATTTGTTCATAAATCCTGATGAACCCAGTCAGTTAGGTAGATTACAGGCATGCCTGGAAGACATAAAAACATGGATGAATCTAAACTTTTTGCTTTTAAATTCTGACAATCAGAAGTTGCTGTCTTTGGACCAGAAGTTCTAAAACAGAAACTGGTTAGTCTATCACTTCATCCGGATGGCATTAAATTGGCCCCCAGTAATAACGTAAAGAACCTCGGCGTTATTTTTGACCAAGACTTGACATTTAATTCCCATATTAAACAGGTTTCTAGGATTTCCTTCTTTCACCTCCGGAATATTGCTAAAATTAGAAACATCCTGTCCAGGAGCGATGCTGAGAAACTAGTCCATGCATTTGTTACCTCAAGACTGGACTACTGTAATTCTTTACTATCAGGTAGTCCACAAAATGCCATTAAAAGCCTTCAGTTGATCCAAAATGCGGCAGCAAGATTTCTGATGAATATTAAAAAGAGAGATCACATTTCTCCTGTTTTAGCTTCCCTTCATTGGCTCCCTGTTAAATCCAGAATAGAATTTAAGATCCTACTTCTTACATACAAAGCCCTTAATAATCAAGCTCCATCATACATCAGAGATCTAATTGTTCCATATGTTCCCAACAGAGCACTTCGCTCTCAGACTGCAGGCTTACTTGTAGTTCCTAGGTTTTCTAAAAGTAGAATGGGAGGCAGATCTTTTAGTTATCAGGCTCCTCTCCTGTGGAACCAGCTCCCAGCTTTAGTCCGTGAGGCAGACACTCTGTTTACTTTTAAGGCCAGGCTTAAAACTTTCCTTTTTGATAAAGCTTATAGTTAGAGTGGCTTAGGTCATCCTGAGCTATCTATGTAGTTATGCTGCTATAGGCTTAGGCTGCTGGAGTACAGACTTAATAATTTTCTTCACTCTGCTACTTCCTTTTCGACTACTACTCTCCAGTTGTATTACATTACATTCTGTTATTTCGACTGTTAACTTTGTGTTCTCTCAGTGTTTTTCTCTCCATAGAAGATATACCTGGTCTGGTATCCTGCTTGGCTGCAATGCCCTGTTGGACGGGGGGCATCGACTGGGATGATGCTCCCAGTAACAGAACATCCACTGTGTCCTGTTATCAACTTTTTACTTTCTGTAACATAGAAAGTTCTCTTATATCAGATCTTCTGTTCCTTCTGTGTCTCTGCTCTGTCTTCTCAAACCCCCAGACGGTCGTGGCAGATGGCCGCTCCTACTGAGCCTGGTTCTGTTGGAGGTTTCTTCCTGTTAAAGGGGAGTTTTTCTTCTCCACCATCGCTACATGCTTGCTCAGTATGAGGGATTGCTGAAGGATTGCTGTGGTTGGAAAGTCTGCATCAACGGGGCCCAACCTCATGCCAGTGACTGACGCAATCTGCTGGGATTCCTTAAATAGGAAACTTTTTAACTGATTGGAATGTTTGTATAAATGTATTGAAATGACTTCTTGTTAAGTGCCTTGAGATGACATCTGTTGTGAATTGACGCTATATAAATAAACTGAATTGAATTGATATCGGATATTCACAATCCTAGTGGAATGCATTGGCTGAAGGGGATAGTTTTAATGATTCTAGGGGGGGCCGTGGAGGAATTAGGCCACACCCACCCAATATTCACATACATATGGGTTAGGGGTTGGACAAATATCCAGTTTGGTGAATTTGGTGCAGATCGGATGATCTATGTGGAAATTAGAGGCAAACGTATTTCCATGGCTTGACGCCATGGTTCGCCATGCAGCCGGAGCCACACCCTCTTTCGAACACCCTCAGTACTGGACAAGAAGTGACCACAACTTCTTTTCAATCACTGACCAGAGCCAGATGTTGATTAGGTAAAAGGAGGCAAATACTTATTTTCCTATGTAAAACATTGTACTTCCTGTTCTCAGGGGGCGGTGCTTAGGTCACATGAGCAAATGAGACTATGAATGTGTTCAGTGGTGGTATGTGATGAGAATCAGGAAGTGTGGTACAGCTGTGACCTTGTATGTGGAAGTTAATACACCATGACCTCCTATGGCAAGAAGCCATACTTTGAGGCTAAGCCACGCCCACATGCTTTGATGCAGCAAAATTCTTTTGATAACTTGTCTTAAGTCTTTATTCGCTTGTTTTGAAGTCTGTAAGTGAAAAGCTCTAGGAGGGGTTCGTTGAAATCCGACTTATATGCATGGAACAATATGATTGGGCTGGATTCAAAATGGCCGACTTCCTGTGGGGTTTGGACAATGGCTCCAAGAGACTTTTTTGTAGGTCATGTGACCCTCTATTGGTATTCCAGATTTATTAATCCTATGATGAAATATGGCTAGGGGCTTGCTGTTTTAGTGATTTTAAGGGGATCGCAAAGTCTTATTTTGAGGCTAAGCCACGCCCACTAGCATTGACGCAGCAAAATTCTTTTGATAACTTTTGATCCCCAATGCCTTCAGTCTCTCCTCAAGCGTTTTGAAGTCTGTAAATGAAAAGCTGTAGGAGGAGTTCGTTAAAATACGACGTATACAAATGGGACAAAATGGTGGGTTGGATTCAACTTGGCTGACTTCCTGTAGGGTTTGGACCATAGCTCCAAGAGACTTTTTTGTAGGTCCTGAGACCCTCTATTGGTATACCGGATTTCATAATCCTGTGATACAATATGGCTTGGGGCTGGCTGTTTTAGTGGTTCTAGGGGGCGCTGTGCAACAATTAGACCACGCCCAACAAAACTTTGAAATCAGATCTCTTAAGAGTTGGACCAGTAACCATCCTATGCGATATGGTGCAGATCAAGTAAGTTTTGTGGAAATTATAGCCAAACGTATGGCCACGGCGTGACGCCTGACTTGGCCACTCTGCCACGCCCCCATCGTCTTTCAAAAACTCTGTGTTAGACACAGAGTTGCACCAACTTGTTTACAGTTACTGTGCACTGTTTCATGTTGATTAGGTCAAGGGTGTAAAATTGGGACCTTTCACCGCAAAACATGACACTTCCTGTTCTGAAGGGGCGGGGCTTAAGTGATGTCAGGATCTGACCATCAGGATTCGTCCGGGACCTGATGACCTTCCACCTCAGCATGTTTCATCCCTCTGTAACTTTCTGAACAGGAGATATAAGAACTTTATAGTTTTTGGAATTTTGTCAAACTTTGAGGCCAGGCCCCGCCCCCTCAACATATACGAAAAGTCAATTTTATTGATAAATATTATTCCCCCATGCCTGAAGGCCAATCCTGACCAAGTTTCAAGTCGATCGGTCTAAAATTGAGGGAGGAGTTTGATCAAATGCGTACCCTGTAAACGTCAAAAATCGGGAAAAATAATAATAAGAAACAGTACAGATACCATTGTCCCTTGCAGCTGCAAGCTGCTCGGGCCTAATAAGAAACAGTACAGATACAATAGTCCCTTGCAGCGCAAGCTGCTCGGGCCTAAAAACAGCAGCAGACCACACAAAGGTAGAAAAACTGCAAAATTGAGCAAGGATGTGCAAATAACACCAGGATTGTTGTTTGAAATGAGGAAACAAAAACCCTGTGCAAATAAGAGCAGGGATTTAAACACTGAGTTTGAGTCTGTTGGGAGCAGTGATGATTATACAGTCTAACTTCTGCTGGGAGGAGGAATCCGTGGTAATGCCCTTTTGTACACCTAGCTCCATCAGGCTGGTATTGAAGGAGCTGTCCAGTTCTGCAACACCTTCATGCATGTGGAGGGAAACATTATCCAAAAGTGATGTTAAAAGTGGGTTAATCATTACATGCAACAATTAATGAATCATGGATGGATGGAGAGGCAGATGGAAAGATGGATAAATACATGGGCAAACAAAAAAATGAATGGAAGGAAGGATGGAGGAATGAGTTAGTAACTGGGTAGGCTAGCTGTAGCTGTCTTCCATACTAAAAGTTGTGGGTTCAGTTCCAGCTTCCTCCTACCAGAGGTTTATGTGCACCCCAAGTTTCCTCCCTATCGGTGTATATTTGTAAGAGCAATTATGTGAAAGTAGCACTAGTGTACAGCACTGTGAGTAGACATGTACAGTACAAAAGTGCTATGTAAATCCGGTGCATTTATCTTAGTGATACAATTTTTGATAGTTACATGTCAAGGAACTATAATCTGTCTTTAATTTGGCCCTAAGTGATGAAAGTAGCAATGAACAAGCTAAAACATCAAAATGTAAGCACTTGATGAAAAAAGGGGTTCTAAGAAAAAAAATACTGTTCTATATGTTCTGTGTGGGAGTCAATGTGTGTTTATACTGACACTGGCACTTTCCTGTTGCTTCAAATTATATTTATTTTCTATGTTCACCTTAATTTTGTAATTTGGTATCAACTAACATGTTATTTGACAGACTAATTTACTCCATAAATTGATGTCTTTTCTAGAAACTTAGTAGACGGATACTGTATACAGCTCCACAAATAATTCATATTGCTTTATGGAGATTAAAATCAACTGAAAATAAATCATGCTGTAAGCTTAAACAAAAATGCCTTTTAAACTGCTAATCAGCTAGCGATGCTATATAAGGCAAGTCAACTGCGGAAGTTTTAATCTCAGCCTCAGAAGTACCTGTTTAAGGCCAGAGGATTCACGCAGAGATTAAATTTCAAGGCCTCTCTTCATATTATCTTCACCACCTCCTCTATCTTAATTCTTGTGGTTTTTTTACTTGGATATGACACTTTGCAGCCTCTCCTTGGTTACTCTGCCACCGAGGAAGTGACAGGTCCTAATTATACAGCCATGGTGCAGAGACACTTAAACATGAACAATTAGATGGGGATAAAATCAGAACATTAAAAGAAGTATAACCGCAAGAAGGGGAAACAAGACAGGGAGAAAATGAACAAAAATAATACATTTTGATGGGTTTTCTGATACAGGCAGGAGATCAGGTTTGTGGGGAGTCAACTGGTGCTGTTCACAAATGGTTCACATCCTATCTCACAGACAGGACTTTTATGGTAAATTTAGATACCTGCTCCTCTAGGGTCCATAGGATTGCATGTGGTGTGCCCCAGGGTTCGATTTTAGGCCCAGTGCTTCTTAACCTGTATATGCTCTCTCTTGGCAGCGTCATCGGAAGGCATGGAGTTAACTTTCACAGTTATGCTGATGATACACAGCTGTACATCTCCATGTCTCCCGATGACACACGGCCAATGGATGCACTTTTTAACTGCATTTTAGACATTAAATCCTGGATGGCAGAAAACTTTCTCCAGCTCAACCAGGACAAAACTGAAGTTTTAGCCATCGGTCCTGAGGCTAAGAGAGAGAAACTTTTACCAAAACTACAATCACGGTCTTTTAATCCCTCTTTACAAGTGAAGAACCTGGGCGTGATTTTTGACTCTGAGCTGACTTTTATTCCTCACATAAAAAATATTACTAAAATAGGTTTTTATCAACTAAAGAACATCGCCAGACTCCGCCCCATTCTCTCTCGGGCCAATACGGAGTCACTGATGCATGCTTTTATCTCCAGTAGAATTGATTACTGTAATGCCCTGCTTTCTGGTCTTCCCAAAAAGAGTATATCAGGTTTACAACTACTACAAAATTCAGCAGCACATGTCCTGACGAAGACCAGGAGGCGGGAACACATTACACTTGTCTTAAAATCATTGCATTGGCTCCCCGTACATTTCAGGATCGACTTTAAGATTCTTTTAATGGTTTTTAAGTGTCTTAATGGTCTTGGGCCTTCTTATCTCTCTGAACTGCTTTACCATATAAACCTTCATGGTCTCTGCGCTCCTCTGGCAGCCGTCTCCTTGTCACCCCAAAAGTCAGGACACACACTCATGGCGAGGCGTCTTTCCAGTTTTATGGCCCTCACCTCTGGAACAGGCTGCCAGAGGACCTCAGGGCTGCAGAGAACGTTCATGTTTTCAAGAGCAGGCTCAAGATTCACCTTTTCAGCCTAGGTTTTAACTGATTATTATTTATTACTGTCTGTTTAATTGCTCTGCATGTTTTATAGGATTATATTTTTTATCAGTTTTACTATTTAATCTTAACACATTAATTTACTGTTTATCTTTATACTTTAATTTATCTTAATCCCTGTTCCAGTGTTTCCTCTGTGGGAGCCCTCTGCCCCGGGAGCGGTGATCGGCTGTGGCTGCCTGGGTGCTCTCCAGGTGGAGCTTGGGTGGAGGTGGGGGTCTTGGCCTTGCCTCCACTGGGTGCCCTGTGTCGGTGCCTCGGCTGCTGCTGTTAATCTACCGCTGCCGGGGCAGATGGCTCCTCTGACGGCGTTTCCTTGCATGGTTCATCTACACTCGGCCCAATGTCGTTTTTTACTTTTTCTTTTAACTGTGTGTGTGCATGGGAGTTGGGCTGGGGGTTGGGGGATATAACTGTGATCAGGCTTTTAAATCTGTGGGGGAGGGAAGGGAATGTGGTTTTATGTGGGGTCATTTTAATCTGTAAAGCACTTTGTGATGCAATTCTTGTATGAAAAGCGCTTTATAAAAAAAGTTTGATTTGAATTGTTACACTCTTTATAAATCATGATCTGATTTTGAATTAAATTCCAGTCTTTTCTTTACATAAAGCTTTCTTTGTGGTTTTTTTTTATGTTGACAGTTGCCAATACACCGCACCGATTTCTCAGCCCTTAAGTTGAACTTTTGTCCTTCATTGAAAACCCAATAACATACAACAGACTGTTATTAGATGCTTCCCAGCCATATGGTTAGCAAGCATAGTAATTGCCTCATTCGGCATTAGGGAACATTGTGGATGAATCCGTGATCTGATAATGCCGCGTTGTTTAACAAACAGTTCGAAAGGACACCGGCCTTCTGTTTATGCTGCCAGCTGTAACCCTCCTAGCTCTAAATGGATTAATGATCTCGAGGTTGTCAGTTCAAACACGGGGACAGAGGATACCGCTTATGTGTCCTTGAGAGAGTCACTTAATCTAAATTGTGTCAGTTAATATCCATCTCCGTAAAGGCTTTATACACATAACATAGGTTATGGAAGTCACCCTTTATGAGGTAAGGAGAAAAGAACAATCCAACACAATATGGCCACTTGGCTCACTACATGCTCTTGGCAGTGCCAGTCAGCTGTGAGCAGAATTAAACTGCTTTGTCATTGGAGTTATAATGTATCCTATAAGCACAATTTTTTTTTTGTATTATTGATACATATTGATTTTCACATATACTCTTTAATTTAGTATAAAGCAAATGAAAAATAAAAATATGTTTGGGAGAAATGTGAAAAAATAAAAAAAATGAATTTGTGATAACCTTTTTAGATAAGTGCACACCCTTGTAATCCAAAAGCATTCCAACTCTGATTTATATTCAGCTGAGTTTACATCGGTCAAAAACTTGACGTCCAGCTGGCCCAGCGACATTTTCCTGACTTTTTCCACATTTGCATCATTTAGCTAAAGCATTAGTTTACAGAGAGGTTAGAAAAGCTCTAGAGGATGTAATTGTTCAAAGGTATCAATCAGGACAATGGTAAAAAAAAGAAGCTCCACAGCAGTATTTTTATATCATCATGAAGCACATCGTAGCACTGAAGTGAGCTGGAGGGATATTCAGTAAGGACTAGTTGTGTTCTACATATGACCATAATCCACTGCTTTCTGCATACGCCTGGAGTAAGGTGTAGGCTTGCGAGACAGAAGCCATTTCTTCGAAAGAAAACATCCAGAACTGGTTAATATTTCACTAAACCTTGGGGTGGAAGTATTTTCATCTGATGAAACTAGACTACAAGTTTGGACAGCAATTCCAATATGTATTTTTTGCACAAAACAACACTGAGGATCACCAAAGAAACAGCAAGCACACACAGAAACGTTTTTGTCAAAATGAACGAACATTTACACATTTCCAGGTCCAACAGTCACTTTTGTCCCAGAATTTTCATGTGTCTGTTGTTGAAAACAGAAAATGAAAAACTATTTCATTGTACAGCGTCAACGTGAGTTTAAGAATGAATACAAATTCACACAAAAATGACTTAAGAAGTTTTGGAATCAGAGTCCAGAACTAAACTTGACAGACAATATGAGTGCTCACCTAAGGAGGACTATGGATAGGAGATTTTCTAATAATCTGAGACATTTGGACTTTTGCAAGATGGAAAGAAAATTGCCCAGGCAGACGTGGCCTTTTGGTATACTCCTGCCGATTAGGACGTAATGTTAAAATTGCATTAAAATGTATATAAATGTTTCTGGATTTATGCATCTTGGTTATTTGCACCATTATTACTTTGTATTACTTCTTCTGAGATTTGTTTTTTCAATTAACTGTAAAAACTGTATTATATGCTAAAAAAGGTTTGAAATGGTTTAAATTTTTTTACATAAACCAAACCTTGGTTTTAACAGGGATGTTTAAACTTTAAAGAGCTACTGTATATCTTTCACCATGTGTAAACCCACTAGCACTTCTCTTCATTCACTCTCATGGCACAGGATCTGGTAAATGTGCAGTACACAGTAAACAGTCCCACAGTGTGTTTCCTCTGTGCAGTGTTTAATCAAAGCGGGGTAGCTCAGACACTTTGCTGAGTGGGTGGTTGGCTCAGACCTGGAGCCCACATGCGCAGGGCGGAGAGTTTGCAGGGTTGCCCAATTAGTGCTGAAAAGTGTAGCACTGTGAGAGCGTGTCGGCAGGGAAGTGTGCACCGGAGGAGGCGTGTCATCAATCATCACTTCAGCTCCGGGCTTTTTCCAACCCTTTCTCCTGTCTGGCAGCAGGAGAAGGAAGGAAAGGCAGGAATGACAGTGGCCAGACGATTCCAACAATGACAGCAATGACGGCTCTGGAAGTGACTGCACTGAAGACTAACTCTGGGCATCAGGAAAGGACAGTTACGTCTTCCGTTGATCCTTTTTATTGTTTAAGATACTTAGGCAATGGTCTAAAAAAATAATAGTTGATTTGAAGGATGTCAGTTTAAACTGGAAGAGCTAAGTCCTTTAGGCCATGTGACAGTTTTAAGGAAAGTGAAGCAGATTTTCTCCTAAGCATTAAGGGCTCTTCCTTTGTCCACATTCTACATTTCAGCTACGTATAATTTAATCAGGCCTGGTACATTTTGCTGACAGTTACACAAACTGACAAGTAAAATGCGCTGAAAAGATAGCTCAGCCTCAGCTCTCACCTTGGGCAAGGATTAAATCAGCTCATTCACATTTTTGCACTTGGAGGCATATGGCTGAATACTTATTCACATATAATTAATAATTCATATGTGCCAAATTTCAGCACAGCTCAGATACAGTGGCATGCAAAAGTACTTGTACCCCTTGAATATGTTCGCAGTTTTTCGTGTTACAACCACAAACCTTAATGTATCTCAACGGGATTTTATTTGATAAACATGATGAATTTTATGGAAAATTATACATTGTTTTGTTGACTTAATTTAATTAAATTTTTTAAAGGGTTCAACATGTATTTAGTGTCCTTTTACTCTAGTTCCCCTAAATGGAATACAGTTAAACAAAATGTCTATGGGGTAAAAACATTGTCAAAATAAAAGCGTATTCACAGGTTAAAGTGTGAGCATATTGGACAACAGTTGTGCAAACCTACAAATGTGTAAACTATTAAACAAACCAAATCACATATAAACAGAACAGTACATTTTTCATGTGAGAATGCAGTTTCTAAAGTTACATCTGAAATAAATCACAAATACAAATAGCACATTTACAGTTGTGGTTTCCGCAGTATGAACACGAGGAGCAAAGTGTTTGAGAATACACATTTCTGCTCTGAGAATACGAATTTACATCTAGGAGCATGGTGACGTGATCAAGGGTTCATTAATGGAGCTTAGATAGGTCGATGAACACAGTACTGGTCCACACTACAGGTGGCGGTATTGTATCTCAAGCTTGCCAATTGTCATAAACCAAAACTACAGCAGTAGATACAAGATGCCTGAGTACTCTGGTGTACGCTTGCTCGAATCTGTGGACTATTGAGAGTAGAGCTTGGAGCATTACTTTTCACAGGTGAGATTGAACATTTTTAATGTATGAATTTTATGAATATATAATATTCCTTCACTGTATTTATGTCCACCAGGGAAATCTTAGCTAGGTAACCTTAGCTTCATGTAAGCTTTAGTGGTCACCAACTATAAAGACTAAGACTTTATAAATCAAATGTTCAAAAAAGAAAGGTTTAAAACTGACATAAGAATGCTACTTTAGAAGTAAAACAAACATTACATTTGTAGCTGGGAGACTTGGTGCCCAGAAGTAACTCAATACATGCAAGACATGCAGACAGCAGAACAGTGGTTCATTACCGGAAGGTAGATCAACAGCTATATTTACTGCAGGTAGGACATGGCATTAGCAGATCATATGCTGGTTTAATATTGATTACCTGGCGGAAGTATGTTGTTTTAAACTGATTTTTTTATTTGGAGATTTTAATTATTTTAACTGCTTCTGTTGATCTTTCAAGGATCAGAAGCATTTAAGGGCAAAGACTCAGACAACTATTTATATATATATATATTAGTGTTACTCTTTATATATATATATATATATATATATATATACTGTGATGAGTCATGTATTGTTTTGCATACATCTCATAAGTACATCTGAATATTCAATTACTGATAAGCCCACTATGAATATAAAAGTATGCCAAGTATGTCCTGTATTGTAGCTACGGTTGCAGAGCAGAAAACGCATGAAAATCAGTTTGGTATTCAGTGAGTCACAATTGATTTAAAGTACCTACGCTTCACTGTGTCTGCCAAACAGATTATGCTTTAGAGTGAGAGAGACCGGTCCAAGATGGCCGCCCCACAGCTCATCACCGCCAATGGGGAATAGCGGTTCGATGGAGCATCTACTCTTTATATCTATGACATGAACTGTTTAATATTGACTGATTTTGTTCCACTGTTTCTTGGTTTTTCATTTTGGCACTATGAAGTTCATCAAACTGCATGCGCAGTCTTTGACTTCTTCTTCAGGAAAATCAAGACCAAGGAACATGTCAGATAGGCAAGGGATAAAGTTGTGGAGACATATAGAGCAGGGTTAGTTTGAAGTATCGAACAAGTATCGGAATTATCAGGGTTAGTTTGAAGTATCGGACAATCCTTGGAAAAAAATAATGCCAAAGAGTTGAAAGTGGGGGAGATTTTCACCTTCTATCAGAATAATGCCCATAAACATAGAGCTGCAGCAAAGGAATGCCTTAGTTCAAAGCATATTCATGTGTATGAATGTCCCAGGCAAAGTCCTGATCTTAATCCAATAGTTGATGCATGCCTGATTTTCAGACACTATTCATCCGTTTTGAGTCAACTGAATTTCTGAACTCAAAGAAGAACAGACTAAAACATCAGTCTCTGGATGTGCAAACCTGGTGAAGACGCGCCTTAAAATCCTGGAGGCAGAAATTGCAGTAAAGGGTTGTTCCACAAAGAACTGAGTCAAGGGGGCAGATGACAAATGCATGCAATAGTTTTAAAAATACTGATTTGCAAAAATGTTAAATTTAATCAAGTGACATCAAAACAAATAGGAGGCATGGTAGTGTTTGCTTTAGCAAGCTGCTAAAGAAAATCAGCATCAGTGAATTGCATGTTTATTGATGAATTTGTAATCATTCATGCAAGGTCCGATTCAGTGACAGTCCTGATACATGATAAAAAAAATTACATAAATACAGTTGTGTGCGAAAGTCAGGGCACCCCTTTAAAAACAGCATATTTTATATATTTAAAAATGTATATTCATATTTACTGTCTCTCTGGTATCAGGGAAAAAAAGACAATATTGTCAGGAAACATTAATGCATAGTTACATTTTATTTTATAATATGAACAAAATTACAAAAATTAAAAACATAATTTTGGCATGTGCAAAAGTTGGGGCACCCTGAGAGTTTCAAAGTTTCAGATTTTTTTTACAAGCTCAGACCTCTACCAGCTCATTGGTCCTGAAGCATGTGTCAACAATTGTCATTAGGGAGTGCCAGCTGGTGCCAATTTGAGGGTTTCTTAAATACGCCGACTCCACAAACCTTGTACAAACACTCAGCAACCATGGGTTCCTCTAAGAAGCTGTGTAAGACAGAAAAAATGAAAGTAATTGATGCCCACAATGCCGGGGAGGGCTACAAGAAGATAGCAAAGTGTTTTCAGCTTGCAGTTTCCACAGTGCGAGGCATAATTAAGAGATGGCAGGTGAGGGGAACTGTGGAGGTCAAGAAGAGATCTGGAAGACCAAGGACACTCTCGGAGAGAACAGCTCGTAGTCTGATCAGAAAGGTAAACCAAAACCCACATTTGACTTCAAAAGACCTCCAGGAAGATTTAGCAGACTCAGGAGTGGTGGTGCACCCTTCCACTGTGCGCCGATACTTGCACAAACAAGACCTTCATGGAAGAGTCTGCAGAAAAAAACCTTATCTACGACCTCATCATAAAATACAACGTCAAAAATATGCAACAGAACATCTACAGAAGCCTGATGACTTTTGGAAACAAGTGCTGTGGACTGATGAAGTTAAAATAGAACGCTTTGGCCACAATAAGCAAAGGTATGTTTGGAGAAAAAAAGGAGCAGCATTTCATGAAAAGAACACCTTGTCAACTGTTAAATATGGGGGTGGATCCATCATGCTTTGGGGTTGTGTTGCAGCCAGTGGGACAGGAAACATTGCTCGGGTGGAGGGAAGAATGGATTCAATTAAATACCAGCAAATTCTGGAGGCAAATATCACAGCATCTGTAAAAAAGCTAAAGCTGAAAAGAGGATGGCTTCTACAACAGGATAATGATCCTAAACATACCTCCAAATCCACCATGGACTACCTCAAGAAACGCAAGCTGAAGGTTTTGGAATGGCCTTCACAGTCTCCCGACTTAAACATCATCGAAAATCTGTGGGTAGATCTTAAAAGAGCTGTGCATGCAAGACGTCCTAAGAATATTGCAGAACTGGAAGCCTTTTGCAAGGAAGAATGGGGAAAAATCCCAAATAATAGAATCCAGAAACTTGTTGTTGGCTATAAAAAGCGTTTACAAGCTGTGATATCTGCCAGAGGGGGTGTTACTAAGTACTGAAGGTACTGATGCTGTAGGGTGCCCCGACTTTTGCACATGCCAAAATTATGTTTTTAATTTTTGTAATTTTGTTCAATTTATAAAATAAAATGTAACTATGCATTAATGTTTCCTGACAATATTGTCTTTTTTTCCCATATACCAGAGAGACAGTAAATATGAATATACATTTTTAAATATATAAAATATGCTGTTTTTAAAGGGGTGCCCTGACTTTCGCACACAACTGTACACAATAAAGGGATGCAGATTTTAGGTGAAGTTTCATTGCGACTCTAATTTTCTTAAACCTAATTACAGTAACCCCATGTTAGAGCAGAACAGGTGGTCCAGTGGAAACTCTTTGGAAACCCGAAGAAAAGGTCAGTTACCTTCGAAAAAAAGATTCTCTACTTCAGCATTCTTAAAAATCTTTGAGTGAATCAAAAAGAACAGTCAAAATGCTGTTGTAGACCAGGCAGTTTTGATGAGCCCAGTCAAACTCTCATTCAACACTTGGGTGGCCTGAGTTGCTTCGTCAAGTCAAGTGTTAGGAATCTTGGTGTTATTTTTGACAAGGCAATATCATTGGAGCTACATTCTAAACTGTTGTTGAGAAACTCTTTTTATCAGTTGCAAAATATCTCTAAGATAGGAAGGATAATTTCCAGAGGATATTGAGCTAGTTATTCATACTTTTGTCTCTTCCTGTAGACTTTTGTAATAGTCTGTTCTCTTGTCTAGACAAAAAGGTCCCGTCTCATCTGCAGCAAGTTTTAAACTCTGCAGCAAGACTGCTGACACGTACAAATAGAAGGGCTCATATAACTCCCATTCTGAAGGCTCTTCATTGGCTTCCTATTAATTTTCGTATCAAATTCAAAATTCTAGTGCTGACTTTCAGCACGGTCAGGCTTCAACCTACATTCGGGAACTGTTTTGTCCCCATGCTCCCTCCCGGAAGTTGCGATCAATGGACCAGAACCTCCTTATGATCCCCCGTACTTGTTTTAAAACACGTGGCGATTGCTCTTTGCAGGCTGTCGCTCCAAGGCTCTGGAATGATCTCCCCATTTCTTTACGTTCGTTAGACTCAGTTGATATTGTTAAGAGAAATCTCAAGACTCTTTTTCCAAGCATTTCCACTATAGTAAACACTGGGTTGTTTTCATAAACATGTATCTTTATATCTTTGTTAACTATTTAACTTGTATTTTAAATCACGTTGTATTTAAATTTCTCTTTTTTTCAGACACTTTGGGACTTTTTGTCTGTAAATAAATTTTGCTTGCTTGCATTGCAGATGACAGTTTCTGTAGAGTTTAAGCTTGTATTGTTAAGGTTTCAGTTTACTAAGTACATTACTTTTACTGTATATGAAATATATTCAGCCGGTTCTTCATTTCTTTAAAATATATGAACATTTTTACCCAAAACACTCTGCATATGTAGATAAGAAGTGCAGACGCAGTGAGAAATATTTACGGTTGTGTACATAGCAGAGCAGGGAACTGATTTCTCAACTTATTTTAAGGGTGGATTTCCAAACTAATTAGATATAGACTTTTGCTACTGTATGTTGGTCTCTGTCTTATAGTTTGTACTAAAGTGCCCAATGATAACATGTGTATCTATTATTAGAATTAACTAAAATATTAAAAACTAAAATAAAATGCCTTTAACGAAAACACGATTCAAACCACCAGGTTCAGCCTATTAGTGAAATATTTTTTTAGCTGAATCCGACTGTGGAATTATACGGAAGCAATATTGAAATGTTACAGTACTGTGAAGTGTGTGGCGCCATTGTTTGCCTTCAGCAAACACTGTCAATATGCAACATCACACACCATGACCTCTGACAAATGTTTTAAATTCAACCTGCCAAATGTTTACACTGCCTCTCCTCCCTCTTGTGTCTGCCATCTATAGCCAGCTGTTCCTCAGGCTCCAACACTGACACATAGTGTGACACTGGTGCAGAGATTTGTAATGTTTCCAAAAATGGGAACTTGGCTCTGTGTGGAGGGTATAATGATAATGAAATGTTCATCATCTTGTAAAAAGCCTCTCATTTAGGGAGACTTCTCGCTGCTTTGTCACTGTCTTTACAGAGCCAATTTCAGCTAATGAAAGCTTAAAAAATCCACTGGATGTAATCTTCGAGATATTTTATCATATAGGAACCTGCAAAAACCCTGGCAGGAGTCTTTTTTGTTAATACTGTGCTCTAAACCTCTCTACAGTGGAAACCATTGATGTGGAAAATGCTTTTAGGTAATCTATCCTTTGGGAGGTGTACAGTGATATAATACAGAAGGTGCCCTCACATAAAGGGCTGTGGAAGTGAGAGAGGTTTGCAGTTATTATAGGTTAAACCAGCCTTTGACAATATTTGCATAAGCGTAATCATAATTTTTGAGTGTACAATCCGGTCCAGGTTTGCAAACATGATATAGTTGTGGCTTATGTCCAAATATCTGAAACCGCACCAGTCATCAATGTTAGCTGAACATTGTTCAATAAGGTTTTGCTCTTCAGTTTCACAAATATGTCATCGCTCACAGATCATCTTAGACAACAGCAGTTTGATTTCTAATGTGTTGGTGTATGTACAGTTTTCTCTGTCAGGGGTGTAAAATGTTTTTTCACCACTAAATAATTTGCATTAAATAAAGGAACATTGAAGTGCAACACAAAAATATTATTACAATGAACAGGGCTGTACAGTGCACACGTTTGATGAAATAAACTACAATAATTATTTTCATACATAGCACTGGTTAGACAGCTTTGGGAGCTGCTTGTTTTTTTTGTTTTTTTTTAAAGTGTAAGGAAGACGTGACCGCAACAGATGAAGAAATTGTACATCTCAGTGCTACATAGTGATAGGCTGTGGTTTATGCTATGTGATAACCAAAAGTTAAATCAATGTAATTAGTTGTATATCCTACAACAATTTCTACAGTTTCTGCGTGTTTGTTGCCAGTCCACCATTAGATCGCATGCACATGCTTAGAACATCTGATGAAGTTAGGAAGCAGGATTTTCAGTGGTGCTTTCATCTCAAAACAAAAACTGGTAGCTACAGTTTTTCACTCTCATCTGTCCATCCTAAGTCCAACAGCGTCCGATGCTGGGAGATGATTACTGTTGCGGGAGAAATGAAATCCGGTTCTGGGGGAAGATACTGTATCAGATGAGCTTCCAACAAGGAGTGTGAGATGTTTATGTGCGCATGATTCAAAAATGGAAAACTCACAAAGTAGCTAGTTGGGCAGCAAGAGCTTAAACACAGCCATGTAGTTGGTGAGTAACATTTATTATTATAGCAGACACATTATGGTGCATATTAAGGTATGTTTGGAGTTGGAACTATTAAATTAGGCAGTTTTGAGCGTTTTTAGAGGAGTCTCAAATATTCTTGTATTTCAGCTATTCATTGGCGGTTTTCATTCCCAACCCTAGCGAATACCAGGGGTGCACTGTATATCATAGGCAAGTTTCTATGCTACTGGCTTTAAAACATGTAAAATGACCAACATTATAACATTATTGGCCAGTATTATATTTTAGCTATTTTTATATGATTGGTTTCTACACATCCTTCTGAGCTTTTAACCTCTGCTTGTCATGAAACATGGTGGATTTGGAAATGTTGGCAGAGTTTTGGTAATCTTAGATTTCTCTACATTCTCTGGGGAAAGTACACAGAGAAGAGTGTTTTAGTATTGCTAGCAGCACTAATGTTTATTGACAGTTTAATACATCAATGGTATGATCCTTTTTTTGTTTTAATATAAACCTCCTGTTTTTAAGCGACTGCTTGCTTATACACACACTGTGTGATGTTGCATTGGCTCTGAATTTATGTATTTAATGACGGATGTAACAAAAAAATATATATCTTTACAGTCAGTTTATTGTTTACAGGTATGATAAGATATGACTTCATTGTAATGTGCACCTCGAAATCCATCATGGGTACAAAAGCTTTCTGTTCTCAACAAAAAGCTTCTGAGAAAAAAGAGCTTGGATGTAACTGGTTATAACCTCTTTTTTTAACTGGCGGTTGTAAAAGGCTGAAGTGACCTATATGCTGTAAGGAGGATTCATGCTCTCTTGTTAGCGTGTACTGGTGTGGAATTGAGGTCTTTTCTGTCAGGAGGTGATACGATGAAGCTGTGGACTATTTCAGCAAAGCCCCAGGAAAAAAAAAAAATAAATAATGAGAGCAAGCTCTGGGAGAAGGGGGCAAACTGTTTTTAGTTCATGCGTGCGCCCATGTATGGTTGTGAGATGTGTTTGTGGGGTTGCGATGTGTGTATTGTGCACTTGTTTGTGTGCGTATGTGTGCTTGTGTGCAAGAATCGAAGGTTTGACTGACGGCCCTATCTCCCACAACTCCACAGAGCACCATGCATCATTAATAGCTGACAAAAATGAGCATTCTGCTGTATCCTTTAAAGGCTAAAAGACTTTACTGCTGGCTTTTCCCAATTGTCAGCCTGTGTGCGTGTGCTTCTCCTTTATACTTTGTGTAGGTGAGGACTCACTATAAACTTGAGTTTTTTGACCTGTGTGTTTGGTCCATTGCCACTATGATGGATGACATGGTTATCAGAATCTCAGCTTCAGGATGAGGGCTGTCCTATCATGCTGTCAAGGTCAGTGGTTACCAGGCTCATAACCGAGAGGCAAACTAGTGAGATCACTAAAATACACCCTATGTTCCATCCAGCATCCATCATGTCGGATTCAGATTGGGCTGCAACACCCACATGTAAGCCTGCAATTGGAAAAGTCTGACCCCGAAAGGGTCACACCCTGTTGTCCGGTACAAGAAGAATCATTTGTGGCCATCGTTAGCTGGAAGTCATTGTAGTGAATGCATTTGTTTCTTTAAGCAGATGTAATAAGGGACTTTCGTATATATTAGCTCCTTGCAAAGCTTAAACTAGACTTTGGTTTAAATAGCAGAACTGTGGCATGTAATTTAAACATTGGTTACACCATTGTGCTACAACAGGTATCTCAAGCTCCAGCCTTCGAGGGTCAGTGCCCTGCAACTTCTACATGTGTCGCCGCTTCAGTACACCTGAATTAAGTAATTAGTTTATTCACAGGTCTGTGGGAAGTTAATTCAGCCATTTGGTGCCAGTGTGTTGGATGATGGACTTATCTAAAAGTTGCAGATTACCAGCCTTCAATGACTGAAGTCTAAGAACCTTGTGCTACATTAATTTAAATATTATATTTATATGTAATTTATATGGCGCCTTAACATGGCTACAGTCAAACAAGGCGCCGTGCATTGAAAGCTCAATCATTAAAACAATGATTAGAACATAAAAACACACCAACAGAGCAGAGTCTTATGCAGAGTCAAATGCCTGTCTGTAAAAATGGGTTTTAAGAAGTGTTTTAAAGGTGAGCAGTGAGGACACCTATGAATGGCCAGCCGTAACGCATTCCACAGCTTCGGTGCACAGATTGAAAAAGCTCGTTTAGAAAAATAAAATTTTCCTGAGCAGTACTGTTTTTGTTATAATATTAGCAGCCTGATCTATGCAAATGTAAAGTTTAATAATAATAATAATAATAATAATAATAATAAAAGCTGTTTTGACAAAGGTAGATGATCGAGTGTCTGTTCAAATAGTTACTTATTGCTCTTGTCTTGATTTTAATTTTCTTCAAGGTGCTGGTTAAATGCAGAATGTGGCAAGGTTTATTCTTTAATTTTCTTCTCTCTACAGCGATTGTTTACATTCAAATGATGCTGATTCCAATGGCAAATTGAGTGCAACGTAGAGCCGACTAACTACAGCGCCGTCGTTGCACAATACTTTCATTTGATCCACCTTTTGTTTCTCCATACTAGCAGGGTGCTCCTTGTTGGTGCTTCCCATGCTGTTTTATTTTATACAGTAGCTGCTATATGTGTTACATGTTGCTATTGTTTAGTATTCATGCATACAGAACAGCACGGTCCATACTTCAGATATCAGTACAAGTACAGCCTCCCCACACTTTTCATTCTGACCTCTGTAGGATTTGTTTTAATTTTACATGACATTACAATACATGCTTACTGTTGGGTGATGCTCTTACAGGAGTGGTGATTGGTACTTCTCCAGACTTGTCTATAGTTTACACGTCCTAATACGAAGACTTGCCCATGTACTCGCCAACTTGTTTTGACAAAGCATACTTGTCAACTTGATGACAGCGCGTGCTGCTGTGCCGAAAAATGCTCAGGTGTTCCTGCCAAGAGGAGAGGGTGTTAAAAAGAAGAAATTCTCTGCTTGTTTAAGAGCTTGGAATAGCATTAAGCAAACATTCTCAAGCTGACTGCCATCTCACTTTATTCTTAATTTACAGGAAGAAACCTAAGATGAATACTTAAGTGAAAAAAGTGCTGCAATAACTGCTGTACCAACATTTTTGCAGGCGCTTATATTTCATTCATTTAGTTTTATTCAACACTGTAATCTGATCCAAGAATATCTTTTTTCTTGGCTGGTGTAAGCTCTGAAAGACTCCCCAGAGTGACCCTGAACAAGACAAAACGAGCATCTGAATGTTAAGCTTCCTTACTCATATATGTTGTCTGATCTACAAGTATTAAAACTATGTTTCAATGTAGCAAAGCTGAAGAGTAAAAGCTGATAGCATTTGAACGAATGAAGAGGAATCCAGTTTATAGTTTTTTTTGTACTCTGAGCCAAGGTGAGCATGTAAAATACCTCAGTATTCAGGTCCATCCCTTGTTCTCTGTTATAGCTACAGAAAAATAGCTATGTTTGTCATTGGTAAATTACAGTCCTCTTATTATTATTATTAACAGGTCTGGTTGCTTGTGATTCTGCAAGCTGCTTGTGGCAAGCTGCATCTCTTTGCTTTTGAGCTGGTTGCACCTGTGTTTGGTGATTGGTACACTGGTATATAATAGCTGAAGGACATTATTGCGGAAATATACTTACTTGTATAGGGATATTTGCTGGTTCACGGAGAGTTGGTATTGATCCTGGTAAAAGTTTAAGACGATCTGCGAATCCACTGCTGTATTGTCCCAAGTTAATAAAACATTCGTCAGAGAAATGTTTGCCACAAACGACCACGCGCTTCAGGAGTCGGTCGGGTATATTCCCTGCATAAATAAAGTCCATCCACAAGCTTTTCAGTGGCTCGGAAGAGGGGAGGACAGTGTTGATGCGGTCTGGACTCCATGCTGTCGGTTTCTTGTTTGCCTTTTACCGTAGCTCTCGTTGTTTAGGTTGTAATATGCGCTGCGGGGGGAGGGACTTGGAGAGTGTAGTTCAGAGAAGGGGGTAATTGGCTGGAACTCAGTGACGACATATGCCGAAACGTGAGGTCATATGCCAAACTGCAAAACAGCCCGTTTCTGAGTGCTAATTTCACTATGTGGGCAGACATACCCAGGGACAAAGGAAACACTAATCAGTAGTTTTAACCCCTTAGGGGACATAGGCAGGCTGAGGAAACTAACAAATATGACCCAAAAACTCAAAAAATGCAAATTTCATTCCAAGGGCACTTTAAGTATTTTGGACCATGTTGTACATGTTTTAATTTCGTTCCGCAGATGTAACATAAGTGTCACGATTGATATTTTATATGTTTTATTAACTTTCTGTCAATAATAAAATGTCTCTCGCTATCCTGGTAATCCATCAACTTGGTCCGGTTTTTTGAAAAAAGATTATAATAAATAGCATGACTATTTGAATTGACTACTAAATAAAAAAAGCTGTTGCTTGCAAAATTGTACTCTTAGGTTTTAGGCTTTGTCCAAACTAACACATATATATTCGGTAAAACTGATTTTTCTGCCCACAGCAATGTGGCTAACTTTGTGTCTGCCTGCGATTACTTTCTGTTCTGGAAAGTACATCAGTGGAACTAGTTTCAGATTTTTTTCCCCCCACATTTATCTACTTTTGTCACTACTCGGTTTCCCTAAAACTTTAAATGTAAGCCTACGTAGGTATATGACTGAGAGGAAAAGGTAAACACACATCTGTTTGATGAAATAGGAACACATATGCAGAATACTGTAGAACAGGTGTCAGTTTATCCGACTCAATGTCCTCAAGCCTGTGATCGGTGCGCTTTCCAAAGAGGAAATGCTCAACCAAGGCAAAGGCTTTCACAATTAAGTAGAAATATTGCTACATTGTACATTTTACATAGTTTTTCTTATTTCTGTAAAGCTAGCACAATCTCTAGGTTCTACCTTCTATGTGAAATAGGCCCCCACTTATTTGCGGTTCGGTATTCCCAGATATTTCTGTGGAACAAAACTGCAAATTATTCACAGAAAATCTGCCTATTGGCTGATTTTTTTCATACAGCATATCTAAAATTTTCGACAGAAAATGTAACTTCTGTGGTATTGCTATGATGGTTTACACTGTATTTTGTAATGGATATTAAGGTACATTTGCTGTTTGAACTATTGAAAGAGGCAGTTATAAGCATTTTTAAAGGGGTCTCAAGTATTTGCAGATTTTAGCTAAGTGTATTGCTCATAGCTTAATAAGAAGTTAATATATAATGTATATGACTGAAGTTGAGCAGGCTACGCTCTGGAAAGATGCATCATATGGAAGCACAGATGTATGATATGCTGTATTTGTAAATAACACAAGGAAGCTGGACACCATCCATTTTTTGATCACATCAACAGTGTGAAGGACTTGATTTGTTGATAAGATATCCTACCTCCTCCAAGCAAAAAGCAGCCAACCTATACTGTTTGCCTAGTCTGTGCTGAATTACTTCTAAAACGGATTCCATTACGCCCAGATTTTTCACAGTGCAGAAATGATTTGTTTGGTAATGTATAGGATAAACGCTTGCGGTAACTCTTTCTCTTCAACAAGGCTAGGAAGATTGGCCCTTGGCTCTTATATGACCAACCGTTTGAGGTTTATTGTATGGTAATTATAGATTGTGCAGTGCTTATTTAATCCATTTCCCCCCCTCTATGTTCGTAAATGTAATGGTAAAATGACCTGTACTTGTATAGCGCTTTATTTAGTCCTTGAGGACCCCAAAGCGCTTCACACTACATTCAGTCATTCACCCATTCACGCACACTTTCACACACTGGTGATGGCAAGCTACATTGTAGCCACAGCTGCCCTGGGGGACACTTTGATCCTTAAAGTAACAGCATTGTTACTCATCATGACTCCCACTGACTCAGAGTTAACCACTGACTTTTGCATTTGGAAATTGTTCCATTACGCAACTTTATCCAGCAAAGGGTTATTTAATAAACCTTGCGACCCTCTCAATAGATCACGTTTTATAAATATATATGAAAAAAAAGTCGGCCAGGTTACAGGCCGCAGGTCATACATCTAATTTAGATAACCACACTTTTTTAGTCATCCCCTTTAAGAGCTTCGCTGACTTTTATCACCTTAAGTTGCATATTCTATACCCTGGGTTTTGCAGGGTTCGATTTTGTGTGCAGAACATACCCCAGCGCTGTGATCCCAGTCATCTATAATATGACAAGGAACAAGTCTAAATAACAAAATCGGTTTTGTGTTTTCCTGTCTGTCTTGATGAGTTGAGCTTGTTGTATCATATGCAGAATCATCAGTCCTTCCCCTCATACCCCAGAGAGCACAATATTGTGTTTGTGTGCATGCTCATTTTCCATTGGCTCGTTTGAATGTGTGCAATGTCGGTAATGAGCAGGCAGAATTGGTGAGGCATAATAATGCCCAGGGAAGGGAGGAGATGGATTCTCTTTTGGGTGTTTCAGTTTTACCATTATTATCCTGGTTGCCAAGATTTGAAAGTCCCGGATGCTGCACCATTTAGATGGGCTTAATGAACCTGCTCACTTAGACATGCATTCTCTTGCTAGTCTCCCTCGCTACTGGCACATGGGTAGGAGGACGAGAGCCCAAATCCATCATTTAATGAGCTTTAGATAACATCGTAATGGTTAATACATTCTCTTTCCTGCAGTTTGGTTCTGCTTTTTGACTGATGCCTGTGTCTTTGCTTTTGCTTTGGTGAGATAGTCCAACTGAGTCTGTTTGAAGCAACAATAAAAAATGTTCCTTAATTTTTGATTGGCGTTGTCTTTAAGTAGATTAAGACAGAGAATAACAATCGATCAGGAGGTTATTGAATTAAATCAGATAGAGCTTGACTGCACTTGGATTATTTTTGTTTTAATGAGTTGGAGGATTATTGTCACTAATGGAAAACATATCCTACAATTTGTTCCCCTACTTACTGTCATTACATTTATTTCCTTAATCCAGACACTGGGGCTTTCTCTGGGAAATATTCCCAGACAATAGGAGCAATTTCTTGTTCAGGACGATCCTTATTTGTCTCCAGCTCTAATTCTGCTCTGCAAGGTCATTTTGTAACTGGAATTTTTCACTAGAGTATCAAACAGGGATTTGTGTTAAGACCATCCTCACATGCGAAATGAAATGACGTTGTTATCGGAGAAAATTTCACTAAAAACGCTGCTTTCCCCTTTTGGTGTTCTCTGACAGTAACAGTATGGTTCAAAGCAAACCTAATTGCTGCTTTACAACAGCTCTTTACCATGTCAACAAAATACCGGACTAATGGCTCCTAGTTGTTCTCACCCAATTATTTTTGTCAAATTTTCTATATTTTTAAATCCATGGCAAACACTTAACCTATCAGCCTGTAGTAGTGCTTGTTTGAAGAAAAACTACAGACAGGCAGGGAATGGGAAAAAGTACCAGAGTAAAAGCTCTAGCAGTCAGAAAAACACACAACAATTTGTCTGCATCTAGGTTCTAGTTAAACTTTGCTTCATTGTGTTTGTCAACAATACACTGGCTTTATCTGTGGAAGAAAAAGAATTAGGATTTCCATGCATAAAAAATATCTTACGGTATTAAAACTAATATAGTTGTGAATTGATACAGAATGAGGTATAGCTATTTAAGATCATCATATGTCTCACTTTATTTAGGTAAATACACTAACCTACTACTTTATTAGGTACATTTGGTCCTACTTTTGCCTTCAGAACTGCATCCATGTTTTGAAGCAAGGGTTCAACAAGGTATAAGAAACATTCCTCAGAGACTTTGGTTCATTTTCGCTTGATAACATTATGTAGTTGCTGCGGATTTGTTGGCTTCTGTTCTACCACATCCCAAAGGTGCTCTATTGGATTGAGTTCTGGTGACTGTGACATGTTCTATAAACCAGATTGAGGTGATTTGATCTTTATTACTTGGCCGATTATCATGCTGAGTGTAGCCATCTGAAAAGGGGTACACTGTGGTCCCAGAACAATGGATATTTTCAGCAACACTTCTCCGGTTGGTTGTGGTATAAATGATCTTCATTTGGTACTAAGGGGCCCAAAGTGTGCAAACAAAATAACCCAGCACAAGAGCAAACAATTAATAGAAGTTTTAGGATGCTTTTATGTTATTTATGCCAGCTTCTGAATCTACCATTTGATTGTAACAGCTGAAATCAAGACTCATCAGACCAGTCAGCATTTTTTAATTCTATTACTGTCCAGTTTTAGTGAGCTTGTGTGAATCGTAGCCTCAGTTTTCAGTTCTTTGCTGACAGCACTGACACTGATGTGGTCTTCTTCTTCTGTGACCTATCTCCTTCAAGGTTCCACATGTTGTTTATTCATATATGGTATACCATGTACAGTACTTTGGTTTTTAGGAGATGTTTTTAGAGGTACCGTTTCCTTTCTATCTCACACCAGTCTGTCCGTTCTCCTCTAATTCAACATAAATGTTTTAGGAACACACAAGCTGCTCACTGGATGTTTTCTCTTTTTCGGGCTATTCTGTGTAAACCAGAGAGATTGCTGTTTGTGAAAATCCCAGTAGCTCAGCAGTTTCTGAAAAACTAGATTCATAGTAACTTGAATCATTTTTCTTTCACACGCCGATGCTTGATATGAGCTTCAGCTAGTCAGCATCACCACATCTATATGCCTAAATACATTTAGAAGTTGTCATGTAAGTGCCCGATTCATTATTCAGGTTAATAAGCAATTGAACTGGCGTAACCAAATAAAGTGGCCAGTGTGTATACAATATACAATATAACATCCCCAGCAATCCACCCATACAAAAAAATCTAAACAAATTGTTCCTTACATAATCTATATGTAATACAGTGGAATGGCACAGGAAGTTTGTATCGAATAACCTGACTGAAATGTATTTTAAAATAGAAAAACCATACTGAGAAATCAAATGCATAGCCTTGTTGGGAATTGGTCCCATTTGTTCACACACACTTTATCTAAATCTATTTGGGTCTGGGGGGCTTCCGCAAGTTTTTCCACAGAGTTTCAACAGAATTTAAGTTGGATGATTGACTGGGTCATTCTTGACTGGGATTTTATTATCTTGCTCTGAAACCAGTTGAGAGTTTCTGTGGCTGTGCGACAGGGATCATTGTAATGCTGAAAAATCCACTTTCACAATATTTTTAAATTTTTATCAATAATGTCACAGTACATTTTTCATTCCCTCTTTTAATTATATGAAATCTGCCAGTACCATATGCTGAAAGAGAGCCCCACAACATTATGTTCATCTGTGGCGTCTCTGCATTTTGGGCCAGGCCCCACCAGATGTCGCTGCAGAGCTCTATGCACAGCTTGCTTAAATGAATCAGAACATGATCGTAATATTATATAAAGAACTATTCTGTTACCAAAAAGATTCTGTTGTAAACATTTGTGTATAACTATCTAAGTCCAGAATATTGACAAGCTCAGTTGGCTAAATCCTCTTGAAGCAGCGATTAGGGCCGACCCCTTGACATTTGTTTGAATGATGAAAATCTGAAATCATAGTGAGCATGTGCAACGTGCGCTCAGTAGCCAGCCGAGGGGCACAAATGCTACGGCCCCAAGCTGAGATTCCGCTCCCTTCCTCCATAGAGAAAGGGAGCAATGCGCCATCTGGCGTGCAGTCTGCCGGAAATTTATTAGAAGAAGAAGAAGATGAATCGCTCCCGGTATGAAACAGCAGCAGGAAGTGATGTGCCCCGTTTTGCCAAATGCAAAGTTTGGTTGTGCGAAATTCGGTTGTAGTATGAACACAACTCATATTAAAATATTGGAATAGTACACGTCACCAGCCAGTGGATTTTAACATCTTTCAAGGACTTTAAAATATTATTAGAGATTTAAAAAGGATTATTTGAAAGATTATACAGTTATTGAAAAGTTTGCCTAGATGAAAGATCTGCATTTTCTTTCAAGAAGAACAACACTGGTGAGTGACCCTTTATCTGTAATTTCATGTAGGCTATAAAAAAGGTTTCATTCTTCAACTACATTTACATAAAATGGCGTTCGTAGTGTCTAGATGTGTGCTATTTTATGTGGTTCATTTAATATTGAATCAATATTAAATTAATCACCTAAAATAGCAATCATAATTATTGATCAAAGTCAGATTGTATGCATCACAGAAGAATTAGTTGCTGCTATTAGGTGTTGAGTTGCTGTGCCCCATCTAACTTATCATGCCAGATGTTCACACCACTAGGGCTGCACGATTAACCTTTATCGCATCGATATTGAGGTTTTAACTCCTGCGATAACCTAACCTCAGGAGGCTGAGGTTTTTTTCCCGCCCCTGACATTTGAGTGACAAACCTATTCTCCAATCAAAATGGTTGAGTCTGGCTTGCTGGCCAATCAGAAACGGTGATGGGAAATAAGCTTGTATGCAGAACAGTGTTGCCAACTTGGCGACTTTGTCACTATATTTAGCGACTTTTCCAACCCCCCTGGCAATTATTATTTTTTTTTTATTGACCAGTGACAGATCTACCGGCTTTTCCATGTGTTGCTAGAGACTTTTGGTGACTTGATCATTGTGAAAGCAGAATGTATTTCTCACTGTTCTCAGCGGGTAGCGGGAGAGGAACCTGGCTGCAGATCTCTGCTGTCTGTCTCTCTCTGCTGCTGCGCTCAGGTTTCCAACCGTCCCGTAAAAAATGGAATCGTCCCGTATTCAGAGAAAATATTGCATGTTCCGTATTAAGGTGAGAAGGAACGCGATTTGTCCCGTATTTCAGCTAGAATGAAAAGACACAAAGCTGGAGTTATTCTTTGTCTTTATGCTGCGCAGCTGCCTCGTCTTCTCTCATTCTCTCCTGTTGCTCCTTCAATCATGAAACTGATCAATGATCAGCTGATTGGCTTTTCTGTCGCAGTCCCGTTTCTGTTTGTTTATCGCGGACTTTTAGCAGATAGAGGAAACCAGCGGATGTCGCGCTAAACAACAGCAGCACGTTTAAGCTTGATAAACTGTTGTTAGAATTGATTTAATATTACTTTCTGATGTTTGCTGAAGCCACAGCCATAAAAGCTGCTGGTCATGATATCGGTTTGGATATGTGGTGAGATGGAAACATGAAGATGAAACCAGGGGCCTGTACCATGAAGGTGGCTCAACAAACTCGGGGTTACAGGATTGGTTTTGAATCGACAAAACCAAACCGATGCAATCAGGCTTAATTGGTACCATGACGCAGGTTATCAACTTTCTCTGTCAACTCAGGCTTTGATCCTTAAGCTATGATTAATCCACAGGCGTGTGCACATAAGAGTGACGACGACACTGAACAACCAATCGCGTTCGATATGGATAGAGCGAGAGCTATCTACTTTTCAACGGAGGAGCAAGAGATTATTCTCCAGAAATATGAAGAATTTAGAAATATTTTTCAAGCACGCAGTAACACTGTATCTGCTGCCAAAGCAAGAGAACAATCGTGGAGGAAGATTGCTGATTGTGTTAATGCGTGGGTTAAACAATTAATGTACATTGAAGTAGGCTAAGCATATTAAAATATATTAAATGCTAAAATGAAAATGTATTCGTGTTGATATATATATATATATATATATATATATATATATATATATATATATATATATATATATATATATATATATATATATATATATATTTATGTGTGTAGATGTATGTGAAAGTATAGGCTATTACATCCTAAGAAAGATTGATATTCATTAATTTTTAGATGCAACCCCAACTCCAAACGGTCTTGGCAGCAGATCAAGACAAAATATAAAAATATAATTCAAAGTGGTGAGTATTTACCATATTTTTTATTATTTTCTTAGAACATTTAATCACAAACACTTGTTTGCAGCAAACAGAAATAAATGTGAAATTAGGAAAACTGGGGGAGGGCCACCTCCTCAAGATTACACTGTGGCAGAGGAGTTGGCTCTGAGCAACAACAAGGGGCGGCCGATTATGGATGGGATTGCATGTGCTGTACAGTCAGGGCGTGGCTTCGATGAGTCACATTTGTTATGTGCGACTCAAGAAGCTCACAGAGATAAGACATTCCTTCCGCGGAAAATCTGTATCTTTCATACAAGTACGCATCAGGAAAGTCAAATGGATTTTGTCTGTCCCTAAAAACTCGTTCTCTACGAAGTGCTCGTCTAACAATTTGCGCGGAGATGTCCACAGGATTAGGGAGAAAAGGTGAAGCCATTGCAACAGAGAACAGACGCTGGGAATTAGTTACGTCACATATATATGTTTCTTTGCTCACAGCTGATTGGTCAAACTTCAGTCTGAGATCGCGAATCCAGAACATAACCTGCCCCGGAGCAGGTTAGCCGTGCAGCGTAAGATACCATGGCAACGAACACCGATCAAAGCCGAGCCACTTTCATGGTACCCAAAACCCAGGGTTGGTGGAAACTAAGCTGAAACATAGCTGGCTAGCCACCTAATCCGGCTTCATGGTACAGGCCCCAGGAGATGTTCTTACTGAATCATCAGAGCTGAACAGGTGATGGAGAAACAGGTTTACCTTTTAGGTGACATGAATGAGTTGAAGGGAAGTTATAAACTGTTTCTGAGAGACAAATAACACCAGGATCTTCTAGCTGACAGCTGGTAACTGTGCAGGGGCGGCTCTAGCAAAGTTTTGCCCGGGGGCCAGGTAGGGCATTAACAGGAAAATGGCGGCACAAATACATACTTTTCTTTCTTATTCTCATTTAAAATGTCTAGCTTTTAATAAATAATTATCTGAATCTTACAACCAATTGGATGTAGCGGTCATAAATCCTTTATCGTATAGAGCAAATATTAAGTCTAATACAGTATCCTACTAAGCTATAGTACTTTTTCCTTCGAGAAGGTACCATCTGTGCAGTCTGCAGTTCTGTCAAAGAAAGATGTTGAATTTATTTAATTATAGAAAAATAATTCATTTCTGTGCATTTGTTTTACACGTGCATTAAATTAAAGTTGATTAGGTCGATTAAGCATCATGAGGCGGAGGGGGGGGGGGGGGGGGGTTCCTTATTCTTTTTGCTGGGAATTGGCAACCCTACTGTCAGGTTACTACGTCTTATCTAGCAGAAGGCTGGATTAGGTCTTGTTTTTATTTGTTATTGTCATTTATTTTAAAATGTGCGCAATATAACAGTTTCATGTTTAGTAAATGGCAGTGCATTGCAGAAGATTTTGTTTTCTAATTGTAAATATAAATCTAATAAGAGTTAATTTTCTATTTTTCAATGGGAAAAATTCATCAATTTATAATAAAAAAAATTAAGCTACCTGTTTAAGTTAATTTCCATTATGTCTTATTATTCTTTGGTATTTAGGTTCAGGTATTTAATAATCACGAAGCATTGAACAATCTCATTACCTCAATCACTATGTAGTTTATATTAGAGATTTTTCAGGTTCAACAGCAGACAAAAGCCAGAAGAAGGCCTTGGCAACATAAATAGTTTTTAGGTTATTGTATATTGTTCGCATGTGTGTCAAGTTGTACAAGACTGTGTTGTAAAAGTAACAATATATTTCATTCATAATTTTAGTTTTATGCACTTAAAAGTATCGAAAGTAAAAATCGCATCGCAATCCCAATATTTGTCAGAAAAACCGCAATTAGGTTTTTTGTCAAAATCATGCACCCCTACACACCACCAAATTTTACTGTTGACATGGTGTTTTTGTGGCTATGAACAGTACAGTTACTTATCTAAACATTCAGTACATTTACATTAGTGCTGCCACGATTCGTCATGTTGACATATGTAGTAATCGAGGTCATGTATTTTTTTTTTTTTTACGTTTTGTCTTTTTTCTTAAAACTGTCTCTGTACCTTTCGCTGCTTTGTTTGCCTTTCTGCCCCTGACGCACATGCGCAGTAGTGGCAATCGGGGTCATCAGTGCCATGACCGGAAAAGCAGTATCATGGTGAGCCAACAACGGAGCTCTATAGTTTTGGAGTGTTTTATGAAAATTAAAGAGAAGCATGTGTAATGCAAAATTCAGAAGGTAGAACCTGCTTGTCCCTGGCAATACAACGGTGATGCTAAAGCGTCTTAAAAGAAAGCCTGTTGTGGCTGACGTCGAAGACAGACACTCGCCTCTGTAAACTAATTAGCTGCTAACATTAGCATGAACAGTAGGGTGATGTCCTCTTTTCCCCGGACATGTCGACTTTTCGCCTTATGTCCGGGGCATCCGGGGTGCATTCATAGATTGATGAAAATGTGGCGTCTGCTGCTGCCTAGAGGCTGGTTCTGATCTGTTCATTGACAGAACAGACAGTGCTGCACTGCTGCTGCTGTTTACAAGACATCAAAGCACAGTTGTCGCGACAAATGTTTGGCGGAGTGCAACGTTCACATAGCTGGCTTATTTGTTTCTGTGTATGGCAGGTGCCCAAGATCCATTTGGTCACATGAACACAAAAACTATAAAAAGGTTGAGTAAAGTGAGAGTTTATCTATTAAAGCAAAAAGTAAAAACTGGAGTTGCTCATTTGGAGGTCTTTGTGAGAAAGCTTACTTTCTCAGAATGTAATTGTTATGGCACTTTCACACCGGTCAGCGCGTCCAGGCGTCAAATCGCTCAAACAGACGAAAGTCGACGCTTTAAAATTAAAACCCAGCTGCTTGCACACTTTGTAGTCTGCGTCGGCGCGTCGGGGCATCAGCGCATCACGTCATTACGTCAGCGTGCGGGCGTGGATTTGTCTGTTGCTAGTTGTTTACAACATGGCGGATCATGTCGAGTGGCTTGGGTTTATTTAATTAATGAAGCCACACAAGCCAGAATATGTCGTCTAAACACATAAGAAAGTTAAAAGAAAAATATTTAACTGCTTACCTGGCACTCAAATATCCTCCAATATCTTCCTCCAAATAAGATCCGATCTCTTCCCGTCTTTGTAAGAAGACGGGTCATACAATTCACGAACATTACACACAGCGACGGTTAGTTGATCCTCCATCTTTAATGAAAAACTTGCCGATCCACCCATGGAAGGAGTAACTACGTCAGTACAAAGAGTCGGTCTGATTGGTTGACGCCCCCCGTTTGCTGCCCGAAAGTTCAGTTTTCCCAACTTCACGCAGGAGCTGCTCCGACGGTCCGTCAGCACATCCGGCAGCGTGGACGCGCTGATGCCAGCTGCGCCGATGCGCGCGACTTGCTGCGGGGCAGCTTGGCGCCCACTACATGTGTAGATACCATAGACTTGCATGTAATCTAGCTGCCCTGCTGCCTGGACGCGCTGACTGGTGTGAACGTGCCATTAGATTGACTTTTTAGATTTTAGATCTTCTGCAGCAGTCTGTATTACAGCGGCTATGATGAGCTTCTTACTAAAGACTTACATGTATTGATAGCTGTATCATTAACAGTAGTGATGGTAATTTCATTACCCTTAGCACATGTCATCTGTCTGCTGTAATGCTACTGTTTTATTTTATATTTAGTTAATAAATGTTGAATGAGCTTTCATCTTGTCTGTATTTTAGATAGCACATAACACTTAGAGAAGCTAGAAGAAAGCTAGAAGCAAATGATGGTTATATTAGAGCAGCTGCGTGCTGCTGTGATAAGATACAATTTAGACGTGACCCGATTAGTCGACTAATCGGCAAAAGAATCGGTGATTAGTCAAATATCAAAATAATCATTTGTAGCAGCACTAGTTTACATGCACATCTAAATCGAGCTTTAGGCAAAAATCGAGCCAATAGCTTTACCAGAATGGGAGCCTTTATCCCATTTTACATGTCACTTACATGAAATCCAAATTTTTGAATGAAGTTCATTTGCCGCTGCGTCGCTAGATGGCGACATGCTGCGCCCTTTAATGTTGCCATTCTTCCGGTTGGCCTAGAGCGTCACACAAATAGTAAACAAATGCTGGCAGCAGTGGAACCATGGAATGATAGCAGGATGTGTACAATGAGCGAAGAAAGGAACGACAACAATGCTGCAGCACACTACATTTTGTAAATACTGTAGGCTACTGTTTGATCGCGATGCACTCGTGGTTCCTACTCATTGTGGTGTTGTTATTCCTGCTTCTCCAGTCTCATCACTTCCTTAAGAGGGAGAGCAAAGTCAGCGAATAGCTCAATAAAACTGTGTTGCCGTTTACATGCAGAGAAATTCAGTTTTCCAACCGCATCATCTGGGTGCGTTAGCTCGATTAAGAGTAGGTCAGTTTGGTTCGAGTCCAGCTGGACTAAGGCAATAATTCCGTTTTCTGTTACTGATTGACATACATTTTTTTATTATTTTTTTTGTCTCAATAGATCTGACTATAGATCAGGTTATATTCTCCAAGTTTTTCATTGGCTTGCCTGAACACAAAGCGACCTTCAATATGCTTTTTCGTCTGGGTAGGAGCTTTTTCCAGTGAGTGTGCGTTGCACTGAGACCATTGCAGCTAAGTGCAATACTTTTTGCTATAATGGGGAAACACAAACAAGCTAAATCCATATAGTTCTAAAGCACTGTATTGGCTCTTGGACAACACTTCTAATTTATATTTTTGATCCTCTGTAAGAAATCTCGCTAGGAGCACCTGGTTGTGACTGTCTTATTGTGAAATTCGGATTTAGCCATTTCCAGATTATGGCTCCAAAGACTCTCTCTGGAACGTCAGAAATAGCCATCAGCAGCCTCTGATAACAAACACTTATCGGTATACTTTGCAGGTATAAAGTTCCTGATTTAGTTTGTTGCTATTACCTGTAATGAGATGCTTCTTGTGCTATACCCTGGTATTGAGAAACTTGTTTATAGGACTTCAGTTAGAACTAAACCAGAGTATTGTAACAAATTGACAGATTTGAGCTATTTCCTCTGCTTTTAATTACTTTTAACTGCTTCTTTTCTTGAAGTGTTCAATATGTCTTCCATAAGTCATTATACTTCAATACATTGTATTTTAATTTATGGACTTAGTTTTGCAACTTCGTATGCATTGATTACTTTGGTTGCTGCCAACATCTGTTGTGACTTTAATGCATGTAGTCCCTTCACAATTACATTTACTGAGAAAACATTCAAGTGTTTTAATACTTTTTTCCCCATTGTATCTGTTAATGGAGAACAGGCCAATAAAAGGTACAAGCAAGTTAAAGTTAGACTTCATTACGCTTTAATCTTTGCTGAGATGCAGCAGTGGTTTCATTGAAAAGCTTCACGACTCATGTGATGTCTTGATTACTGCAACAGCATCTTCACAGGTCTGCCTAAAAAGTCAATCAGAGAGCTGCAGCTGATCCAGAACGCTGCCGCTCGCGTCCTCACTAGAACCAGGAAAGTAGAGCACATCACCCCAGTTCTAAAGTCCTTACACTGGCTCCCTGTAGCTCAGAGAATAGACTTCAAAATACTTTTACTAGTTTATAAATCATTACATGGCTTAGCACCAAAATATGTTGAAGACCTGTTGTCATGGTACCAACCACCAAGACCACTGAGGTCCTCCAACTCTAGCCTACTAAACATCCCTAGACTCAGAACTAAACATGGAGAAGCAGCTTTCAGTTTCTATGCTCCCCTTATCTGGAACGGACTTCCTGACGAGTGTAGAGCTGCTGAAACTCTGAACTGCTTTAAATCGAGACTAAAAACCCATCTGTTTAGAATTGCCTTTGAGTAAAGGCTTGATGTTATATGTATGAAATGTGTTCATGCTCTCTTGCTTTTTTATATTTTTCTCTTGCTTTATTGTGTATCATGTGTAATGTGTGTTTCTTTTAAATCACCAAATCATGTAAAGCACCTTGAATTACCCTGCTGTTGAAAGTGTGCTATACAAATAAAATTGCCTTGCCTTGCCTTGCCTTGATCTACACGGTACACAGGCCCCCATTGCTTTGAAGTTAATAAAGTTGAAAAGCAAACAACAGGAAAACTCACCCAGGAAGCAGGTAACTTAGAAATCATCCCCTGTCCATCATTTAACTTAAATTGTTTGGTCCAGCTTGGCTTGCACACACCACCTGCAGCTTTGGATTGTTTGATTGCCTCCTTAAAACTGTATACCAGTGTTGACACTCCTGGAGGAATTGGATTGTTTTTCACCTTGCTGACCACTACGTCAGTTAGTTAAGTGCAGTAGACTCTGAGCCAAGGTGGAGTGAGGTAAATAAGTGTCTTTCCAACCCTTGTGCCCCTCGTTGGCTGTCACTTAGAGCTCATGTTCAGACCATTGGTCTGTTTACTGTTGTCTGACATATTTGTTTCACTGTGTTCTCAAGTCTATGGGACGCCAAAGTGCTCAAATTTAAATTAATAAATAAAACCTTATGATATAAATGTCTAAATGAATAGATAATAATAGCAATGCAATTGTGAAAAAAGGACTGAATTGACATGAAATTTCTTAGCTCATTAATATGAAATATTTTTCATTTTCTTTTAAAAATGCATTTATGAATGGTAACATTCTTTCTAATATAAGATTTTATTTTTTGTCGTTTTTATTTAATTCAATCCATTTTCAGTCTGACCAAGTCAACTTTTATTTCATAATAGTATGTTTTTTTCCAGTGGCTTATTTATTGAAATGAGGAAATGATCTTCCTGGAGGCGGAGAATGGCAAGGAAGGGCTGGAGTTGTTTTATACTATTATTAAATGTAATGCCTTTTGGATTTCATGTATGGCTTTATCCAGAAGCTTATAATATATGCAGAATATATACCCACTTTTTAAATGTAGTGGTCTTAATCCAATCGGCCGGTGTTGCATCAGTGTTCTAGGTGTAAAGCTGACTGGGGAGCCATGTCCATGATGAGACGGTCGGAGGTTAGGCATAAACAATCAATAAAAGGTTTCATAAATAACACGGACTGTGTTTAAATAATTCTCCTTTTAATAGATTGTTTGTATCTAACCACCAAGCTGACTTTTTAAAAATGATGTTTTAGAATAAAAGCTGATGAAATTAAATAAAAATATCTAAAAAAATGAAATTATTATTAGGAAAAATCTTTACCATTAAACAATGTTTTAGATTAATAAATGCTTTATTAAAGCCAAATGAAAAGTATTTCCTACTAATGAGCTAAACATTTCATATGAATTCAGTTTTTTTTGTCACATTATATATTTGTGTATTATTTATTCATGCTGAAATTTATTTCACAAGGTTTTATTTATTTATTTAATTTTGAGCACTTAGCATTCCTTACAAGTCAACTCATTTAAAATTGCCACACTCTCAAGATATGTTTTGGGATCTTTAATTAAAGTAATTGTACTTTACTCTTCCTGGTGTCTTTTGTGGAGATCTTACATTGATTAAGACCATCTATTGCTCCATTAATAAAATTAGTCACTCAGATCAGTGTTATGAATCAGAGACCCTGTTTGTTGGATAAAACCTGAGCTGTACATAATCCTTGCCAAATGATCTGGCGATTAGCTTAACTCAGGACTTTTTGGTTCCTGCCAATGCACTGGCTCTGCATTTTAAACAGAGAACCATTCACTGAATTTCTGTATTCATCCTATCTTCTCCTGGCTCCTCCCAAACAAACACACTGATGTGCACAGGTTTATAATCACAAGTTAAAACTTAAATGCTGAAATTTACTCTACTAATTATAGTGCATTTAATCAATAAACTTAATAAAATCTGGTGGTGTTAGAAACCAGCTGAATTTTATCATTATAATTAGCTAACTGAAGCGGAAATTCTCAGACAATCTCTCCACATCTCTATTATGCCGTGTGATCTTACTGTTAGCAGTCCTTCAAGATGATGTATTCTGTAATGTTCTGAACTAAAAGCAGGATGTTGGAGCATTCCATGATGAACAACCCAGTTCTTTCACCCTCTCTGTCACCCAATAGATGAAACACACTTGTACATGTATGTGTATTATACTGCAAGCCAGACAGGAAAAAAAACTGGAAAGTCCCTATAGAAAGCCAGGAAGCAGAAATAGGGCATGTAAAATATGACTGTACCCAGAGGGACTTCTCCTTTGCACAGTGTATTTATTCCAATATTTGCAGATGACTGAAAACAGTTAAGTACTGTGGCAATTGCTTATTTCCCTTTGTCAGAGTGATGGATGCGGTCCCACCTATCGTACTGTGCAGAGGTTCCAAACTGCACTGACAGTGAAGGATTGTCCATTTGTGCCATGGACAGAGCACATCAAAACGGCTGGATAAAGGCCTCCAGGAAGCAATTATAAACTCTAGCTTGTTACTGTTGTTGTTTATAATAGAGTTAGTTTAAAGTATGGCATTTTCCATTTCACACCTGTTCTTTGAAGACGTGACACCAGCTTACACTTGACTGGATATGCTCACAAATATCTATTTTTCTCTGTTAATACTCATGTAATATATTCATTTGGGACAGGAAATGTAGTCAGTAACTGATATGACCACTTTTTCATTTTGAATTAAGAACATGCAATGTTTTTTTTTTTAGAATATGACTTTTTTGTTTTTAAACATGATGTGCTACTTGGTGATGACTTCACAATTTGGCCACATTTCTTACAAATCTGTGCTGCCACTTCAAATTTAAACTTAGAATGATCTATTAAGTGTATTCAGTTAAGTGTATTCATTTAGTTCCTATTCACAACAAAACATTGTCTCAATGCACTTTGCAAGACAAAACAGATCCAATTCATATACAGACATAAATAGTCATTTCCTTCCAATTATATCAACTGATTCAAAACAGTTACATATGTTCCAATTCAATCCTAGTTCTAAATCCGGTCGAGATCAGTTTATTATTCCAACTGGTAAAAAAAATGTCTTTCAAGGAAATCCAATCCCTAAATTTCCATTGATCCCTCCTCGTGAACGAGCATATAGCAACAGTGGACAGTTGTTTGCATTAAGTAATTGACTTTGCAGCAATCCCTAATACTTAGCATGCATGTGGTGACAGTAGAAAGGAAAACCCCATATGAAACTAATAATAAAATTGGCTAGAGTTTAATACATGCATACATTATTTTGGTCAGAATAATCAGGGTTTATTTATTATTAAACATGACAATTGTTCATTTTCTGGATTTAGTCATTCTATATTACTTAGCTTGTCATTTACTTTGTTTTTATAAGTTTTTTATCATATCATATATATATATATATATATATATATATATATATATGTATGTATATATATATATATATATATATATATATATATATATATATATATATATATATATATATATATATATATATATATATATATATGTATGTATGTATATATATATATATATATATATATATATATATGTCAGGTATTTTAAGGGAAGATTCAACAGGAAAGTATCAAGGAATATTTCATATTTATTGACAGGTGCTAGAGAGGTATGAAAAAATGGACTGATAAAATAGTTGGGTCAAAGTTGCTTTGACTATGTTTACTATGTATGTATTCGCTGTTTATTTGTTGCCCTTTTTCTTCTTTTTAAGAATAGAATAAATGTCTCAAAACGTATGTACCCTTGTTGGTTCACTAAATAAACGCAGTTGGTCGTGACTCATCTGTTTCCGCTCAGTCACATTAAATGGGTTATAAAGGGCTATAAACTCATCTCTAAACCCTAGTGGTTGTGGGCAGTGAGTGGCAGCATACCCCACATCCAACCTGACCTATCCATCTGACTCAAGTTCTCCCTGTCTCCCTGGCACACTGCCAGGCTCCACCTGTCACCTGGGTGGTGAGTTGTGAGGGTAGACAGCAGGGGAATACCCAACTAAGAACATACAGATGGAAGGAATCACCTCTCACACTCATGAATACTTCAAAGCACGAACAAACAAGGTGAAGAGGCTGATCGCTTTATTTAGTGAAGAAGGTATTGAGATATAAGTTGCATTTATTTTAAAAGAATCTGTTTTTTTTATACATCCTTTTTACTTTTTTAATGATTTGAGAGTTTTTCATTTTGCTAGTAACACTTGACTAAAATAGAAAAAGCATGGTAACTACAAAGAGCCAAACAATAGTTTGGCATAATTTACTGCTGAAATAAATAGCTAAACAGGTAAAGAATAATACATTATTTATTCTATAAAGACTTATGTATATTTTTATGGTTCGTATTTCCATAAGAATTTTAAAAGTAGCAAAAAAACAACAACAATCAAATAAAAAGATTTCAGATGTATCACAGCTTGTAAATCTTTCCTGCAAAACATTTGTATTGTGGTCCTTTTCTGGCTTTCATTTCAGTTCTAATCCTACTTGAAATGAAAGAAAGATTGTTTCTTCTTCAGTGTTTATATTGATCCGTGTTGCCTAAACTTTGCATGTGTATGAGTGCAAATATGTACAGCCTGAGTTTTAAGTAGTAAACATACGAGCTGGAGGACGACATTTGAAAAAGGAGAGCGAGGAAGCTTGACAGAGAGAAGGGATTAGGAAGACCTGGGCACAGATGGCGGTGGGAGGCAGATGTCCCCGCTGAGCTGTTCAGGGTACTCCCTGCCAGCCCAGAGATAGAAACACAAGTACACAGAGCAAATAGACTAACGCAGAAGAGGGAGACAAAATTTGTGAAAACAGATGCTAAAAAATGCGTTTAATGCTCGCAAATGTCACCAGTAGCAGTATGGCGGAATTAAATCAGCCCCCATCACTGTTTGAAGGTTTTAATCCCCTAAAGCACAAGCAAAATGTAAAAAAAAATATATATAAATAACTTTTTTGGGGGGGGGGGTTGATTAAAAGTTAATGACTCCTGTTTTTAACACAATTTAAGCTTAAGTATTGCATCTTTATTTATATACATTTATTTTTAAATAAATGTAAAAGCAATTAAGAGACTATTTATCCATTGTTATCTGGGATTTTGTTTTGTTTATGCTAAATAGTAGTACTGATAGATAATCTAGACCAGTGGTCCCCAACCTTTTTTTGCTACGGACCGGTTTAATATTAGACAATAATTTCACGGACCGGCCTTTAAGGTGTTGCGGGTAAAGGATAACGGACGGTATAAAAACGGGTTATTTTTAAAAGTATAACAATAGACGTAAATCCAATGTGTATTCGCAGCTTTATTAAGAGCGTCGTCCTAACATTGAGCAGACAACATGAAACGAGTAACACTCTGCCCCCTAACGATCTCTGGTCGCCATGGTAACATGTAAACATACCTTTAAAAAAACAAATACAAAGTGCATGAAAAATCTAACTCACCACAATGCTGAATCAGTGAGAGCCTTGGGCCTTTTCCCCTTTCCAAAGAAACTTTTGTTTTCTATCCATCTTGCTTGTGGGATTACGTGTCAAGACTGAGCTATGTAACGGGGATATCCGGTTATTTTTCAAAATAAAACAGCGGTCACCCTCAGATAATTAGTAAAACGGAAATACTGGAAGTTATTTATTCTTTCTGTGTGGCTCGCTGCCCGGTACCACATGACCCACGGCCCGGTACCGGTCCGCGGCCCGGGGGTTGGGGACCACTGATCTAGACAATGCAACATTTTGTTAGTTGTGTTGAGCAACTGTGATCTTTTGCCATGTGTAAACATTTTTTGTTGTTGTGAACTTTATTTGGATATTTAGATCAGATTAGGCAGCCTTTGAGTGTTAGACTCTTTTGGTCATTTCTTATTCTTTCATAACAGTAGCTGTCAATTTAGCCCACTTCTTAACCAACCCCAACCTTTCCTAGTATTTTGTTTTAGATTTAGAATAATAAATATTAATACCCCTTTAACTTTAAATACAGTATATACTTTACTTTATTAACAAGTATTGTGCAGAAGTTTTAGGCAGGTGTGAAAAAATGCTGTAAACATGAATGCTTTAAAAAATGGAAGTGTTAATTATTTATTTTCATCAATCAACAAAAAGCAGTGGACGCACAAAAGAGAAATCTAAATCAAATCAATATTTGGGGTGACCACCATTTGCCTTCAAAACAGCATAAATTCTTCTAGGTACACTTGCACACATTTTTTGAAGGAACTCGGCTGGTAGCTTGTTCCAAACATCATGGAGAACTAACCACAGATCTTCTGTGGATGTAGGCTTCCTCACATCCTTCTGTCTCTTCATGTAATCCCAGACACACTCCAAGATGTTGAGATTAGGGCTCTGTGGGAGCCATATCATCACTTCCGGGACTTCTTCTTTATGCTGAAGATAGTTCTTAATGACTTTTGCTGTATGTTTGGGGTCATTGTTGTGCTGCAGAATAAATTTGGGGCCAAACATACACCTCTTTGATGGTATTGCATAATGGATAAGTATCTGCCTGTTTTTCTCAGCATTGAAAACACCATTAATCCTGACCAAATCTCCAACTCCATTTGCAGAAATGAAGCCCCAAACGAACAAACTGCCTTCTGCTACTGACAAATATTTAAAATTTTGACTCATCAGTCCAGAGCACCTGCTGACATTGTTCTGCACCCAAATCCGCATATCAAAACTGTTTCAGCACAGAATTGATCACGGATCACTGATCAGAGCTAAAAGGCGGCCCCGAAGAAGCAGAAATAACGAGATCGACAATGGAAAAAGCAAGGATTGTTGCCGTGTTTCTGTCTGCTGTTGTTGAAACTGCTTCACCAGCAACTCTTCTCATATTTACAAAGCGGGTTGTTTGGCGACGTCTGATCATTTCCCTCTGAATTACAACCAATCACCATGACTTAACCACAGCTCCTTCCCATCGACTCGATTGGGCCATTCCATGTACATACCCCCATACTGGTACTCTGTTGGTTCCTGAAATGGCCCCAAAATAGCCCTGTCAGCCCGGTCCGGTGCAGTGTAGAGGCACATGCAAATCGGGAAGGCCCGGTAAAATTACCCTGAAGTTTCGATAGTGGAACTTCAGGGTCGTCATATAGATCCATGACATGAAACTATCTTCCACAACCTCACCTTGGTAGCAGAGTTTGGCTGTTCCTCACCCAGTTTTAAGCTTCCTACATAGCTTTTTCTGTTTCAATGAATGACTTTTGTTCTTTCTTTTGTAAGTTTTACTGAGTAAGACAATTTTTATAAACTGCCCCAAAACCCCCTCTGGTGGTTGCCTTGGTATATTGTTTTTGAAAGGAAAATTGAGGACACAGAAGAATCTAAAATGGTGGAATGTAATACCATAGTACTAATGTTTTTAGCTAATATGGACCATTAAAATGTTGTTTCCTCGGATGAGATTTGTCCGGGAGTATGGGTTATTATAAATATAATAATGGTTTCTTTGTTTTGTGTAAATTTAGTGTGATAATCTATTCATGTAAGCGAGCTATGAGCATTTTATTTTGTTAGCTTGCAGTAAGCATTTAAGAAAATAGTTTTTGATTGAGGTAGCTAATACAATGCTTTGTATGTTTTCAGTTTTACGATGGTCATAGAGAAGGCAATGGCCAGGGCCAGTCAGTTTGCATTTTGCATTTCTGAAAGCATTCTTTATTTACAGCATTTTTCACACCTTCCTAAAACATTTGCACCGTACCGTATATAATGAAAGAAATTGGCTTTATAAAGTCATTTATTGTTTTTCACAGACTAGTCCTAGCCATTTACATTCAGCTTTTTTTGAGGCTAGTCCCAAGTGCTGCCTGCAACCTCGGGCTTTGAGCATGCTCGATTCATTAGCATTCTGGACTGGTGTAAATATCTGCTCTGACTCTAGCTGGACCTGGGCGGGCGGAGCTGCCGTGCGGACCGGCTGCCTGCTGTGAGTGCTCTGGGACGGGCAGCACATGGCAGCACCGCTGCTCAGTGAGAGGAGTAACAAGGATAGATGCTCCAAAAGTTTCCAATAACACCAAAGAAAGTTGCTAGATTTGTTGCTAGTCGCTTTTTCTGGAGCGGTCTAAAAGCTCGCTAAATATAGCGACAAGGTCACTAAGTTGGCAACACTGTCTGCAACTCATCGCTCCTCCTCACCTTGCTCTCCCCACTACGACGGAAGCCAGTCAGCTTATGATAAACAGGCATACAATGACAGCCAATCAGTGTCCACTTCCAGATGTGGTTAACCTTCAACAACTTCAACACAAAAAGCCCAAAGCAACTCACATGCAGAAACAGTTAAGTTAAAGATGAAAAATTTGATTGTGATTAAAAAACATAGCGTGCTAAATATGGCTGTAATTGATTAATCACAATTAACACGATAATTTGACTCCCCTAGTAATAACATACAAGATGCCCCTAATGAGCATAACTTGTTTCCTTAGCCAGTAATCTAAACAGGTTTACTGGTTTACAGCTTTGCTATGCCATTTTCTCCCAGAAGACTAGCTGTAAATATAAATGCTACTTCTGACTTCATAGGTACTATTGTTATATCTACATCAAGCCTTTTTTCATGCTTTGCTGCATCTGTAAATCATCTTAGATTGTGCTGCACTTTTTTTTTTTTTTTACAGCATTTAGATCATTTTTTCAGATAAAACAACTTCATTGCATTTTTCTGTTGCCTGTTTACTATTGCAAGAACCCAGAAATGGTCCTTCCTTTTAGGTGAAACAAGCTTCAGTGCAGCATAGTGAAGATTTGCTCTATATTTAGTAAAGGATTTTCGGATCAAATTAAAACAAAAACAGAATACCCAGATTTGTTAGTTTTTGTGTCAGACAGCTTTATGACAGCTAAGCATGTGGTCACATTAATTCAACTTAATCGGGTCAGATCATCCACGTCTAAGGCACAAATATGTCTGTTACTTTGAGTGTTTGATAGGAATGAAAAGGAAACACTTGACAAAATATTGAGAAATAATAAAGAGAAACTACACAACACATCCCAACCTCCCAGTAAGGCAGTTGTAACTTTTTAACGTGTTTATATGGCAGCATTACTCGTATGTCCCAGACAGTGGTGGAAATCTTTGCTGCTATTGCATGCGTTCCGTGAATATAGTTTTAATCTGCAGGAACAGTATGATCAAATATTTTATATATTTTATGGTTTTGAAATCCTAACTTTTTAAAACCTTGGTACTGATTTATGTGAACAGCCCATGTCTAATCCTGAATAGGCGTGAGATTGTTTAAATTAATAGGATTTAAAAAAAAGAATGAATGGCTTCAGTTATGGAGGACAGAAGCCTCACTCTAAGTGATCTGGTGTTCTGTTTTCTGTCTGCTTCTAATGGCATTTTTGAAATGAAATAAAGCGTAATTAAAGAGCTCCCAAGGCCCAGACTGTATTATAGCACCCAAAACTCAAATTTGTTTGTCTGGGATTTGTCGGCCACCCACGGCTTGCCTCAGTTTGATCTCTGGGTCTTTAATACAAAGTAGAAATGCAGTTTTTCATCGTATTTGCATTCTCCCCTTTTTTCCCCCTGCTGTCGCATAAAATTCCAGCTCCCTTATTTCCATAGGAGAGACAGTCTCTCATTGATGCTGAATGTCACATTCCAGTCAGTCATTACGAGCTCATAATGAGGCATTTAGGAGACAGTGTAAAAACCTGCAGGTAGTAATGCGTCAAACAGTGTCAAAGAAAATGTAATGACCTTTGAGGACTTAAAAGTATTTTTTACAATGATTTCTGCAAAATTGTTAAATGTGTGTCATTTTGAACAGTTTAGAGCATTGTGTCATGTATGGATTGTCACAATCTTCCCTCAGCTGTGTGAAGCTGTGTAGCTTGAAAGACATCCATAGTCTTTTTCTCAACTTTTCCTTTTCTGTTGTGTTTAGGTTTATAGCCTTTGACAGTTATGTTCATTTACAGGACAGAAATCAGGAAACGTGGAAAAATCATGAAAGATAAAAGCAAGCAAAGAGCTGCAGAGAACTTAGTTGTCAGGTACTAAAGAGGATGTGGTTAGGTTTCGATTGCCAAACTCATTCATCAAATTATAACACAATGCCAACTTAAGACAAAAGTAATGATAGTGAATTCTCCTGATCCAATGCGGCTTCTTATGAAGATTTAAATGGGTATTTATCCAGTCAAAAGGAGGAAGTCACATGACATGTTTGTTTTTAGAGAGAACCAGCTTGGAGACATAACAAACCATCACTCTAGCCAGAGATTAAAAAGCCTACCACAGTGGTGAATGACCACTTACAGCAAAATCTGAAACACTACAATTCTACCAGCATTCAGGTTAGACATTAACATTTGATGTTTTTTGCCAGTTCTAAACACCATTGTTACTCTGATGCCCTAAGACACCAGCACTTCCAAACAACTCCATGCTGTGGTTGTACAATTCTACTTTGAACATGTAATCAGTCTGTGTTTAAGGGTTTGGCTACGATACAGTAATTTAGCTGTCAAAACATTATTCCAAGAACATCATCTATCATGCTAGTTAGGCTCCCTGTAGTTTCCCCACAACATGTTGTAATTACATTTGACCAAATATAAATTAGTATACACTTTTACTTTGGCCAGATGCAATTTTTGTCTAAAATATTTTCATTTTATTCAAGTCCCTCTGATCATTTTGAGGATGTACTTTGTTCTGTCTGAAAGTATTGTCAATTGCTGCATTGTTGAGAAGTTTTTGAATTATATAAACAAACCATTGGAACTAATTTTTCAAGAAAGACAAATCGTCCAAAGAATGTATTTGTGCTTCTGTTCACTATCAATTACATTTATATAAATATAAGTCGTGACAGCCCTAACATAATTGCCAGTCCTAAATTCTTCTGTAACCACAGGAGGTTGGAGATGCCCAGTGTCAAAGCAGCAGTTTTGAAGGACAAGATCATTTGATTTCAGAGATACTGTACACTGCAGGTGGCTTCTGCAGCCAAAAGAAATCCCAGCCTACTCACAGATAACGGTAAATTAAAACAACTATGTGCTCATTATTTAAGTTAATTGGTGGTTTTGTTTCAAACTTGGGATTTTTAGTAATGGCTTTCCTTTGAGCCTGACACATTGACTGTATAATATGCACATATAGACTCTGATAATAAAATTACAGGATATCAACCAAACAGTAACAAAATGGAACTATCCCATTTTGTTAATAAATGATAAACAAGCTGAGGGAAGATGGCTGAAGGCAGAAGACTCCCCTCCTAATAGTCTCATTTGCATGGAGACAGAGTACATGGTGAATCTTATAATTTAGAGTAACACAACTGAAGTGATTTAAAGTGGGCTCTCAGCCTGCAGGATGCTTTATTTTCAATTTGACCAAAGAAACAGGACCGTTCATTTCCCAAGTGCTCACCGTGACTCACGGTGAGTGAACGTTTAAATGAGATCTGTTTATCACTAAATTTAGTCGAGGGCTGTCGTGCTTCTCCTTGGATCCTTTCAAGAATTTCAGGAAATAGCAGTTCTAGCAATAAAGTGGAATGCTGATTTTGTTTTAATGGTATGTTCTGATGTGTACTGACTTCATGTGTCCCTTTGGCATTCACTATGGTGCTGTCTCACAGTTCTATTGAATATTTGCATTTGATTTAGAAAATGCCTTTAAAGTTATCTAGAGAGCGGTTTATTAATATTTGCTTCACTGTAGTGTGATATTTAAGAATGCGTGCACCAAGCACAGTTGTTTTATGTTTGTTTTATACAGATTCATGCAAATCAAATGTCTCTGTAGAAGAATTGGGCAAAGGATATCGTCTTACCCTGTGATTGCTTTTTGAGATTTTTTGCTGATTGCTGATTTGTGAACCTCATTAATTAGTTTTTCTATCACAATTGGTGTGTTTATGTAGTCAACACGAAGGCCTGAAAAAATACAAAAACAACCATCAATAATGTGAATTAATCCAGAGATCACTCAAGTAACACTTTGAATGATTTTCTGTACTTGAATTAGTTGTAGTGGAAAGACTCTTGTTGACTTGTGCTGAAACTGACATAAACAGCTTGTAAGATCTTTGTAGCTGTGTGGGTGGAAACAATTAAAAAGGAGCTACAGACTTTTGCTTTTATTTCCAAGTGGGAAATAACTTTGTTGCTGATTCTAAGCACTTAAGAGCAGATCACTCAATGCGGAGGGAAAATAAAAAGTGCCCCCAACAACTTTGAATTGCTGCTATAGTAACAACACTCTGATTATACGTTATATGTATGGAAAAATCTGATTGATTCCATTATGTTGCCACAGTAATAAGATTTTTCTGTCCGACTTTCCGAACAAGGGGCCTTTTAGAAAACACTGAAGTTAAAGTGACATTTTGGACATTTTTCTTGAATAGTCATGAAACAGTATGTGTATTCCCTCTGTGTCTGTGAGTGACGCTGGATGCTTTCTTTCATCATTGAGTCTATGTGGATTAGAGCTGGAAAGCCTTCCATGTGTCCCATCGTTGGTCACAGTCGGACAGATTATATTTGGGATTAAGAGCTTGATGCTCTGTACCTCGATTTTACAACACTGCACAATGTCCTTATTCTCACAAATCCTCTGACATATCCTGGCAGCCAAACTTTAACATGTGAAAAGTTCCCTTTTTAAAAAAAAAAAAAAAAGGAGAGAGAATTTAATTGCCCTCCTGCTGTTGTAGACATTGAGCTTCTCTCCGGACATTTATGAATAAAATCAGCCTCTGGGCGGGCTGCGTTCAGATGTAAGGACGACAGCAATGTTTTTTAAAGAAGATTCTTCAAAGTAACATTTTGGCAACATTTGAGACATAAACTGATTAGCTGTAAAGTCTTTCCTCCTCTGGTCTAGCTATTATGTTGCACATTTATTTATTGGGGCTGATACTGGCAGAGCCGCAGTGAACCTTCATCAGACAGGATCTTTATGCCTGTGCATTCTAGCACTGTGTTTTTTTTAAAATCGTATCTGTTCTCTTCAACTTTTTTTTGCTGCTAGCTGCAGACCTTTTTCTTTTATTCACTTATGCACAGCACTCTCTACAGGTGCTGTTAATTTCTCTCTTTTCTCATTTTGTACTTTTTCAGTGTTGTTTTTCTCACCTGATTCTTTTGGGTATGAAACAGAGCTGTCTGGCTCTGGGATGCTTTCTACCGACTATGCGCCAATTCATACCTGCCAGGGGGGCAATCCAGACCTGTTACCAACTAACCAACAAACTAAAGTTATTTTGTAAAATTTACTTATAGTCTAATATGGATTATATCACCATATCGACCAGCAGGAGGTCATTCAGTTACTTTGATTTGACCTGAGGTCATAAACTGCTATACTAACTCTGCAGAACAAGCTAGCTTTTCAACATAAACACAGTCCCATAACTCTCACCCCTCCCGTTGGCCATCATCCCTATAATCCCATAGTTTTATCAGAGCGTTTAGGAACTTTTTTGTCTTTTTGTGGCAGTGGCATAGTGTTTAACTGAAAATGTTAAAATGTGTAATGTCAACAGAGCATGGCTTTATTGTCACACAGATTAGATAATTGTTAAATAATAATGAATCTACCACTTCAAGCTAATTTAACTTTATTGAATCTATTGTTAAAGTGAAGATATAAAATAGTGATGATTGATTTTTTTTTCATATTTGTAAAAAGAGAATTCTGGGCAGTCAAAAAGAAAACTTTTTTGCTTGTTTCACTGCAGAAAAGATTGACTTTTTTCATAAACTGATCACTCCTGGTCTCTTTGCACTTGTGATTTAACATCCAGTCAGTCAATGTGAGATGCATTTTCTGATTTGATGATTCATTGCACCCCGGGACCGCAACTTGCTCCTAAAGCTGTACAGGAAAATCAAAGACTCTTGTTTTAAAGTTGTACAATTTGGGTATTTCTTCCAAAAACAAATTGTTGCTCAACCTATACATTCCAACTGGTCTTGATGCGATTAATATTTTTAATTATTGATTTTGTTTTTCAATATAACATAGTATACAGTTTTAGCATCCTTACACAAACAAACAAAACCGTAACATGCTAGTGTCATGTAAGGCCCAATTATTCTTTGGCTGTGTAAAACCTTTAGGAAATATACCACATTTTCACAAACAAAAATTATAACATTACCTGATTTATTTTTAAATTAAACACATACTGGTTCTAATATTGTTGTAAATATAAACTTTAAATTGATTGTATTACTTCTGAATCCGACCTTCGTAGACCTGTAATGACCCATCTGTTTTCCTTTAACTCAAGGTTCATAAAGCTAACAGTGTTAAAGTTTTAACAGCCTTGCATAACTGATACATAACAACACGTCTGATCAAGACGTCTGAAAATACCTAGAGACCCATCTTAAAATATAGTCCTTTCCTCTGCCAAATGTCTTGGAAAAAACTGCTGACTGCAAACTACAAGACTGTGAAACATGAGAAATCTGTTTACAAGTGGAAATACATGGGGTTGGTGCCAGAAGAATATTAGCTCTTCAAGAACCTAGTAAACAGTTTTATCCAGGTAGGAATCTGGGTCAGAATACTCAGTGTTAAAAATGGCATCCAATCAAAGAGGTTCAGTGAGTTTAGCTAAACGAATTACAGTGTGCACCTCTTACCTGCTGCCGCACACTAATTAATGGTTTGTACTCATCATGTATGCATGTAAGGGTTTTAGATACCATCTGATCATTTTTTCTCTCTTATCATTTTAATGTAATCAACACCTGATCTCTGTTCCAAAATTCAATATATATATATTTAAGTTTTTTAAGGAAAATGTCTTTTTGTGAGCCTGGTTCCCGAGCAGTCACTCACACGAAGAAAGGATGAATAAAAGTATTAATTAGTGCATGTTTCTGGTGTCAGAGCTGCTTCAGAATGGAAACTTCGATGCCTGAGGACTAATTGGGCAGAATATATTCAAGACAGAGACTCCTGAAAGGGAGATTGATGAAAGGAAAGGCCACCAATGTTGTTATCGGTTCTGTGTGGCTATGCATGACTAAAGGGGAAACCCCAGGAGAACGTGGCTGAAAAACACATGCCTGATGGAAGGACTGTGTTTTAAAATGATATGCTTAGGTTTTTGGTGACAATATTAGGTGTCACTTTTTGGAAATGTGATTTTGGTTTTAATTTTATTTTCAGCTATAAGTGTCAGAAAAAAAATGTCAGTGGAAGAAGCAAACATGTAGAAAGAAATAGTCCATCTTATATTCAATCAATATTCTATTATAATTTACTGGTATTACTAACATCTCTGTATGTCAATTTCCCAAATTGACTTTTGTGCTATTGTATCCTATTGCAGAAATCATGCAGTTGGTTTAAGGCTAATCTCCACTAAGTTAGAATAACTGAGGAAGGACAGAGTAGTAAATATAAGCAGGAGCATCTTCTGCTTTTGCGATTAAAAAAAAAAGTAAGTTATTGTGGGGCCTTTAAAAAAAGAAGATTCACTGAATCAGCAGCAACATGACAGTCAAATGGAACCACATGAAAACAGATAAAAATAAGCAGTAATAATAAAATAGACTGTAAAGTCAAATATACAATGTAAGAGCAACTATACAGTAGTGAAAAATAGCAGATGCAGATTCTAGGAAATATGGAAGTGAATAAGATAATTCAAAAATTGTACAAACTGTACTTTTGTGAATGAGTGGTTACAAAGAAACCTGTACAGATATTAGCAGGGATGTAAACGACTTATTGTTGGGTTGTATGTTGAGAGCTGTGAAGTTTTGAATGTGAAAAAAAATTCTGCAGTCAATTCAGACAGACGTGGTCTTTGTTAAAGACATTCTGTCAGAGGTTTCACCTAGAGGTAGTTGTTCATAGGAGACTAATCTGTTACTCCATGCTTGGTTTGGGTGCTACAATGTGTCCTTTGATACATAAAAAATGGAAATCCTTCTTTGATGAAAAAAATCAATGTTAGGGCAGACAGGCGTGGAAATCAGTCTACTGTTTGTAAAAACTTCTTCTTCATGTTTGATAATTGGGGTAATACATTTTGTTGTTTTGTTTTCATTTGTGTTAAAGACTTGTCATTTTCTCCCTTTCCTTCTCTACCTAACATAAGCTGCTCCAAGCACATGTCAACCAACATTGATAATTGTAGTTGTGAAACACAGTGAAAGAGTCACATGGATTAAAATAAGCCTCGGATCAGATTTTGCTCTAAACTTTTGCACAGTGAATCATTTCAGCCTCAGCAAGCAGCACCTAAAATACTGTTCTAAGTAAAATGTTTGTTTTTTTTGCTCCGTTTGATAGACTGTGACTGGCTGTTTAAATACAGCCATTTGCATGACTCAGTGGTGAGAAATTTTCAGAAATTCATGGAGCAGAAGCGCTGACTCAGTAAGAGAACATCAAGGAAAGATTCTTCAAATGTATCTAACTACATACTGTATGTCCCTGAAAGGTGAGTCATAAAGGCTTTTTGAAACTACAGGGAAGCAGCAGTTTATTTAGCCATCTTGTTATAAAAGTTTGACATAGTTTGAATAAATCTGAACTGAATGGGTCACAAGTTTTAATTATTCAAACTTGTCACCACACACGTGGCTTGAATTTAGGCTCACCACAGCTCCAGCTTTCTTTTGAAGATGGCAACAGTTATCCTTAAACCTTTGTCAACGAGAATATTTGCTTCTAAAAAAGGTCATTCAGAAAACAGGCAGAGAAATCCACTGGAGCCAAACAAGGGAAATGGAGAAAATGTGTTTTATACTTAATAATAAACTAATAACAGCCCAGCAAGTTGGTGAAAGGTGTTGTGGTGAAGAGAGGTCCACTGTATTTTTCACTTTCTCTTGCACTCTCACCTGCCTTTTAAATTACAAGTCACTAGAGATATCTGGTCAGAAGTATGGGGGCCAAACCTAGCCAGAATACTCAACATCAAAGTAGAAAATGTTGGATGATCCGGTGGTACTTAGAAGTAGGTAAACACTCAGTTGCAGTAAAATTGTTGAATTTCAGGATAATGGGATTGATTGGCATTAGTCCAAACTTTTCTTTTTCTCTTCACTCATCCCAAGATCTCCATCTCACACTATAATTTATTACTGGTTTTATTCTGTATCCCATTTAATTCTTGTTTGGTGAAATTGTGAAACTGTTTGCTCAACTTTAATTAAATTTGATGTTTACACTTAAGCGAAGTTTTAGGATCTTGGTCACTAAAATCCATTCTAGATGTGAACACCAAGGGGAGGGAGAGTCCATCCAACTGGCCAAATATAACTTTAACATGCAGAGCCTGAATGAATGGCGCATCACATGTATTACCCTAGTGAACATTGCATCCAAGCAGTCGCTTGAGATTGTGACATTCCACACACTGATATTGTGTTCACAGCTGCAATTCAAAATGTTTTGTAGATTTACTTGGAAGTTTGGATTTCTTGGTTGTAATTCAGTGAAATAATCTGGATTGCGCCCTGAATTTTGAAATTTGGTGGTTTTCCACAATTTTATATAAAAGGTCAAGATGGCTATTATACCAACTTCTCATTTACACTTCTGACGGTGTGGCTCATTAAATGTTGTACACACAGTACTGTAGTTATAGTTAAAATGCCTGTCAGATTTTGGTTGTAAAAATAATTTTTCATTCAACCAACAAGTTTTTCTGAGGCAGGCATCTCTTAAAAGATAATAGAACATATTTATCCGTTTTTATTTTGTGTCTATTAAAATGGCATTTAAAAAATTCTTTATGCCCTTATGAAAAATCTGTGGAAAATATTTTGACATTAGAACAATCCCACACTTCTTATTACGCTGACTAGCATGTTTCCTCTGGTATATTGATGATTTCTCATCGGTGATGAACTCCAAGTCTTTGTGGTCTGAAGGCTTCCTTACCATCAGCCTAATCTTTAGCTACCTCCAAGGAATCTGTGTAAGATTTCAATTCGGACTCTTCCTCGGCCACAAAAAAATATTGGTTTCTAGGAGTCAGAAAAAATAAAAATAAAATATTGTTTTAATCCTTATTCTGCCAGAGAGGTGAATGATTTAGGACTTAGCTGTATTTCTTGCAACACAGATGATCCTTATGGGTTTGAATGCAAATGTATTCTCTCTGTACTTAAACAGGCACAAAGAATTGTAGCAGATCCAACGCATAGCCTATTTTCTGAATACAAACTACGGCTGTCAGGCAGGAGATTCAGGCCCTATAGTTGTTGGTTAAATCGTTTCAAAAACTCCTTTAAATAAATAATAAATAGAAATGTAAATAGAAATATGAAATATGAAATAATGTTACCTTAAAGCTAAGGGAATTTCTTTTTCTCACTTAAACTTTTATTTAATGTTTCTACCTGTCTGTTGTTTATTCTCTCCGGGGGAAGTCAGCTACATAGACCATTGTCCTCTATCCTCCTTCCTGACGCTTTCTTGGCATATGGAGTGGGGTGCTTTATTATTGTGCCAAACCGATTTCCTAGTTGGCTTTTCTACCAATGCTGACAGTCCTGCACGGCAAGTTTACAACAGCTTAAGAGCTAGATTGCCTTTTACTGCTCATTATTGCAGTATCTGTCACAGAATATGATTGGATTTCTTTTGTTCTTACCATTCTGAAGTTACTAACAGAATAAATAACAGAGTAACAGAATAAAATTGATCAAAGTCATGCAAGGTTTTACATACAGTACAATTTTAACACAATGTTTGCGTAGAAAGCTTCTACAGATAAAATAGCAGTGGTATCAGGAACTTTGGAGATTTCAGTCTCGCAGTTAACCTCAAGCTTTGTGGGGCTCTAAAAGGGTTTATATGTCAGACTGTATGTTGTCACTAGTTAGAGACATACTTGTTCAAAACTCAGAGTGTACACAAAAAACTTTGTCCAGTTAGCTCTTCATGGGAAGAGATGCTCTCTCTTTACCATATTTTTTGCCTGTGACCCAAAAAACAATCTAATTGAAGCTGACAGGAATACCTCAATTCCTGAAGTGCTTTTGCAGAACAGTTTTCTGAGAGGAGCTAACAGCAACGATGTGAGGGTGTACATCATGATGAAATATGGAAAGCAAGAACAACTTTGTGTTGGTGGGACATGGTGCAGTTTTTTTCTTTGCAGCTCTGAAAATAGTGTCTTCCCTGCAGAAGTTTGTCTTGTGCAGTTTTCTGCACAACTTGCTCCAGCTGCTAACATTTGCCACGAGGGGCACATTTCATTCTTCATCACGTTATTTTTATCTCCCACTGTCTGAATGTATTATTTGGTTTGAATAATCATAATATTAATGAATATTGTTAAGAATTATTCAATTACGAATACATATACTGCCTTTCTGTTAACATTTTCTAAATACCTCATTGTTGTGTACAGCATTTTTAAATTGATATTTATTTAAATATGAATCCTTGTGAATTTCTCATAATAATTTAGTAATAAAGGAAATTCATGATGAATTACCTTAAAGTCCAGTGGCTTATTCTACCTACAGGCTTCAAACATGTCAGAGGTTAAAATCTGTGGTATAATGAGGGGAACATTCACTTTTACTTTTTTTACATAAAACAGAATGAAAAATGTTACAGAGGAAACTCCTGAAGAACCGTTGTGCTGTTTGGTCAGCATTTTATCTAGTGAGGCAATCAATTGCTCATTGATCGACCCAATAAAGAGAAAATTGACCAATTTTCTATTTGCTTTTCAGTAAAAAAAAATAAAGGTGAGGGATATAAAAGTGCTAGACATAATATGTTATATCAGTGAGGCTGAATTGAATAAATTGTGTTGTATTCAACACCATTACTGCTATGAGGTAATCAGCAATTTAGTTTTGTTCATGGCCAGTGTTTGTTACATTTAGTTGTTGAGTTGCCAGAAGGTTTACCAAAATTAATTTATATTTGGCTGCTTTATTATGGGAAACATTATAATATTAGTATTAGTCAATAAAATTGTAGGAAAAACAATGCAGTTATAGAATAGCATTTACATTTACAGAATAGCCGAATTTTCCCTGATACTTTTTTGTGGAATCTGCCTTTAAAAGTAGTGACAAAGTATTTACTTAAATATAGGACATTATATTTAACAAAATGAAACACTAATACAATAAGACTTTTAGTGCCATTTAACATTCTCTGGAAATTTTTTTTTACTGAAAAACTACTAAAACACCAATTAATTTTAAGCAAACCAAATTTGCTAGCAATTTATTGCAATAAGCTACCTGAAGATCTTATACATGCATTTGAATCTAGGAAAATTATGTTCTATAAATTCTAGTCACTTTCTGACATCACATAGTCACACATCTAGCACATTATTTATTTTTCATCTGCATCTGTTTCTATAAATTCAAAGTGTTCACACTCTAATGAACTAACTCAACTGTTTTTGTTTGCCAAACCCTGCTGCTATCGCTGACTCCTCGTCATTTGGCCCATTTTACTGTTTTGTACCTTTTATAGTTTTGGTCGTTGCATTCCTGACCCTTTCAGTTATGAAATGGTGCCGTTTTGTACCAACCATGCATTATATCAAACCTGCCAGGGTCAAGTTTCTAATGCTCCTCCTTTTCTTCCTCCTCCTCCTCCTCTCTTTTCTACCATCCTCACTCGCACTGCCTTTTGAAAATATGATTGACCTAAGTATGTTGGTTCAACTTTCAAAACAGGTGGAAACAGACATCAATTGGCGGAGGGGTAGATGTGGTATTGGCCAAAATAACAATGCAAAAGAATGTTTTTGATTGATTACTTGGAGCTAAGAATCAATACATTTAAATAACTACTTATCCTTAGTTTGTATGTGTTATAGTTTATAAAGAAGAACATCTGAATAGACAAATTAGTACCAACCAGTAAAAGCCTGATACCTTCACTGAGCTTTGATCAACTAGTTAATTTATTCCTGCTCCCTTCCTCTTATGTTAGCAGTCAGATCTGTTTCATTTCCATTGCAAGTCTCTTTTTTGAAAACATCCGCAGTTTCCCATAAAATAGATCTTGTTTACTTTTTCTGCGAAGTTAGTTAGTTTGTGACATTCTTGGGTTATCTTTTATAAACTGTATCATTTTTATAGAGTAAATTGAAAGTTTTTTTTGTTTTCATGTGTCCTGTCTGGCAGTGTGGAGCTCAGAATCGGTGTCTGAGTACCAAGTAGAAGCAAATTTAGAAGTAAATTTAAAGTTTTAATGATGTCCCAGCCATTTCTATCCATTTCTATAAAAGTGAAAAACGAATTTTCCTACCCTTCAGTCGTCCCCCCTTTCCAGTTCATGACCTGATATTGTCAAAACAGCAATGTTAACAGTTGATGTATCCAATGACCACTCCAGCACAGACACTATATGCAAAAATATACCTGACACTGTTTACCTATGGTAAGAAGTACAATGTCTGTAAAAAACCTAAACATGGCTCCCCTGCTGCAGGTGTGCTTCCAAACAATGCCGTTGAAAAATGCCCCATATCAGCCGGCTTAAATCTATGCAGAATATTCACTTGGCACTTTGCATTGACTGTTTATGGCAGGAAGTGGGTGTGTCGAAGGCAGGATATGACCCAGATTCACCTGAGCACATTTCTAGGGAGAGTGTGATTTATTAAGCGGAAATTGCGTGCAGCTGTGTGTTTGATAGATTCGAAAATTTCTTTGTATGAGTAATTTTTTATTTATTTTTTGCTGATCTTAAGTACGGTTTTAATAAGGATTACGATACGCAGGATACACAAAGATTTATTAAAGAGAAACCAGATCTTTCTGTCGAGTCTGTACAGAGATTAGTGGTCCTCTGCACACACGTCAGTCTGCCTTGCATTATTTCGCTGCTTTTATTCAGCATTCCACACTAATCTCCTTGTTTGTTTAACATTGTTAAATATTACTGTGAATACGTGTAAAAGGCTGCAATATTTGCAACTTCCGCAAGGAACGTAAGGATGATTTTATTTGGTAAATACTGTGCCATGCAAAAGTATTCATACAATTTGAATCTTTTCACATTTTGTCAGGCAACAACCACTAACCTCAGTGGGATTTTTGCAGTTTGAAGTATTTTATGATCCATCTGCACCACATTTGAACTAGAAAAAAACTGTTTGCCTTATTTCACTCAGTCAGATTGGATGAAGAACATCTATGGACAGAAATTTGTGTGTCTTCCCAGAGATTTTTATTTGAATTTAGGTCTGGACTTGGACTAGGACTAGTTCGTTCAAACACAGTGTTATTCTTTGATCTACACCTTTCCAACTCAGCTCTGGCTGTATGTTTAGGATTGTTCTCCTCATCCCATGAGCTGAAGAAAAGCTTCCTTATAGCACGATGTTGCCACCACCATTCTTCCCAGAGAGCATGGTGTGTTCAATGTGGTTTTGTTTTTTGCATTACTTTGTATTGGTCTAAAAGAAAATTCCTCCAAAAGGAATTGAAGTTTATGGTTGGAAAGGGGACAAAATGTGAAAAAGTTTAATGGGTATTAATTATTTTGCAATGCACTAAAACTACAGAGAGTTATAGCACAAACTCACAGCTGGAGAATAGCATAGCGTGAAAACAGACAAATTCTATGTGACAAATGAATAAGATATGGTTTTGACAGCAAACAATGTAGCCCATTGTGCAAAAAACATTTGTGTTCTTTATTTGACTTTATGTTTTTTACAAGTAATTCAACCAAATATCTCTTGTCAACTCAGGTGCTACCTGTTGGATGGGATCTCTAAAGGAGCCTGGCTGAACCGCTCAAGCATCATTTTCGCTGGGGACGACAAGTGGTCCGTGGACCCGCGTGTGTCCATAGTGTCCAGTGTTGGAGACAAACACGAGTACAGCCTACAGATACAAAAAGTGGATGTTAGCGATGACGGCCAATACACATGTTCGATTCAGAGCGAACGCAACCCACGGCCAAAGCTCCTCAACCTCATCGTAAAAGGTATATTGGGATGGCTTGTATGTCGTTGCTGCTGTGTATCTTCTAAAAGCAAGAATTTCTTTTCTAGAACTGCACTGTTGAAATTCTGTTGTCTGCATGGTTTTATTAGAATGCGTGTTTGGTATTTTGAAGGATATGCTTCATTTTATTATTCCTGCCCTTTGTCCTTTTTCTATTTTAACACCTTATTTGTTGCATAGAAGAGCTGTCGCTGGAGAAAGTGAAAGCAAACTGACATTTTGCCTTTAGGCTACACAATATAAAGCAGAGGCTTGCTGGTTTAAATGACTGGAGGCAGACTACTGCTTTAATCAGGCCTCCCTAGGTTTTGTCACAGCAGGTACCTTAGAAAAGATGTGATTCATATGACTTCAAACCTGTGTGTTACACCATACTCAACATGCTATAAACAGTGTTATGACTTAGTTTGTGTCCGTTGAGAACACTATAAGCTAGAATCCATGAAAATCAATCTTTTGCCTCGTTCTGTCTCTTTAATAGGTTGATTTTTTTTTTCTTTCATAGATTTCCTGACAATCTGTCAAAGCAAAACACTTTTTTAGGTCCCACTGTTTATTTCACAACACATGGAACACATTTTTGTAGCTCCACAGTTTTGTTTTTCACAGCACAGTTTGATGGCAAAAATTCACTTCTCAGTCAATTGAGTTATACTTTATATACTCAAGAGAACCCAAGCTTAGTGTAACTCTCCAAAGAAACACAACATTACAATAACATTGTATTAATCCAAGGGTCGTAAGGGTCGGGTTTGCATCTTGTAGAAATATCAGCTCTATTCTGTGTGATGTAAACAGATGTCCAGCTGGTTGCTCTGTTACAACATATGTTCTGTTGTGAAACCCATCTTAGCAGTGTGATCATACTGTACCAGCAGTTTGTTTTGTTTTGCCTAAATCTTGGTTAAAGTATTTGGTTTAGTATTTATTTTTCTTTTTTTTATGGGAAATCTAATCATTTCATTGGAAGCCTGGACAGCAATACACTTTGTGAAGTAAGTTGCTAGTAACTATTGTCAAAACAAATGATCTCTTTTCTTCTGAGATATTTGTTCCTCCTTAGAAAGTACCAGTAAAGGGCAATACATGAGTAAAAAGGAGAATACATTCCTGATTTTTTCTGTTGCTTCTTGGCCTCAGCTCCACCTGCATCCATTAGCCTCAATATTAAAACTTCTGACAGCTGAATGGAAAACTTCTCATTATGTAGTTTTGATAGAGATGTTCTTGTAGTTCTTGGCATCCTTGTATATTATACAATGACAGTACACAATACAATGAGATTACTGACATGAGACCAAGCACAACCTCACTCTGATGGCAGTGACCTGTACCAGCAGGTCAGTTACCCCTGCCACACCGTGAAAACAGATGGGGAATGGCTCATCAACGTAACAGGTTTCTGGCTGGAACAAGCCTGAATTTCTGCAGAACACACCTCACAACCCAACTAACCTAAAGTGACCTAAACAACCTCACCTAAAATATATTTTATCTGAGTTGTACATAAATTAATTTGGGTTTATGATGGATATTTGGTTAACACATTGGACCCCCGCCTATTTGCAGTTGAGTATTCATGGATTCACCTATTTGTTGATCTTTCTGTGCAATGTAACTTTAGCTTATTTGTGGAAAATCCATGTATTCTCAGATTTTTTTATTGTGCATATGTAAAATATTGGGGGGAAAACAGCAGCTCGATGAGCTGGAATATGTAGGTGCAATGCTATTTGACTTAGTATCTGCTGGTGTTTGCAAAGCAGCCAAATTTAAGACTGCCATTCATTTTCCTTGCTGGTGATTGGCTATACCCCCAAGAGCAGAAATAAAAGAAGACTGTAGACATAGGCCTAAGCTTCTGTGGTAGTGCTCAGACGGTCTTCACTGAGCATAGTAATGCACATTAAGGTTTATATGGTGTGCAAACTTTTAAAATAGACTGTATTGAGTGTTTGTTTTGGGGTTGTTTTTTTTACGTGTCCGTGTTTTGTTTTTGTTTTTTGCCAGACAGGACAGTCTGGCAGTGTGGCGCTCAGAATTGGTGTCTGAGTACTAAGATGAAGCCCAATAGATTTACTTTCACAAGTGGAGCATTACAGCTTTTGCTATAGTACTCCACTTGATGTATGTGTAAGAAATCTTTATTAGAAATTGCTATAGTTTTTTTTCCACCTGATATTATGGACACGGAGACAGAAAATAAAGTGTACAAAAGAAAGAACATGAAGAGAGGTAGAATAAAAAGTTGTGAGGTTGAGTTGAAGATACGGAGACACTGATGCATGCTTTTATCTCCAGTAGAATTGATTACTGTAATGCCCTGCTTTCTGGTCTTCCCAAAAAGAGTATATCAGGTTTACAACTTCTACAAAATTCAGCAGCACGTGTCCTGACGAAGACCAGGAGGCGGGAGCACATTACACCGGTCTTAAAATCATTGCATTGGCTCCCCGTACATTTCAGGATCGACTTTAAGGTTCTTTTAATGATTTTTAAGTGTCTTAATGGTCTTGGGCCTTCCTATCTCTCTGAACTGCTTTTACCATACACACAAGCATGGCAAGGCGTCTTTCCAGTTTTATGGCCCTCACCTCTGGAACAGGCTGCCAGAGGACCTCAGGGCTGCAGAGAACGTTCATGTTTTTAAGAGCAGGCTCAAGACTCACCTTTTTAGCTTAGCTTTCAACTGATTATTATTTATCACTGTTTGTTTAATTGCTCTGCATGTTTTATATGATTATATTTTTATCAGTTTTACTATTTAATCTTAGCACATTAATTTACCGTTTCTTTTTATACTTTAATTTATCTTAATCCCCGTTCCAGTGTTTCCTCTGTGGGAGCCCTCTGCCCCGGGAGCGGTGGTCGGCTGTGGCTCCCTGGGTGCTCTCCAGGTGGAGCTTGGGTGGAGGTGGGGGTCTTGGCCTTGCCTCCACTGGGTCCCCTGTGTCATTGCCTCGGCTGCTGCTGTTAGTCTACCGCTGCCGGGGCAGATGGCTCCTCTGACGGCGTTTCCTTGCATGGTTCATCTACACTCGGCCCAATGTCCTTTTTTACTTTTTCTTTTAACTGTGTGTGTGCATGGGAGACGGATTGGGGGGTGGGGGGTATAACTGTGACCATGCTTTTAAATCTGTGGGGGAGGGAAGGGAATGTGGTTTTATTCGGGGTCATTTTAATCTGTAAAGCACTTTGTGATGCAACTTCTTGCATGAAAAGCGCTTTATAAATAAAGTTTGATTTGATATGATACAAGATTGGAAGGGGAACAAAGAAAACACAAGAAAACATCCCAGTCCACCTCCACACCCGCATGTGTATAAGGAATATAATTTTCACACATGGATAAGTCAACCTTAGAGTTCAAACTAGAACTCCACTGAGAATCTTTAAGATTTTTAGGAGATGGGATGAATTTGCCAGTATCTGTCTCCAAATGTAGGTATTTTGGTGAAGAATTTATGGAATTTCAAAAACAATGCTACTTCTAAATATGTGCTGCATTCAAGCAAAATATGGTCCAAGAAACTATACCTTATTTTTTCCCCTGTTATGGGCTGCAGGTGTAGCTTGTACAACAAAAAGAAAGCTCTAATTGCACCCACTGGCTCTTTAGAGTGCCACTTTGACTTTGCAGTTACAGTAGCCTCTGTTGAAAAAATCTGACCAAAAGTGGGAGAGCGAGTATGTGCCATAACCAATAGCGTTTAACCTGCCACTTCCTAGGCCTAACAGTGACTTGATTGGGGGTCCCTCTGGGCTTGGGGGTTTGGGCTTTCAGCCCAACAAATATCCTCAGGCTAGAAAGAGAGATCTCTGGTAAAAAGCAATGTCACGGTAAAAGGTGGCATTGACTTGTAAGTTGAAACAGAGAGGGATGATGCATTAGAACTTCCTGCTGCTCATCAATTTGATTACAATTTTTGCTTCAGGGCAGGTTGAAACAGAAACTAACATTAACTGGTGTCTTTTCGTCAAAGTTACATATACTGTAGTATTTTTGAACTGTACTACACCAAAATGTGGAAGTTGTAGTCTCGAAAAGTATGGAATTTTTAAATGACTAATGTGTTGGAACCCTAACAGATTTGCCCCTTTTGCTATTATAGAGTTATTTGCCCTGGCCTAATGTTGCAACCATGGTTAATAGCGTCCAATGTGGAATACAATTGACTATACTACATTTCACAACACATTTAAGGTCTGCTTTTTAAAGTGCAAAAAAAGGAGACCATCCTCTTGTCAGAAAAGTCTTAACTTGCTGAGTTTTTTAGCCTTCAGACTTTCAGTGACTTACAAAACAAACAAGCAATTTAAGTTGTCAAAAAGGTTAATCAGACATTATTCTATTTGACAACTTGAACTGAATAAACATTACTTTGTAGTGTCACCACAATGTGGCTGTACATTTCTCACAGTTTTTATTCTACAGAATGACCATTGGTCTTCACTGGAAGTGTAGTAGTCAAAATTTGGTCATAAAGTGTAATAAAGGCTTGTCACAAAATTTTTTGCACGTGCAGCAATACATGTTCTCTGACCAGCTAAGGTCAGTTGACTTGGAGCACCCAGTAAATGCTGAAAACAAACATGTTCTCTGACCAGATAAAGGTCAGTTGACCCAGCCAAGAGGGTTCTTGGCTGGAGCACCCAGTAAATAAATGTTTAATGTAGGATGAAGCACCAAACCAGATGTGTCCCATCAGGACAGTGGTGACGCAGGCACACTGTTTAAATTCTGTATGCTAATGATAGTCACGAGAGTCTTGGGGAATCGGTGGAGAATGACAGACCTGTATCATTGATGCTGTTTCCTGCTTAGAGAACGTATGTACCTTTGTGAATAAATACCGGCAAAAGGCTGCATTCTAGAACTGAAGCTGTGTCGTCTGTTCATTAGTTTTCCATTACTGTTTTGGATGTAAAAAGCGAAACAAAAGAAGCAAACAATAAGGAGGAGTAAAAATGAAACACACAAACTACTCCCGCAAGAGGAGTATGACAACAACTCAGGATCCATACTGTATAAAAGTTGATAGGGATATTTGAAATGGTACAACTGAAAAGAAACACAGATGTCAAATATGTTTGATAAGGCCTGTCTCAGAGTATTTTGTAGTATTTAGTAGGGGTGTCAAATTATCGCGTTATTTGCAATCAATTAATTACAGCCATATTTAGCGCGCTGTTTGTTAATCGCGTTAATCAAATTTTTAATCTTTAATTTCACAGTTTCTGCATGCGAGTTCCCTTTAAAAAGAAAACGTTTTATGCACTGGGCCTCTTGTGCTTGAGTTCTTCGCGGTTAACCACACCCTAAAGTGAACATCGGTTGGCTGTAAACTCATCAGAAGATGACTGGCTTCCATCGTGGTGGGGAGGGCGAGGTGAGGAGGAACAGTGAGTTGCCGACAGTGTTGCCAACTTTGCTATATATGGTGAGTTTTTAGACCCCTTTAGTGATTCTTTCTAAAAAACAAAAAAACAACTGGCAGCAAATATATCACATTTTTATGGGATTATTGGAAACTTTTGGGTGAAGCATGTAACGTTGTTCCTCTTCTCACCGAGCAGCGGGGCGCTCTCCCATCTCAGAGCTCACAGCAGGCAACCAGTCTGCACCACACACTGCAGCTACACCCGGCCACCCAGGTCCAGCGGTATGGCAAGCAATCGGTATCAAAAATAATGCACATATTACATGTTGTTTTAACCTGTAATACAGCTGGACTCAGAAAAGATATTGACCCCACTGCGTCTAGAATGAATGAATCGCAAATGCTCGAAGCAGAAGGTTGCAGGCGCCACTTGGGACTAGTCAGAAAAACAGCAGAATGCAAATGGCTGGGACTGCATCTGTTTAAGTCTGTTACATACAATAAATGACTTCATAAAGCCAGTTTTTTTAATTACATGTATCAAACTTTTGTTCTACCACAATAATGTAATGAATTTAAAAGCAAATACCTCAAGAGGAGGGCTTTTCTCAGCAATTATTAGATGAGATTAAAAAAGAGATTAATTAGATTAATTAATCACAGATCATAATTAGTTAATCTCATAGTTTTTTTAATCTCATGACAGCCCTAGTATTTAGTATTTACTACAGCCTATTTAGGGTTTTTAGAACATAAAATATTAAACTCAATACCAATAAAAATTCCTGATATTGGAGAAAAAACTTAAAGGTTGTTTAACCTTTAAGGGGTTAAAGGGGTTGTTTTTAATACAGATAAAAACAACATACTTAACTATAGTACCATGTTTCTCTTGTCCTCCTTAGCTCAAAACCAATATGGTACAATCAAGTCAGCCTTTTAGAAAAGAAAAGAAAAGGAAGATTAATTTATGTAATAAATAGGGGTGTGACGGTACACAAACATTACGGCTCAGCAATGGTTTGGTTGGTTTTTGGTCAGCTTCAGTCTAAATAAACAATGTTTTTTTTTTACTTCATTCAGCAGTGAACTAAATATGTTTTGCTACAGCTGAATCAGGTAATACAATGCTAAATGTTTCCAAATGGCACACTTTAGTGTTAACTGGACCTTTATTTCTTTTATTAACCCCTAATTTTTTGGTGGTGCTGTTTAAAGTTGTTGCGTGACCAAATGTTGAGATCTGCACTTTAGTTTTGCAGATTGATATTCTCCTTGTGTTCAGGATTAAAACAATAATTTTTTGATACCTTTTTTGATATGATTATATGTATTCACACATGTACCGCTACACCCCCAGCAACACAATAGTACCACTTGCTAAAAGTATTAATATGAGGTTGTTGAAAAAGTTGTGGGAAACCAGTCTCGCCAACAATGTAAACAGCTATTTTTTCATACAACAGTCTTCACAAACAGTCATTTTTTTGCATCGTTATTTCTCTAATGGTGAAAATCTGTTGGCATTGAGAGTTGACTTTTGTCAGCTTCAGTTCAGATCTTCGGGGGGGAAGGAACAACGCTGGGCTGGAATCACACACAAAAAACACTTGTTTTTTGTATTTTCAACTAAAGAGGTTTGCAGAAACTCCTTTCCAGATGTAGTAGCTACTGAAAGTGGAAAGTGGAAACTCTCCTGTGTTCAGACTTTACAGGTGCTCCATGCCTCCAAATGTTGTTGTGATAAACCCGATTAAGCTGTTTGGCAAGCTGTAATGGTCACTACAGGACCGTTGTGTTTTTGGAGGTGTTGGCTTTCTGAAGAACACTCTGTAATTTGAATCCTACCAGGGGTTTTTCAGTTCATGTCAGCTCCTCACCGCTGCCCATATGGTCCCAATCAAACTGAAACTAATGTGCCAACTGTCAGCTGTATATTATGTTTTGCAATGGCTGCGCTTCTGATTGTTGTGACCCAGCAACAAGGATCTGGCACAAGGTGTGCCCTGTGAATACCAATAGTTTTTCTCAAATATATTGCAATATTTTACCTTTAGCTTCATATTTATTTCAGTTTTTCACCCTGAACAACTGCACAGATATTCAAATTCTCTGCTAAAAGGACAACATTGGACATGATGATTAAATTATATAGATTCATACAAAATAATTTGAACTCTTACATGTTCTAAAACGCTTTACACTTAGTCTCGGCTACCCCCGAGATCCTGCAAGAATAGGCGGTCAAAACAATAGATGGAGCAGTGTTTCAATAACATTTATTTATTAGTTCAACTTTAACAGATATATTTAGAAATATAGAAAAGATACCGCTAAATTTTTCTTATGTTTTTACTTTTAAGTGTTGCACAGAATAAAACTCCTGTTTGCCATTCTTCTATTTAGGGCAAAAAGTATTACAAGATGATAGTAACTGATTTCTTATGGTGCATTCTCTTTGCACTGGGAAGTCTGACTTTCCAGTATTCTCAGTCATAAAAAGGACAAAAACAGCCCATAAAGTCGAAATTCTGGCTGGGAAAGTCATACATTGCTAACCAACCCCAGGTTCAGTATTGATGAAGATTGCTGTGCATGTAGGGAAAAAAATGAAACTTTTTAAGAAAAACTGGAGAGTTTTAAATGAAGGCAACTAAACCTCTCTTGTTATCTTGAGGATGATTTGCCTCTCATCTCTGCCTCTCAGGCTTCTTCAGTCGTGAAACTTAAACTGGAAATATCAGGCTTATAAGTTGTATTTTTTTTTTTAAGTCACGCTGATAGGGCAATAGAGGTCACTAACGAGACATCAGTGTCTATTCAATCCCTGTTAGTGTCGTTAACACTGACTATCCTAAGAAGTCCCCAACAATGCTAACTTGTTTTGGTCACATGTCTCAAGGTGCTATTTTCTGTGACATTGCCTAGGGAGATAAGTGAAGGCTGTACTGTAGAATAGAAAAGAGATTAAACCTGAGGGCACCTTCTCTGTTTTAGACTGGTTTTTCCATGTTTCACCTAGATTACTTTTTTCACTCCTCTCTCAAAGCATGTCTTTTCTTTACAAAATTTGCACATTATTGTCTTTAAAGAAGTGCCCTTTGTCATTGAGATGTAGCTGAACTCCTGAGTTTTGATCTGATGAGTTGGTTGTTCTGTGTTGAGGCATATTGTTGTGTAGCTGCTGTTTTGCTTCTCCAATGTAGAGGTTGGAACATTCCTTCTAGTTATAAACTTTTTAATTAGCCCTTCTGTTCATTTGTACCTCATTTAACCAGTAGCAAACATAGTGCTGTCCAACCTTTTTGTGAAAGTGTTTCTTTAGTGCTTGAAAACAAAAAATGGAGAGAAATACATGATCATAGACTTGTATGGCTAGTATTAGTTAACACCACAACAAATAGCAAATCCTAACCATTTTCTGATTTCGAGCTTGATTGTGTTCAGGTGTTACTTCTATTCCAGATTTGAACTCTGACTTTAGGGACACTAGCACATCATTAGTTGGGCTTTCTGCGTGGGTAGCCAGCCTGCAGTTGGTTGCTGAGTAGACATGTAACTTGAAGTTTGCCAACTGTAGTTTGAAACACTTTTGTCCTAATAAGGATGATCAGTGGGACTGCTTTAGTTTTACAGCATGTATGTGAAAAGTATGTTTGAGTTTTTCACGACTGGAAATATTTTCAGACAGCCAAACTCTTTTTTTGTTGTAAAAAAGGGAAAGGTTTAGCAAACTTTCTTTCAGCCAGCTGACTAGCAGTCTATGGGTTGAGAGGGCTGTGTTAGTTTACTTTATGCTATATTCAATCTCAGAAAACTTCAGTCACCCTGGTAGTTTCTCTGACATCTCAATAACAGAGCTTTAGACCACAAGAATGGTGTGTTAGAAATTTTTAGACCTTGTTACACCTTAATACTGAAAAATCTACAAAAGGCAACGGCTTTGCATACTTATATCAAAACATCTGCTGTGCATCCTTTGCTACTTCTGTACTCTAAGAAAATCTGTTAAAAATTATCTTAAAAAACGCTCAAGTGCCCTAATGTTATATGCATTAATAACACAACCTATTAAGCAGTTCTAGGGAGATGCTATTATAGTCTGATTTGCTCTTTTTCATATTATGTTATTGACCTTTAAGCTGAAATGTGTTATTTTGTTTTCTAAAAGTTCTGCTTCTAAGGCGTCAGGCATAAGAGGTGCCAGTCGTCAACACAGAGCTGTCTATTGGAGTGTAAGCTGCAGGCAGGAAAGCATGTGAAATACAGTTGGCATACTTTAAGTGATAGATGCATGTAGTCAGGTTTCTGACAGCACTTGAGGTAGTTAAAAATTTGCTTCATTTTACTTCCACTCACTGATTCATAAATGTAGCATTTTCCCTTATTTGTGCTCTTATGGCATCTCCACTTAAAAGGATCACACTTAAAAGGTATTGCTCATTTGCTTTGTCAAAAGGTGGTCGTGTTTGTGAAATATTACCTGTCACTGTGTGGCACTTGTGTACACATGCTTAAGCCCACTCATGGAGAACACAAGGATTACTTTACAGATGAGATGTAGCAGGGGGAGCAGCTCTGTCATGTTGCAGAGGCTTCTGGGAGCATCCTATTTTTTTATCCACTGGAATGAAAGGAACAAAATTGCAAAGAAAAACGAGCTGGCACTTTAATCTGGGCTTTTCAGTCCAAGCATACACCATCTATTAATACTACGATACAACAAATGTTACAGTTGATGTAAAAGGATTTCACACCATTGAATCTTTTTGGCACTTTTTGCTTTGCAAGATTGTGCACCGTGAGGAATATCTTGGAAAATGGGAACAAGAAGGGATTACTGTATACGTAATAAAATACCAGGGTCTCAACCTGTTTCAGCTGGATGGCAGGATCGTTGACTCCCTGATCCACTGAGTGATTACGCTAATCTGAAAGGCATATCTTGCCCTGCTCTTAAAGATTAGTCAACACACAAAAACTTATCTAACAATCACTGAATAGCATGGATCATCAAACTATAAAGAAGGAACCATTGCTAAAAACTATGTATTTTTTTTGTACTGCGGATTAAAAAGGCTAATAAAATAAGATCCAACAGTCATAATGACAGTGATTAATAAAAACAACAAAAACAAACACTGAAACTCAAAAATCAGATGAAGAAAATATATTTGATTAAAATTCCTATTAAAAAATACTTTACTGCTCCCAGAGGGAAATGCAGTGTTGTTTCTTATACTATTCAATTCTTCAAGGAGTTGTTGTAGATCCTGATGGCTGTGGGCAGGAAGGATCTCCTGTAGCGGTCTGTGTTGCAGCAAAACTTTAGAAGCCTCTGACTTAAGACGCTGTTGTTGTAGGATAGTCTCATAAAGATGCTAAGACTAAGCATTTAATTTGTTTTTCAGCCTGATGCTTGACTATAATTTTCTTGATTTTATTTTAAGAATCCTTCTTTGCATCATCGTCTCCAGAGTAAGGCTGAGCGATATGGGGAAAAAAGGTTTTATCATGATACTATTTTTCATATCAGTCGATATCGATATATATCACAATATGAAACAAATCACTATTTTTGTTAATATTTAACATTTCCTGGTACTATTTGAAGATATCAGAATGTTATTTTTGATTTAAAGATTTTTATTTTTTTTTACTTTTTCAGAAAACTGAAAGGAGGTTAGGGCTGGGAGATATGGATTGAAAATAAAATCTTATTTTTTGTGTGACAAATTAAATTTTTGAAATGAATTGATTTTTTTCTCCTTTTCTTAAAAAGAAATTACAAATGATAGAATTTTTTTTTTTACTGCTTTTATTTCAACTATCATTTCTTGAAGTTTACCTGAATTCAAAGTCCAAATAAATACTGTAAAACAAGCTGGAACTCCTTGGGCAGACTGACATCACTTTGAACTATAGGTGCATTGGTGAATTTTTCCCCCCTGATATTTTTGATATTCCAAAAATTCATCGTTCATAAATAGAAAAAAATATGATAACTCGATATATTGCCCAGCTCTATGGCTCTAGAACCCTACTCTAGAGGTTCCACAGTTGCCCCTGAACAAAACCAGCCTTCTTTATTAGGTTGTTCAGCCTCTTTAAGTCAAATATAAATATACAGAGCTATAGTGTTAAAGGCTGAAGTGTGAACCTATACAGTTGAAACCAGGAATTTACTTAAGTTTAAAACTTTCTGACACATTAGACCACATTTTCTTGTTTTAAGTCAGCTGGAATTACTAAATAGATGGATGGACTTTCTTCTAATTCTTTCCAATAATTCCCCTCTAAACATATAGCTTAAAAAAGATAAAGATCTATTATAACTTCAATTTCCATAAATTGTCATCTGATGTTTTTAATAGTCTATTTTTCAATAAATGTTTGAATATTTACAGTGGCTTGCAAAAGTATTCGGCCCCCTTGAACTTTTCCACATTTTGTCACATTACAGCCACAAACATGAATCAATTTAATTGGAATTCCACGTGAAAGACCAATACAAAGTGGTGTACACGCGAGAAGTGGAACGAAAATCATACATGATTCCAAACATTTTTTACAAATAAATAACTGAAAAGTGGGGTGTGCGTAATTATTCAGCCCCCTGAGTCAATACTTTGTAGAACCACCTTTTGCTGCAATTCCAGCTGCCAGTCTTTTAGGGTTTGTCTCTATCAGCTTTGCACATCTAGAGACTGAAATTATTGCCCATTCTTCTTTGCAAAACAGCTCCAGCTCAGTCAGATTAGATGGACAGCGTTTGTGAACAGCAGTTTTCAGATCTTGCCACAGATTCTCGAATGGATTTAGATCTGGACTTTGACTGGGCCATTCTAATACATGGATATGTTTTGTTTTAAACCATTCCATTGTTGCCCTGGCTTTATGTTTAGGGTCGTTGTCCTGCTGGAAGGTGAACCTCCGCCCCAGTCTCAAGTCTTTTGCAGACTCCAGGAGGTTTTCTTCCAAGATTGCCCTGTATTTGGCTCCATCCATCTTCCCATCAACTCTGACCAGCTTCCCTGTCCCTGCTGAAGAGAAGCACCCCAGAGCATTATGCTGCCACCACCATATTTGACAGTGGGGATGGTGTGTTCAGAGTCATGTGCAGTGTTAGTTTTCTGCCACACATAGCGTTTTGCATTTTGGCCAAAAAGTTCCATTTTGGTCTCATCTGACCAGAGCACCTTCTTCCACATGTTTGCTGTGTCCCCCACATGGCTTGTGGCAAACTGCAAAGAGGACTTCTTATGGTTTTCCTTTAACAATGACTTTCTTCTTGCCACTCTTCCATAAAGGCCAACTTTGTGCAGTGCACCACTAATAGTTGTCCTATGAACAGATTCACCCACCTGAGCTGTAGATCTCTGCAGCTCGTCCAGAGTCACCATGGGCCTCTTGGCTACATTTCTGATCAGCGCTCTCCTTGTTCGGCCTGTGAGTTTAGGTGGACGGCCTTGTCTTGGTAGGTTTACAGTTCTGCCATACTCCTTCCATTTCTGAATGATCGCTTGAACAGCGCTTCGTGGGATGTTCAAGGCTTGGGAAATCTTTTTGTAGACTAAGCCTGCTTTAAATTTCTCAATAACTTTATCCCTGACCTGTCTGGTGTGTTCTTTGGACTTCATGGTGTTGTTGCTCCCAACGTTCTCTTAGACAACCTCTGAGGCCGTCACAGGGCAGCTGTATTTGTACTGACATTAGATTACACACAGGTGCACTCTACTTAGTCATTAGCACTCATCAGGCAATGTTTATGGGCAACTGACTGCACACAGACCAAAGGGGGCTGAATAATTACGCACACCCCACTTTTCAGTTATTCATTTGTAAAAAAATGTTTGGAATCATGTATGATTTTCGTTCCACTTCTCACGTGTACACCACTTTGTTTTGGTCTTTCATGCGGAATTCCAATAAAATTGATTCATGTTTGTGGCTGTAATGTGACAAAATGTGGAAAAGTTCAAGGGGGCCGAATACTTTTGCAAGCCACTGTACTCATACCAAATTATGTTTGGTTATTAAGATATATAATTTGAGGTGTTTGAAAATCTACATAGTCCTGTGCATTTAATTTGATAGTTTGTTTGCTTTTGTTGGCTGGCCATAACTAACATATTTACAATTCTTACAGACCTTTCTAAGAATTAAAACTGAGTCAAAATTGCTTTTATATGTACTTTTATATGCATAGATTATGTATTAAAACTGATTTATTACATTGTTCACTTTATGTCTTTGTGCTGCTGTCCTTGAGATATCTGCTTTGATATTGCTTTTCAATGCATTCCAACACAATTTACTGTCTAAATTTAGTCCAGGAAATTGCATTGGCAGTCTTTCTATTTCAGCACCATTCATCACAAATTACTTTTTTGTTTTTTTAAATCACTACATAATAATAATATTTTTACTTGAATTTAAAGTCAGTTAAATTCAACCAACATCAAAGCAACTCTTTAACTTGCTTTGTTTTTCCTCCAGTTCTGCAGTAGTTGATTTAAATATTTTGGAAACAAAGTAAATTTATGTCATCTGTAAAGAATACAGATGGTATGACTTTCAAACCCTTACAACTATTAATATACATAAGAAACATTGGTCCTAGGATTGATCCCTGGGGAATCCCATATGAAACTTCCGGCCACTATTGTTTAACATGCAATCTGTTTTCTAGCCTTTTTAAGCAAGACAATGGACCTCTATGCCACATTAATGCATTTTCCTTTGTAATATTTTGTTACCAACAGCATCAAAGGCTTTTTTGACATCTAATAATGAAGCAAAGCTTTATTATATGGTTATATAATTCTATGATTTCTTCAAGTTTTAATTTCATACAAAGATCTTTTGGGGGGAACTGATATCTAATGATGAATTGGTAACTCATGCAAAGCTGTATGTAGGGTCTTGCTTCATTAATTGTTTACATTCATAAAGTCATTTATAGTACTGACTTGAAACTACTAAAAAGTTCCAAGTGTTGAATGCTACATTTTGTCCTCCCACCTTGTATAACCAAGCACTTTAAATGAGAAAACAATCTTCACATGGAGATATGATTTGCACTGTAATCGCATCTCATGGGGTTTCTCATTTCCAGCAATCTTACACAACAGGAATTCCTCGTTAGCATCACCCTTTCCAACACCTGAATTACCTGCTGCTGAATTAGAGGGAATGACTGTTACTTCTCTGGCATGTCTAAGAATAATTTTGTCTCTGTGTGACATTTATCCCCTCCGAGACCTTATGTCACCGCACCCGACTGTGAATGGAGCTTAGTCAGACATGGCCCATATGCAGTAATTTACCTTACAGCATCGCACTAATACTTTGTTGGTTCAGATTCTCTTCAAAGCTCTAAAGTTGGGATATGGCTGTGTATATATAATTATCTTACATAATCTTCGCCAAAAGCAGAAAGCTGTTGTTTGCCATAATATCAAAAGCGTCCATGTTTTCTTTGATGTGTTTTTGACATTGTTTAGATACATGTCTGGTCTAAATTAAACTAAATTGTTCATGCAATCTTAATAATGAATACTTTACCATTACAGTGCTAACCTTTTACTTTTCTCATGATATTGTACAGCTGGCCTTCATCTGTATATCCTCATCGCTGCTTTTACTGACCTATTTACAGCCTATCCCCGGCTTTATCTGATGCGGGATACAGAGGAATGAGAGATTGGTATCAGACCCAAGCAGTTCCTCCGTACATCACATGACAGTCTTCCCTCTCAGCTTCTATTCTTTTCCTCCCTCCAGCTTAATTAAGATTGAAAATGTGATAATGCATAAAATATGCACAGCACCTCTCATCTAAGAATATCTTATCCTGAGGAGAATCGGGGAAAGAGACTTTTTCGCCCCTTTTCTACTTGTAAGTGCTTGCATCGGTTGTCGTGAATTCATTTCAAACGTTTATCATTACAAAGTGCAAACAACATGGATTTGAGTTAAGATAGTAATGAGTGATTCATCTAACTTATAAAGTCTTAAATGTATATTTTAATCAAAAACATTGTTACTGTGCTTTTTCTAGCAAACCCTGATAACGCTGTGTGAAACTAAAAGGCTCACTAATTTGGCTGTATATCTAAAGATGCAAGAATTTTAAACACCTTGCATTTCACCAGTGTCATTTTTTTAAACTTTATTTATTTTTTTACATGTGTCCTGTCTGGCAGTGTGGAGCTCGGAATTGGTGTCTGAGTACCAAGTAGAAGCCCAATAGATTTACCATCACAAGTGAAGCATTACAGCTTTTGCTATAGTACTCCGCTTGATATATATGTGATATATCTTTATTAGAAATTACTGTGGGTTTGTTGTTTTTTTGTTTTTTTTGATGCGCCAGGGTCACGGAGACGGAAAATGAAGGGAAATAAAAAAGTAGATGAAAATAGGTAGGGAAAAAAGGTTCATAGGGAGAGAGTAAGCTGAATATACAAGAAAGGAAGGGGAACAAACAAAACACAAGAAGACATCACAGTTTCCCTCCACACCAGCAGGACGGCAGGGAGAGGGAAATAAAACCAACGACAAAACAAATCAAACAATGCAAATGCGACGAGCCGACAGGCTCCGCCAGCAACCGGCTACACCAGGGCGGATCCATCCATGGCCCTGGAGGCATGGCCGACATGCACTGCCGCCACCCCAGGCCTATCCCCACAGCCGACATCCCTTTTGACACTGTTAAGCTATTGTGTTTAACTTTACTTCGTATATTACATAGAATCATTAAACACACACTGATATATTTTTGCTTTTTTACTAAATATGCAATCAAATCAAACTTTATTTATAAAGTGCTTTTCATACAAGAATTGCATCACAAAGTGCTTTACAGATTAAAATGACCCCACATAAAACCACATTCCCATCCCTCCCCCACAGATTTAAAAGCATGATCACAGTTATACCCCCCCTCCCCCCAACCCAACTCCCATGCACACACACAGTTAAAAGCAACAGTAAAAAAGGACACTGGGCCAAGTGCAGATGAACCATGCAAGGAAATGCCATCAGAGGAGCCATCTGCACCGGCAGCAGTAGATCAACAGTAGCAACCGAGGCACTGACACAGGGCGCCCAGTGGAGGCAAGACCAAGACCTCCACCTCCACCTGTAGAGCACCCAGGCAGCTACAGCCGACCACCGCTCCCGGGGCAGAGGGCTCCCACAGAAGAAACACTGGAACGGGGATTAAGATCAATTAAAGTATAAAAATAAACAGTAAATTAATATGCTAAGATTAAATAGTAAAACACTGATAAAAATGTAATCATATAAAACATGCAGAGCAATTAAACAGACAATAATAAATAATAATCAGTTAAAAGCTAGGCTAAAAAGGTGAGTCTTGAGCCTGCTACTCAAAACATGAACGTTCTCTGCGTTCCTGAGGTCCTCCAGCAGCCTGTTCCAGAGGTGAGGGCTATAATAATGGAAAGACACCTCGCCATGCGTGTGTGTCCTGACTTTTGGGGTGACAAGGAGACGGCTGCCAGAGGAGCGCAAAGACCATGAAGGTTCGTAGGGTAAAAGCGGTTCAGAGAGATAAGAAGGCCCAAGACCATTAAGACACTTAAAAACCATTAAAAAACCTTAAGATCGATCCTAAAACATACGGGGAGCCAATGCAATTAATTTAAGACAGGTGTAATGTGTTCCTGCCTCCTGGTCTTTGCTAGGACACGTGCTGCTGAATTTTGTAGTTGTTATAAACCTGATATACTCTTTTTGGGAAGACCAGAAAGCAGGGCATTACAGTAATCAATCCTACTGGTGATAAAAGCATGCATCAGTGACTCCGTATTGGCCCGAGAGAGAATGGGGGGGGGGAGTCTGGCAATGTTCTTTAGTTGATAAAAACCTATTTTAGTAATGTTTTTAATGTGAGGAATAAAAGTCAGCTCAGAGTCAAAAATCACACCCAAGTTCTTCACTTGTAAAGGAATAAAAGACACTGATTCTGGTTTTGGTAAAAGTTTCTCTCTCTGAGCCTAAGGACGGATGACTAAAACTTCAGTTTTAGATATGTCTATATAGCTAAAAAAAAAAACTGAAATTTTTTGAATATTACGTAATCCTGATAAGGAAGGATTTTAATGCTGATGAAGCCCAGACTGCTTCAATAATGACCTTCACCTTATTTGCTGAGGTTGGGTCTGGCGCCTCTCCTTTTCCTTTGAAAAGACTCTACTATCTATGAATCTATGGGGTTTAAGTCTGGCCAGTTTCCTGGAAAGGTAAGCAGGGATACCATGCATCATGTTACCATGTTTAATGAATGATAGTTTGGCCATTTAACCTGATATTCGTACTATGGGCAGGTGCCAACTGCTGCTGGAAAAGGAAATCAGCATCTTGCTAAAGCTAGTCAACAGAGGGAAGGAATTGACCATTTACCAGGAAATTTTCCTGGTAAATGGACTTTGGACTTTTGGACTGAAAAATTTAAAATAGAGAAACCCCAGCAGATCTCATTGCTCCCTATATGGCTGTGGAAACTTCAAACTGGACCTCAAGAATTTAACAACTGTAGCCCATTTCATAGGATGCAAAAGTATTAGAATAGCTGGCCTTACCCCCTTTAGTTAAAATAACCACAGTGAGAGGCTTCTTGTAGCCATCTACTAGTTTCTGACAACAATCTGAGGAAAGTTTTACACTGGTCTCAGATGTTTGTGGAAAGGCAGAGCCGATCGGTAGATGTTACATGTACAGCCATTTTGAGTCACCCCAAAGCCTCTTGATAAGGTCAAAATCGGGGCTTTTTCTTGGCCCATTGCATAATTGACCTGTCGCTCAGTCCTACTAAGCCCCGCCCTCCTTAATTACTGTTGCTAACTTGGACAAGCCTCAGCAGCTTACTGCATCTTTACAATCTCTCCTGTGGAACCAGCTCCCAGTTTTAGTCCGTGAGGCAGACACCCTGTCTTCCTTCAAGACCAGGCTTAAAACTTTCCTTTTTTGATAAAACTTATAATTATAACAGAATTATGTTAGCCAGTTATTGGTTAAGTGGGGGAGGGGTAGTTGCTAACAGCCTAAGCAGGTTGTGGGGGGGGGGGGACTCTCTTGCTCTGCCTCTCTCATGTCTCATTCTAAAGACTTTGGTCATCCTGAGCTTTCTCTATAGTTATGCTACAATAGGTTTAGACTGCTGGAGGACAGACGGACCACTTTTCTTTACTCTGCTACTTTTCTCTTGCACTACTCTCCAGTTGCAATTATTTGCTGTTATTTTGACTGTTAACTTTGTTCTTTCTCAATGTTTTTCTCTCCACTGAAGCTACACCTGGTCTGGTATCCTGCTTAGCTTCAATGCCTTGTTGTAGGGTGGCATCGGCTGGGATGATGCTCATAGTGACTGATTGTCCTCTGTGTCCTGTTATCAACTTTTTACTTTCTTTAATATAGAAAGTAGTCTCACATCAGTTCTTTTTGTTCATTTTGTGTTTCTTATCAAGATGGCCACTCGTACTAAGCCAGGTTCTGCTGGAGGTTTCTTCCTGTTAAAGGGGAGTTTTTCATCTCCACTGTCGCTACATGCTTGCTCAGTATGAGGGATTGGTGAGGGATTGCTGTGGTTGGAGTCTGCAATAACAGGGCACGACTGCTAGTAAATAAAAAACTTATAAGCTGATTGGAATGTATGAATTATTTAATTGAAAGTTTAGACTAATCTATCTAAAAAAACATTATTCCAGAGGTTCTGGTCTTTGTCTATATGCTCTCTGGCCAACTTTCGTCCGGCTGTTGCCTTTTTTAAGGCTTAAAGGTTTCCTACTCGCAGACTTCCCATGAAAAACTCAAAATGAAACTTGTGCAGCCACTCTCTAATTGTTAAGGTATGCACTTTCATATGAACAATTCAGCCTGCTGTAATGATATTTAAGGGTTTTTAGAATCTTCTTTCAACATCTTGTGTCCTGTTTTTCCCCAGTGAACTTGTTTGAACAGCCAGAAATAAATCATTTTCAACCTTTTTAAATCCCTAACCAGGCTCATAAGCTGATAATCGTCTGAGGGCCTCAGACAGCTCTTTTGATCTCAGCATGGTGTTTACTCTTGCTTCAACAGTCAGGAGCACACCAAACTAAGGGCACATTCACACCAGCCTCGTTTAGTTAGCATAAAACGAGTGCAAATTTGTGTCTTCCCTATGGTCAGACCTTTTGGGCCGGTGTGAATATAACCCATCGAACTCTGGTGCGCACCAAACAAGCAAACCAAGACCCAGCTGACGAGGTGGTCTTGGAGCGGTTCCAAACAAACCCTGGTGCGGAGCAAATCAAGTGTGAAAGCAACCAAACTTTATCCCTCCCAGTAAACAAAAAAAACATACCTTTTTGGTCTCGGCAGGCACCCATTTTTGTGGCGCATTATGAGAAGTATTTGTTTTGTTTGTTTTTTTATGTGTGTGCTATCTTAACATGTGAATGTTCCCACTGTGACATCAATACAATCTATTCATATCATATTCCTATTTATAATGTTATGTTAATTCAACACAATCCATCTATCTGCATCCTATTTTGCACCTCATGTTGCATCAAACGGTCTCGACACTTAAATGTTTCTGTTAAAATCTGCAGTTGTATCAGAGGTCGCGCTACAATCTTTTGGTTGTCTGTCATTTTGACTGTTGGGGTAAAAACAAAATCCGGTCATAATGAATTTTTACCTGTCCGTTTTTTAAATAACATATTCAGTATTTTATTTTCATTCATTTTAGTTGATATTAAACAAACTGATAATAGAATCCACATTGTGCCATCACACATCATGCAGATTAATAAACTACATGTATTATGAACATTTGACTTGATTTGATTAATTTATTTCAAACATGAATAAGTAACAAAACAAAGTAAACTTGAGAAAAATCAGAGAAAAAAAATAAGACAAACAAACAAAATAATTGAGAATAGTCTAAACAATATGCAAATGTCTGAAAAGGAGTAGGGTAAAGCATAAGCTTATTTCACCTGCTGTGGCCTGAACTGCACACCAGCTGCGTAATGGAGGCTGAAGCACCACTTGAGCCATGGTTTCGAAATTGGTGAACATTTCTCCAATTGAAGTGTTTAGAATACGGCAAAACTCTCTGAACAAGGGTTTTTTCTGTTTGCTGCAGTGGGAGGAAATCCCCTGGATTCGCTTTTTTTTGCATCAGTATTCAAACTGTGGCGATTTGTCACCGCCACTCTGTGTCTGGTGTTGTGCCACCTGTGCAGCAACAGATGTGCTCCAAAGCCTCAGTGACTCTTCATGTGCAGTCAGTGTGCGGATAGCGAGATGCATTGAGTACGATGTCCAGGTCTGAGATGATGTTCAGATGCTCTCACGGCAATCTTTTTTTGATTGATTTAGTTACCTGTGCTCCGTGCGTAAAGTTGAAAATGTCATTGCGCATTATCACTAAGTGGTCAGGGGTTTGAATACTAATCTGTCATCAATACCCTTTTTTATATTTTTCCGTCACCACTTAAAAAAACAGCTAAATATAGAAAATATTAGATTAATGCGACCCCTGTGTATTAACAATAACGCCAGAAAGAGCAGCATTCTCCATTGTTTATGTTGAGCTATTTTCACCTGGCTTCCTGGTTTTACCACACTTACATGTTTAATTGTCCAGTAGCTGAAAGACCTTAGCAGACAAGTGTTTTTGTTGAGAAAGTCTGGTCCTGTTGCATTTACTCACAGTGTGAATAGGAACCGCAGCAAAAAAAAAGAGAACATTTGGTCCAGACCAAAGCAAGTGAACTAACAGACATTCCTGATGTGAACACACCCTAAATGTCTGAGGTTTACAGGCGGGAAAACCTCTTTGAAATTGCTGTGTAATAATGGTATCATCATGTGCACCTGATGTGATACTGTCAGGAGTTGCGGTGTGGTGCATGGACCTAAACGCAGACGCCGTGGAAAGGTGCAAGGATGTTTATTAGGTGCTGGTTGATGGAGGAGGTGATGATGATGACGGCAGGAACAGAGAGACAGGACATCGGACGAGCAGGACGGGTAACAGTAGGACAACACACAATGGAGACAACGATTAATGATCCGGCGCTGAGTGAGGGGAAGTGACTGGTTATAAACACTTGAGGAAAGGAGGATCAGGTGTGGATGATTGGAGAGACAGGTGAGGACAATGATGAGGAGAGGAAGCAAACAGGGCAGCATGACAGATACAACTAATTGCACTTTTAACTATTTTATTTAGGAATAGATGCAAAGTTGTCCTGAATTATACCTCATGAGAAATCATATTTTAAATACATTTTACATAATTTATTGGAAGTTCTTCTTCTCTTCTATTTCAATTGTCTATTTATATTACTTTTGTCTTGAATACTCATATGTCCAGATATGTTTGAAAAACACACAGACTGCATATGGTAAGATAAGAAATAGGGTGACAGCTGCTGTAACATAGCTAAGTTTTAAAACTGCATGGTGTCTGTTCAGTATGAAATAAAATTGCTTTGGATGTTAATATGGATCCAAGCAAATCCATAGTGGAACTTCATCGCCCACGTTATAAGAGTAAGTCAGTGTGGATAGAGGATTTGGTAGAAAAAAAGTGAAATGGACAGTGAAATCCCCTCCTTGCAGCTTCTATTTTTAAAAGCAAGACAATCATAGTTTAATTACAGAAAACAGAATTTTACTCCAAATAGAAAAGGATGTTTTATTATAAATATACTGTATGTCACCAGGCAATCATAAAACAAATGTTCACCAACATAATAGATAGATGCTATTCTGTGGCACATTTGATCGATCAGACCCAACTCCCTATTTCTATGGAAGAATAAAAAAAATGTCATTGAGAGTACTGTCTCCACCTCAAATGTACCTGTACTCACTTATTGTTTTACATTATAGTGACACAATCGATGCTTTATGATGAAAAATGATCCAATGATATCAAGTCTCGGCAAAGGAAAAATAATAAGAAGCCTGATATATTGGCTGACTGATTAATCAATCACATACTCTACTACTTTCAATAATAATTGCGGGGTATTCTTCATCACCACAGTCCTTTAACAGTGCTGGCAACTACTTCTAAAGCAACACGCTGAATTGATCAACTGAAGAAAGACCTTCAAAATGTCATTTCCCTTTAATTTACAGCCAAGAGTTTCTCCTGTGGATTAGTGGCATCAATAATATGAATTTAAAGCCTAATTGGAATTTAGCTCAACCTTGTACTTCACGCAATTTAAAATCGATTTCACACTGTGAACATATTGGTTGAACAAATTTTCCTTTAAATTTGGTGTCAAGTCACTTTAGAAGCCTATTGTTAAATTCCACATATTTCATTTAAACAAAAACTTATCTTGACATTTCATCAATTGTCATTGTAGCTTAGATTAAACTTGATGCTGCTGTTCCTTTAACAGTTTACTAAAATAGGTTGTAAATGTTGTAAAATGGAACAGCTGGAAAATACATCATTCTTAACTTGGGCGACCATAGCTCAGTGTGTAGATAAGAGTAGTCATCTTGCAATCAGAAGGTTTTGAGTTCGATTCCAGTTTCCTTCTGTCACATCTGGATTTGGCACTGGGCAAGGCAATTAACCCTAAGTTACCTACTACTAGGCTGCATATTGATGTATGTATGTGGATGCAAAGCTTTTTGAGTGGTCAGTATGACTAGAAAAGTGCAATATAAATTCATTAATAAGAAACTTTTTCTTACTGACTGACCTTTACTTCAAATGAATGCATGTAAGTAATTATACTGATTCCAAAAATCGTACAGCCTTTTTCTTTCTGATAAGCAAATGAACATTTACAAAATAGTTAAGTTGATACGATGTGTTTTGGTAAGAAAATAAGAGTAGCTGATTAAGTGTGGCTTTATTTAGCATCAAAGGGGGGGGGGGGGGGGGCAGACTCCTCCCTATGACTGTATGTGTGATAAGACCTTTTTGTATTGTGAGATTAGCTGAAGTAATTGTGGATCAAGAGTGTCAGTTGAATAATTAGCATTTAAACAATGTGTTATGCCACTGGTATTATAGTGGAAAGTATATAGAGTATGCGAGTGTGCCAGAAACAGATTCGCCATTATGCCGAGTGACATTTGGTTAGCCACTAATCATTGTCATTTGTGTGTGTGTGTGTGTGTGTGTGTGTGTGAGTTTGTGAATCCCGATCTTTGTCTCCCAATTTTCTTCATCCTCTGATGTGTTTAGATATGCATCCAGCCCTGGATGTGTGCTTTTTCCTTCAAATGTGTGCATGTTGAGGGTGGGTTTATGCACGCTAATGTGTCCTCATCACTGAAATAGCTGATATTAGCTATGGTTAATTAAAATGAGTGAGGACAAAGGTCAGCCACTCATCTCTCAAGTCTCTCTTCTCTAGAGAGGGAATAGATACAACTTGAGTGGAGAAGTACCTGGCAGCTTTCATTTGGGCCTTTGTAGTGGTCTTTAAAGGTAAAGCTGCAAGAATAAAACCCACGTTCTTTATGTAAATTGCACCAAATTCTGTATACAAATATACAGCAAAAATGTCAATGTGATCTTTTGGGTAACAGTTTATGCTAATTCTAGACCCAATTTATTCACTATAAAAACATGATTTCAACACTCTATACAGTGTAATGCTTATTTAGATTTCAAATCAATAGGAGCTTCAGACTAAAGTTATAAAATTATTGTTACCCCCCAAAAATGTAGAGTTATTCTAAGGGATTTTTATTGTGTTCCACTTGATTTGTCTTTTTGTTTTCCCAAACCTAATATTTTCAATCCAGTGCTTGTAAATAGCAGGCAGAAACAACTAAAGAGATGCCAAAAAAGGTGCAGAAGCTCACATGGAAACACATATTACAGTGTAACTGCTTACAACCTATTTAAAGACTGGGGAATACATTGAACCACAAGGTAAATATTGTTTTAGTTACATGTTTTCTAGGATTTTATTTACTTTAACAAGTAACTATTTAAGGCAAGTTAAAAGCTGAGCAGCCCAAAACACTGGGGTGTTGTAAGTGAACCTTCCATAAAACATTAAGCTGAAATCAACCAACCGTTTAAGCTAACTTGATAAAGGCTGCAAACTAGCTAATTGTTCTGCTAGATGGGAGAATTTGCAGAATTCATTCAATGAGTTTGATTTATTTTTTTTTAGATATAAGTTAGAATTAAACCACAGCAGATGTTGCCATACACCAGCTTGATCAAAATCAGATTTATGTTCCATGGACTAAAGGGCCAAGTTATAAAATCCATACTGTAGTTGTTAGGGCCCTTCTGCGGGGATACTTAGCTACACGGCACAAATATTCTTGAACCAACAAAATTTGGTCTATCATACTTTATTTTTCCACAGAAGACCAGGATCCTGACTAGAAAGATTTTGGTTTTTGATACGATTTAATGGAGCCATCAGAATTTTGTGTCTGATTTTTCTTTTTTTAAAGATTCACCTGCCAATGTCAGCTTTGGATAAATATGATTTCACTTTTAGAACTATTAAGTAATTTGATAACAGAACACAGTAAAATAATCTTATTTTTCTTGACTCTTTCTCTGAAGTGGTCATTATTTATTTATAATAGGTAACATCATTCTACACTGGAACAGTCACTATAAAGCAGAGTTTAACTTATATTCTCAAACAAAAAAAAATTAGTAAATAGTTAACATTTTAAACTGTCTTTAGCATTTCATACTAGAGATTAAAATGGTCACCATTACTTAAACCATACCTTTTTTAGTTCCATCATGTTGAAAACTCAAAAGGATAAAACAGAGCACTTTGGTTGTACTTTGTTCATCTTTTCTGTTACCTGCTTGAAAGCATTGCTCTCTCTTGCTCTCTAACACCCTGTATGAACTACAGACATGTAAAAGCGACTGTTTCCTTTTCGTCTTACATTTCTGTTCTTCCTCTAACCTAACTGAGTTTTCTTCACTCAGTAACAACTTCCGCAGTGCAAAGTGTCGTTTTTAGGGCGTCCTGGTTGTGGTTCTCTACTGTTTACTCTGCTGCTTTCTCTGATTGGAAATAGATCAGATTTTAAAGTTTCAAGTTGATCAGGACCAATTAAGCTGTAAACCATCTGCTTCTGGACAATAAGCCATTGTTTGTGTCTCTTTATATCTAACAGATTTTTGGTATATATATATATATATATATATATATATATATATATATATATATATATACCAAAGATCTGTTAGATATAAAGAGACACAAACAATGGCCTGTGTGTGTATATATATATATATATATATATATATATATATATATATATATATATATATATATATATATATATATATATATATATATATATATATATATACCTTTTGAGAGATAAAGTGCGAAACTGGTTAATAGTGCTTCTTATTTATTCAGTCCCAGTAATGTTAACTTTTTTTACATTACATAAGTAAACTTATCTGTACTCTTTATTAACACTCGGCACCTTTTTCTGTACATTCATGAAAAAGGGTATATATTGAGCCAAATATACCTTGCCTGAGACCTTAGATATGTGGCTGGGTTTTGGATCGAACAACTGACTATTTCATTGGAAGAGAAACCAATTACCCATGATTGCCCCACAGATACATATCGACAGCAAAGTTAGTGGGTTGAGTCAACAGCTCCTCGAAAGGGTGCCTCCATAATGAAAAAATGGGATCTGTCGGATCACCGCTCTTTGAAAATGTGAAATTTTCATGGTTGCTGGTGTTTTACATTTGTTAAAAATATCATCACTTGTCTATGTGAGGTCAACCGGAGCCTGAAACAAGTTTCTATCTTGTACTGGTTTGGCTAAGTCAGGGTTGCCTATACAGTTCACTATTCAATAAATTATTCAATAAATTAGGATAGGAAGTTATGTTAGGTAATTAGGATGGGGCTGGTTTGTCAGATTAAAAGTATGTTTTGAAGTAACAATCTTTAAGCAGATATTAACAATAGTTTTTTAAGCCCATATTTCTGTATTAAACATGTTTTGTTTATTGCTTTAATGTAATGTTCTTCTCTTCTAAAATTTACATCAGTACCATAATTTTGGGATAAGTTTGACATTTTGTGATATTTTCCTGCGATTAGAGTGTAAATACATCCCCACACTAGACGTTTAATCAACATCTGTTTCAAGCTCATGTTGGTCATTATTTTATGATGAATTTTTCCCCATCTCCAAGGCTTAGTCACACAGTTATTTTTTAATTGTGTATGCACAGTCCTTTCTTGCAATGTGATGAAGTGTGACAGTCAGGCTCAACTTGTGAACAATCTATATTCAGATTTTTTATCAGTCAGTGGTGTGAGCCCTTGGCTTTTGTGGTGTTAAACAGTTGGTTCTCAGAGGCGCAAACCATAACTGAAACGTGGGTTCTCTCACTTCTTTATGTGGATCCAAGAACAGTAGGTACTAGAGGCAGTGTTTATCATACAATGCAACCCTCATCAACAGAGGCTGTGGAACAGATTTCTAGGAGGTGAAGCACTGGCAAACGTCTCAGAGATATGCTGGCCTTAATTGGGTAGATAAATATCACAGGTTGTGATCCTCGGCCCTGCAGCCCTGTTGACTACATCACCCTGAATCCAGTCCAGCAGTAGCAGCAGGGTCTCGCCTGGTTGTCTCATCCTTGAAATTTGTCTGTTGCCTGTGGTGCACTGAAAGAGCACTATGGGCACCAGAGATTTCGTTTCTCAGTCTGCTTCCCTGGCTCGTAGCTGTTTTAAGGTCAGGTTGCAGAAGCCCTCCTGCTTTTTTTTTTTTAACCAGTCCTGTAAGCTTAATTATTCCCAGAATTAGAGTCAAATGACACAAACGCATTAAAATTAGATACTTTATTATTTAAAAAGATCACAGCCACTGATTTCCTGCATGACATAATTACTGGTCGATACCAACTCTGTAAGTAAATTTCAGGAATTGACATCTGTATTCTACAGAGCAGCTAAGGGTTCTTAATAATGAGCAAAGTTTTGAATATTCATGACTCTGGCCTTTCGAAAGCCCTCAGGAGCTACGAATTACCCCGTATTACCTATGCGTTGTTCAGTCCAAATCTTCCCCCAGCAGCCCGTGGGGCCGGCTCTGAAGATGCAGAGCTTCATTTGGGAATAAATGTGGCATCAGACTCATACAAACTACAACAAAGCACGTTGTATTCAAACACATTCAGAGAACCACACATCAGACACACACACAAAGTCGGAGTAATCACTCTTCCTCCTTAGTACTTGAACCATGGACTAATGACTCCTGTTGAAGCAAATAAATCAAGACAGACGTAGAAGGAAAGAGGAAAGCCTTACCCAGTATCCTCATTCGACACAACTTTTTGGTCTCATCATGCTCTCCGAAGAACTCGAACTTCGAGTGTGCCGCATGATTTAATTATAAATGAATATAAATATTTCAGCTTAGTGGATGAATTAAGACGAGATATTGAGCACTCATCTGATGGGAGTCCGAATTATGTAAGAAAATATAACAGAATACTCTATCCAGAACTTGTAAAGACTCATGAATAGAATAATGATAAGAATAATGATAGTTGACAATGTTTAAGTCTAAAACAGATTATTATATATCTTAAATTTACTTATAAGAAGAAAAAATACCAAAAATGCTACAGTGCGTTGGTATAATATAGGAGAAAAATTTAGAAAAACTTTGATTTGAGAATATTTATAGTGTGAATAAAGTTAAAATGCTTTTGTTTTAAACACATATGTTTTTTTTACTATTGTTTACCTTTCACACTTATGTTTGCAAGAGATTGAATAATAATGTTTGAGAAAGATATACATTCTTTCTGTTAAATATAAATCCTATTGTTACACTGTTATGATCAGAAGAGGAAAAAAATATTTCATTCTAATTTTAAGAAAGAGATGGTAATTGAAATAAATCAACCATGTCATAACTATTCAGACTGATAATCACTAAGTATAAATTAAGCCTTTTTTTTTTTAGCAAATAATACTTTACTGTTTAGGTTTGTGAGTTTGTCTACACATCTTACCATATCTACATGCAATACAATTCCTAACAACTGGAACTGTAACAAACATCCATATTTACCTCACCACTATGTACAGTAGCGACGTGCTGATTCACTAATAATTGTTTAATTGCAATGTGAAAGGTGCTACATCGACAGCGATTCATCAGTGCTAAAATATTTTTTACATAATTATTAAGTTTGTGGAACATAAGTCCGGTGTGCACCCCGGAGATTTTCAGTGATGGACCAGCGGAAACAAAATGGAGTCAGCTTGTAGTTAAATAATGCAGCGTGAAGTTCACACAGCGGGTTTGAAGACAAACGTTTGGAAATATTTCTGTTTTTATATCAGCACCTCACCTGTTACCATCCCGGGTTTGATTAGGAGGAGGATAGGAGGAGAGGCAGTTGTTTCTCCAAACCAGCAAAAAAATGTAGGAAGGATTCAAACTTCCCCACAGCTCCGAAAGGGCGAAATGAATCTCGAAAGCCATCAATACCTTTATTGCAAAGAATTTATGTCTCTATGCTGTTAACAACCAAGGCTTTCGTGTTCTGATCCGGACACTGGAGCTCAGGTACAAACTCCCAAAGCGAAAGTATTTTTTGCAGAGAAAGTGGTTTCCTAACTTTACAAACAAGACCAAAGCAAAATGTAACGGAGTCACTGAGGAAAGCATGTCGGATTGCTCTGTCATGTGATGCGTGGACTTCAGTTGCAACAGTCATATATCATAGTAACCGTGCACCTGATCAGTGGATCGAGCAGCAGCTGGGAGCTGGTTAGTTAAGGACTTGAAACCAGAGAGATGACCGAAAGCCACACTGGAGCAAATCCAGCTGAACTGTTTCAAAAAGTACCTGATGAGTGGTAGATTTGGTTTTAGTCATGGATAACGCCTCCAACATGGATGTTGCTGCTCAGCTGGAAAACTTTCTGCATGTTAAATTCCAGCGCACATAATGAAACATATTTTGGACATATGTTGTTATTTGTGGTTTTACAAAAATAAAAGTCAGAACATACATTTGTTTGGACACTTCAATTAAGATCAACTGTATGGATTTGAAAGTAGAACGTAAATAGCCATGGAAGAAATTAAGGAAAAAAGCCTAAATGGGGAAAAAAAATCTGTAACAAAAATAATCGTTTTAAAATCGAATCATACCACCCGGATTGGATCGAATCGAAATCGTGAGGCACCCAAAATGGCACACCCCTAATGTCCAGTAAGTTAAATAGTAAGGGAGGTAAAAAGATATTCAAAGTTCACTATTGGAGAACTGCATCAAAGAGGGACATTTTGGAGTTACAAAGAATAATTGGACTTCATTGAACTGTTATCCAGCTCTTTGGGAGACCTCTAAGGAATTGTTTGTCCAACCATAATATTATAGTAAAATGTGGAGTTTGCAAAATTGGGATTTCAATTGGAACTGTTTGTTCACAGTATGCTCAATCTTGGACTCGAGTGAGTCGGGTTGAAAAAAAGACTGAATATGAAGGAAACCCGCTCTCATTGTTAGGTATGGTGGAGGATATGTGATGCTGTAGGATATTTTCTCTTCCAAGGGCCCTAGGAATCAAATCAAATCAAATCAAATCAAACTTTATTTATAAAGCGCTTTTCATACAAGAAGTTGCATCACAAAGTGCTTTACAGATTAAAATGACCCCACATAGGAAGTGCATGGTGTCATGGAATACCAGAATATTTGTCAAAGAAGCTGGTGGATTCTGAGAAAATGTAAAATTTGGGACGATTGAGTTCTTCAGTAAGATTGTATTATAAAACATATGGTCAAATTGGCACAGCAATGGTTTGCGGACAATCTTGATCTTCCCCCCTAAATTTGAAAGAAAACCTTCTGAGGGCTGAGCTCAAGAGAGCAGACCATAAAAGTAAATCCAGAATTCTGAGCATTGTGAAGAAATTGTGCTCAGAGGAATGGACAAACCTGCTCTGTATGCCACTGTTGTGGAGTTTTTTTTAAAATATCAATAAAGCGATGAGAAAACTGATCCCAAAATCTAACAGTTTATTACTGGTTAACCAGGAGAAACATCTCATACTCTGCAACTGATTCTTCTTGGAGACCTTCAACATAAACAGCTTTTAGAAGTCTGCAACTTTCACTTCTGCATTTATTCTTTTCAGTACATCAGTTCCAAATTTTCCATCAAACAAGTGTCAGTCTAAATTAGACATGTGGTTACCTATGCACTTCTATACACTCACTTCCCTTTTTACTTCCCCTTCCCTACTTGCTCAAATCCTGTTCCAAACATTGTATTATCATAATTATTATTATTATACTTTAATTTAACCAGGAAAATCTCATTGAGATTTAAAACCTCTTGTCCAAGGAAGTCCTGGTCAAGAGGCAGCAAAATTCAAGTTGCAACATAAAGACAACCTAAAAAAAACGGATAATAAAAAGCAATTACAAATTATTGAGACAATCTCCGATGCTCTCAGCATGGCTTTGAATGCATTTAAGAACAATAGCTCTGTCAATTTCCAGTCTTTCTGCATCATGTTCTGACCAAAAGGAGGTGCATAAGCAAAGGCTTTCTTCCCAAACTCAAAAGGGACAGAGATGAACAGTTGATCTTTTGATCTTAAGGAGTTGGAGTCAACCCTTCTCCATGTGATTAAAGTGCAAATGTAAGGAGGCAGTAATCCAAGCATAGTAAATAATTGGTATGTATTTATTTACAATAAATACATACCAATATCCCTACTCTTCTAGTGGCCAATGACGGCCATCCCAGTTGTGAGTACAAATCACAGTGATGCATCAAACCTCAAAGTAGCATGATAAATCGAGTCCACCATTTGAAGTGAAGAAAAAGAAGCATTCATATGAAAAGATCACTATAATCTAAGACCGCTAAAAAAGTTGCAGTGACATGCTTCTTGGCACTCATTGCACATTCTTAACTTTGTTCCCCAAAAACAGTTTTGTCATCTCAACCACTGCAACTGATACTTCTCGGAGACCTTCGGCATAAACAGCTTTTAGAAGTCTGACACTTTCACTTTTGCATTCTTTCTTTTCAGTACATTAGCTCAAAATTTTCCACTACAGCCACAAACTTATGAAATGTTATGAGAGAGTACTAAGTGTTGTCCTATTGGTAAAAACAGGGTCTTCAAAGTATTGAGAGCAGGGGAATTGATAATAGGGCCACTGTTGAATTATTTAGGTGGGCTCTTCTAACTAAATAAACATGTTCAAATGAAAGGATGGGTTTTTTGTGTGAGATTATGCTCTCATAATGAAAGATGAACAATTCTAAGGATCTTTCAACATCTTCACCAGAATAATTCTTCTGGGTGCTGTATATAAAAAGCTCAGTTAGAGGTTAATTTAAGGGTAACGCCACAAAAAGACAGCTTCAGTAGTTTAGCATTAGCTTTTGGCTCATTTTGTTTAGATAATGAGAACCTTTGATCATAACTACTGCAACAATGGCCGTAAAACTGACTTTAATCTGTTTTGAAGCAGAAACATGCACGGAGAAGGACAAATGTCTGAGCAAAGGGCCAGTAAAGAGCAGATCCAAACACCCACTGAGACGCGAGTGCCTTTCCTATGACTGAGAGAAGAGTGTCTCTGCTGGCTGCCAGCCGCTTTCTCCCCATTAATCACGACCCAGGTTCTAAAGTTTGAACTCTGACCTTTATTGCTGCATCAAGTCCCAGTGACAGATGGAGGCAGAGCTCTGTGTCCTCACATCAAATTATTCAGCTCACATACACACGCACGTACGCACACACGCATGCACGCACACAGACGCAGAGATTCTCCAATAGCACGGGTCATTTGCTGATATTTTGTAGTTGGAAAAGAGCATGGACTGCGGCTGTCTCTGTGTTTCTTTCTGACAAGAAGCAGTTTGAAATGAGGCCTTTGTGTGGCGGTGCTTATTAAGCACACTTTGTGCTGCTAATTGAAAAAGCAATGATCACCCTTGAGAGTGAAAAGCGAGTGCCCCGTGTAGAGGAGTTTTGTTTATAGGCAAGATGCTATGGTTGAAAGATGCTGATTAGCATGAATAAATGAGATAGCTTATCTTTGAATTGCATTCCCAGTGCTACTCTCCTATTGAAGATTAATTGCCACTCACAAGGTATTGCAAAAAGTTCATTTTCATCAATCGATTTCCCTTAATTCCTGAATTCCCATAGAAGTGCATTAAATTGGTAACGTAACCACACTTCATGCATCATTAACTTTGTCGGCAATTACTCGTATAATGTATTGCATGTGACATTTGGTAGAAGCATGTTATTTTTGGACCATTAGATAGTAACAGGAATATTATCACATACTAATAGTTACAAGTCAAACATTTATGGTGGTCATTTGGCCAGCCAAATGGATTTTAAATTTATCGTCATCCCAGTGTCAGGTTTTGAATATTGTTAATAATAGTTTTACCAGCAGTAAATACTGTTGTTTAAAGAAGCAGAAAATATTTTATGAGGACATTAAAATCTGTTGGTAAAGTCATAAAGATACTTTATTGGCACAGAAAATAAATATTTAGCACCAACAAACAAGCAAGGATTCTGGCCCTCACAGACCTGTTACTTCTTCTTTAAAAAGCTCTTCTATCCTCCACTCGTTACCTCTATTAATGGCACCTGTTTGAACTCGTTATCTGTATAAAATACACCTGTCCACACCTTTAAGCAGTCAGACTCCAACCTCCACCATGGCCAAGACCAAAGAGCTGTCTAAGGATTGGCCCATACTACTGGCCCATACCAGTCCATTTTTGGCCACCCTTCAGTTGTAGGTCCATGGGACAATGGTCCACTACGGTTAGGACAGACCTACTGGTGTCACACAACACAGTCCTTTGATTGGTGGAATAAAAAACACCAAGCATGAGCTGCTGTCTTGACTTTTTTTGTCATGTTTTATTGTGTCCCGATTCTTGCCGCACTTGTATGACTGCGCAGTACATTTTTAGGTTGAACCCCTCCCGGCCTGTGAGAGTCCAGCCGGCGGTGGAAACACTCTTCTGAATATGCCGGACCGTAGAAAAGCGGACCGAGCCGCACCGTTCTGCTCAGTGGAAACGAGGCTAAAGGTTACTGTTAGTAGCACACTATGTTTTCATCAATTAAAATCCTGCACACATCCAGACCCGTCTAAAGTTAGAGACCATCTGGATGATCCAGAGGAGGATTGGGAGAATGTCATGTGGTCAGATGAGACCAAAACAGAACTCTTTGGTAGAAACGCTGTGTTTGAAGGGGGAAGAATGCTGAGTTGCATACCCAGAACACCATGCCCACTGTGAAGCATTGGAATGGAAACATTATGCTTTGGGCTGCTTTTCTGCAAAGGGGACAGGATGACTGATCTGCATTAATGCAAGGATGAATGGGGCCATTTGGCATGAGATTTTGGGCAAAAACCTCCTTCCATCAGTGAGAGCACTGAAGATGAAACGTGGTTGGATCTTCCAACATGACAATGATCCCAAACACATCGCCTGGGCAACGAATTGTTACGTAAGAAGCATTTTAAGGTTTGGGAGTGGCCCAGCCAGTCTCCAGACCTCAATCCAATAGAGAATCTATGGAGTATGTTGAAGGTCAAAACATCCTGGCTCTAGAGAAGATCTGCATGGAATAATGGGCTAAAATATCAGCTACAGTGTGTGGAAAATTGGTGAAGACCTACAGGAAACGTTTGACCTCTGTCATTGCCATACAAGCATACATTAAAAAGTATTGAGGGGAACTTTTATTATTGACCAAATGCTTATTTTCTGCAACATTATACAACTCAATTCTTTAAAAATCATACAATGGGATTTTTTTGGATTTTTTTTTTACTTTCTGTCTCTTACAGTTGAAGTGTACCTATGATACACAATTACAGACCTCTCATCTTTTGAAGTGGGAGAACTTGCAAATTCGGACCCTGCCAAATACTTTTTTGCCCCACTGTAGGTCTTCCTCTTAAAATGACAAATGGTTTCGTAGATTACAAGCTTAGTTATTATTTTATGAAAGTAGTCATTAAATGCCAACCATAACAATCCCCTTTTCATTTGACAGTGTTCCAATTTTTGATTTAGTTCTCAACTGATATAATTGGAGCTCCCTAGTTATTGTTTGGTTTTTGTGATAACTTGTTTCTCTGATACTTCATTATATTATTTTAAGATACAACTGTAATTAAAACTCTTGTCAATTTAAAATATTTAAAACTTAGCGCCTTCAGGATGTACATCATGTATGCTTAGAAATCCCTCCAATGTGTTGAGTTGTTGGAAACTGACATTTTAGAAGTGAGGATGGGACATTTTTATTTTATTTAGCTTTATTTTTATTTCATTAATAGTAAAAGGTAAAGTTAAAACTTTGACATAGGCTGGACAGGAGAAGGTCCTGGATTGACTGAAACTTAACCCAACCTCCATGAATTGTTCCTGTCTGGAGCAGACCAGGAAAAGAAGGCAGGCAAAAATAATTTGAGCACAAATAAGAAGCAACATGCCTTCAACAAGGAGGAAACAAGGAGGAAACATACAAAAGAGAATAAAGAGAGCACAGGGCGGTTGCTGAAGATGGACACCCGTTAAAAAAAAATAATCGACCAGCCAAAATGTAACCAAAAAAGACAAATCAGTAGTTTGTAGAAGAAATCTATACTTTTTGTGGGGTTTTTTTTACCTACTGAAAAGCATCCAAAGGCCTGGACAGAGGCGCAGATGGTAGCATTTTTGCCTTGCAGCAAGAACATCCTGTTTTTAAATCAGTGCCTGGGGTCTTTCTACATCAAGTTTGCATGTTTTCCCCATGGATGCATAGGTTCCCCCTGATACACCAGCTTCCTCCCACAGCAAAAAAAACATGATGGTTTGGTTAACTGATAGCTGTAAATTGCCCTTAGGTGTGTGCGTATGCATGTGTGTTTTGATGGCCTTGTGATGGACTGTACCCTGCCTCTGCCTCTTGCCTAATGACCCACCACCACATAAAGGTGGCCCGACGGTGTTACCGGTATAATATAATAATTAAAACAGTAAGGCCAATCTCTACATTTAATCTACTATCCCCATGGTGAAACATGGTAACAGTAGCATCATGCTGTGGAAATTATTTTCTTTAGCAGGGGCAGGGGAACTGGTCAGAGCTAATAGAAAAATAGATGCATCAATATCCGGGACAATCCTGTGAAACTGTGTTGATGAAAGCGTGTTCATGTGTTAGAATTGCTCAGTAAAAAAATTCAGACCCAAATCCAGTTGAGCATCTTTGGCAAAGCTTGAAAATTGCTTTTCACAGACCCACTTTCATGCAATCTGATGGGCTTCACAAACCAAGTTAAAAAAATCCCATCTTTAAAGCAGATACATTACTGGTATCGAAGAATCTCAACACATAAAAAAAAAAACATTCAGAAGACTCTTCCCACATCTTCTCATTATTAAGAACATGTTTGAGGTTTGCAGTATAGTTGTCAAAGGCTATTCATTGCCTCACCAGTACATCATCATTACTGTAGTGTTGGAATCATTTTGGTTTCCATTAGAGGCAGCTTACCTTGAAGCTAAAAAGTGGGCTAGAGAGATAAACTGAGAAGGACATACTTCTGGGGTTACACAGCAGCATCACATCTGAACTTACACAAAAAGAAAAAAATTACAAAAGGATCCTGTTAAAGCTGCACTCATCTCAACATGTTTGTATCAAAAACACCCTTCGCTGCATAAAAAACACATGCAGCAGACATCATAAAAATATACCAGTTTTCCAAAACCATCATAGGGTTGTAAGACCCCCAGGCGAATTCTAACTTCCTGTAGCGCATTAGTATAGTAAATCACTGAATTTATCATGCGTAATGATGTCATTATGGAGTAATGTTCATCAGCTAATGTGAACTTGCCAGGAATCTATTCGTGTCTTTAGCCATTTGCTGTCTGCTACAACTCTTTACATCTCAATTTTTTATTAACTTACCCAACATCTTTGCCACAAAGAGCTCTTACAATATGAAGAGATGCCAAAATAAGACAAGCAATAAGGGCTGATGAGGTTTTATGTTTTTGCAGTGCTTTTTTTCTTTCTTTCCTGCTCTTAGTCCATTTCCTCCGGTGCTTCTGGGCTGAAATAAATGGAAAGAAAAAGAAAACATAGTTTTTTTTTTCTCCTTGAACATTTTTATTGCTTTTTATTATTGGTCTATGTTTGTGTGTGCTTCAGTTGAAAATTGAGATTAATATGTTTCATAACATTGCAAGAGGCACCTAAAATTGCACATATAAGTCGATTGAGTTCCAAAGTTTATGTGCTGGAGGTCAAGTGTGGCTCTTCATTTGTGTAAATGCCGACACCACAGGCTCATGAGATTCCACTCGTGTGGTGGACAGAGAGAAAAAAAAAAACTGTTGATGGAGATTTTTGTTAGATATGTGGAGGTTAATCTGCCAAATTTTGAAGCTTTAAAAATGAAGGTAAAATAAGATAAGTCAGCATACAACAAGCAAAAAAAGACTTGGATAGTTGAAGCCTCTTTGACCACTAAAGGTTATGAGTTTTGGTCTGCTTCAGTGATAAGAATTCAATATCCAATACTGGGAAGTTTATTTTTCTAACTGAATAAACTTTACCAAAGTTAAGCACTACAAATTAACTCTGCCTGGTTTATGACACTGCAAATGAAGTTAATCCCCTTGAGTAATATAATCTGTCGCTGTTTATGTTTAGTTTCCATGTCTGACTCCTAATTAACAGACTTGAATTCGGTTCTTTTATGGTGCATTCTGTGAGAAGAGGGGAATTGAACCCCTTCAGGAATAACTGCGTGGGGACTGTCTCATTACGGAGGTTTATATTATACCCTAGAAACTCAGGTTTATTTGACTGTTTTATCATAATCCATCTTTGTTAGTGTCATCTCAACAAACTGCAGTGTGGGTAAACATTCAGCTTGGTAATTTGAGAATTGTAACGAGCTGTTCTAAAATCCCACCCTTGGATTTGTTCACCGCATCAAGCAAAGCTGAATAATAAAACTCAAATCAGCCTCTAATCCAATTCCAAAGTGCTGCATGCTGCAGATAAAACAATATCTGTCTCCAGTTCAGTAAATGTATATGTTTTAATAAAACTATTATACCAAATAATGTTTAGACTGGAAATGTGCTTGTGGCATTTAAAAAACATTCGACCATTTAAGTTTGTGTTCAGTGGAAAATACAGAATGACTTTCTACTGCTTTCATGGTATAAGAAATGAACATTTAAGGGTATTAAATATTTTGTAGGTGTTCAGAGTTTTATGGGTGTACTTTTTGGCTTCATCTGTGTGGAATAAATTCTGACATGGCAGAATGCAATATGTTCAGGTTATCATTATGCATCAGGTTATCAAGAAATCAGCTAAGTCAAACCTCTCTGATAATATGAAGTAGCCTAAAAGTTCTAAAAAGTATTGCACCAGTCTAAAGAAATTCAAGAACAGATGAGAAACCAAATCACTGGAATCTTTCTGTCTGGAAAAGGCTTTTCCAGGAGGACACAAAGGAACCTAGAACAACATCTAAAACAGTGTAGGCCTTACTTGCATCATCGTCAACGTTCATGATTCAATAATAAAAAAACTGACTTGGCAAAAATGACATTTCTGGAACAGCTCTAAAAAATGTCTGTCTCACGTTTGCCAGAAAAGATCTTAATAAATATCTGGTGTAATACAGACAAAACACTGGAGAAAGAGAACACCATACTGATAGTAAAACATGGTGGTAGCAGTTTGATAGTGTGGGACTGCTTTGCCACCTCTGGAAAAATGGGAGGCAATCATACAGCAAGTCTACGTCTGAATTACTCACAAACTTTTTGTGTGGCCTAGTCAAAGTCTGTACTTAAATCCAATTGAAATAGTGGAGCAAAGCCTGCTTATATGTGCTTATATGTTATAGGTGCTTATATGTGGATACACTCTCCATTGTGGCTGAATTAAAGCAATTCTGCAAACAAGTGTGTGGCAAAATTCCTCCATAGCGTCACACTTGATGAAGAGCCGCCACTTACATTTCCACACAAGGCCTGTTGGTCTAAATAGATTTTTTCCATGAAATCCTTATTTGCATACTGCATTTTCTAGTTAATCAATTATTTTTGTTTGATTTTAAAATTAGTTTGATAATGTAAAGATTAAGTATCACCCAAAAAAAAAAAAAAATTATAAAAAGAAAGTAAGGGATCAAAACTTTTTCATATCACTGTAAGACATTTTGGACCCTAGCAAAGATCAGATCATTTACACCTTAGTAAACCTAGAATTTAGACAGAGGGTGCACTTTCTTTCCCGTGATCATCTCATGTCTCCTACCTCTATGTCTAAGTCCATGGCATCGTGTGGCCATACATCCCCTCTGAGCTCTAATTGGAACGTTTCATGGCAGTAGGTTAAGCCAGTAATAGGGTCCAGCAATTTGGTAGCAGAAGTTATCCCAGAGAGGCCTGTCAGGATTTATAGTAGAGCCCAGCTGTGTGCATCCGATCCACAGCTGCAATAGAAAAAAACCCTTGCATTTTAATAGTGCAGCGCTGAGCATTTTCGTAATTTAAGGTGGTGTCATTAGCACTTTATTTATTCAGTCGAGGCATCTTCTACGGAGGCGATGATGCCACCCTGATCAGCTGTGGCAGCTCACTTGATGCACCTCCTGCAGAGCTGGAGAAGGGAAATTGGAGAGGTAGGGGCAAACATGAGAATTACAGTGTCATTAATGAATTAGTGTGGGAAGGAGACAACAAGCTGTGTGTAGGTACTATGGTAGGTGGAGAGGGGTTATGTTTTGTTGTTGAAGGGGCAACAGAGTCACAGCTGTGTGCCACAATGTACTGAAAGGAGAAGGTCTAAATGGGAAAATAAAGAGGAACAAATATACAGAGGTAAAGTGCTTTGCAAAACTATTTATACCAGTTGAAAATTTCCTCATTTTATCACACTATACTGACAATATTCTATATATTTTATTTGGATTTTATGTCATAGAAGAACACAAAAAACATCATTTTGAAGTGAAACTTCAAACTTTTTACTAATTAACATGTTAAATATGGTTTGCATATACAGACGTCTTTAATCAAATATCTTCAAATGAAATCCATGGCAACCGAAAGCCTCTCTTAGTCACCTAAGAATTTATTATCAATAAAGATACTGTTGTTCTGTAAAGGCCTCAGAGGTTTGATGGAAAATAATTAGTGAACAAACAGCTTCATGAAAACCAAGGAACACACCACACAAGTCACATAGGATAAAGTTGTTTTCACAGAGCCATGTTCAAGCTATTATCTGAAAATGAAGAGTATGACACAACTGCAAACCTACAAAGACATGATCGTCAACCTAAAGTGAAAAGCTAGACTGGAAAGCATTATTCAGAGCAGGAACCAAGAGCCACATAGAGGAGCTGCAGAATTAATGGTTAAGGCGGGAGAATCAGGGTTAGCTGTACAGCCCACAAATGTGGTCTTTATAGAAGAGCAGCAGTCGGGGAAAAAACAACCTTAAAAGACCCATTGGAAGTCCATTTTTCAGTTTATCACAACCCAAGTAGGAGACAGCAAACATGTGTTTTTTTAACCTGTTACAAAATGCAAAAGACTCGAGACTAGATTGAAGATTCATGTTCTAAGAGTACGCTAAACATACATTCAGAGCTACAATTGAATAGATAAAGTACAGATCTAAATGTAACTGTGCATCTGTCGAAAGAAGTGGCTGTTCACAGTCAATGTTCAAGTATTCTTACTAAGATAAAATGGGGGAAGTTTTCAGTCTCAAGATGTGCACAATTGGTCGACCTCATAAGCATACCTCATGTATACTTATCAGAGAATAGATTTAAAAAAACTCCTACTAGTGTATAAATCATTAAATGGCTTAGCACCAAAATATGTTGAAGACCTGTTGTCACTGTACCAACCACCCAGACCACTCAGGTCCTCCAACTCTAGCCTCCTAAACATCCGTAGACTTAGAACCAAGCACGGAGAAGCAGCTTTCAGTTTCTATGCTACCCTTATCTGGAACAGACTTCCTGACGAGTAGGGATGGGTACCGGTGGGAAGGTGGGAACACTAGTAATTTGACCAAACACCTTGCCAAAATACACCAATTACAAACCGAAAGATGCACGGTGTTTGACCGCCTGAGTGCTGCAGTAACAACAACCCCTGAATCAGATACAACAGTGTGTTTGTTTGTATGCATAGAAAACACGTGAAGCATGGACATAAGTTTGCCATTTCATTCTTACAATTAATAAATCCTGGATATTTTGAACAACAGCTTCCTTCTTATCTAAGTTTAAAAAACATTTTTCTTAAACTACAGTTAACCTGCTATTTTATTCTTACAATTAATAAATGCTGGAAATTTTTGAACAACAGCTTCCTTCTTATCTAAGTTACTTTTTTTTCTTAAACTACAGTTCATTATTTGTGTTTTTCCCCTTTTGTTATAGTCTTTGAAAAAAAAAAAGTACAGATAAGGATACCGATAAAGTACCGGATCGATAAGGAGTATCGTTAAAAGTAGTAGTATCGATAAATCCTTAATGATACCTATCCCTACTGACGAGTGCAGAGCTGCTGAAACTCTGAACTGCTTTAAATCGAGACTAAAAACGCATCTGTTTGGAATTGCCTTCGAGTGAATGGCTGTCACATGTATCAAAGGCGTTCATGCTCTCTTGCTTTATTGATCTTTCTCTTGCTTTACTGTTTATCATGTGTAATGTGTGTTTCATGCTAATTTGCTACTTTTACTTTTAAATTTCCAACGTTATATTCTATGTTTTTTTGTTTTGTTTTTTTAATCACCAAATCATGTAAAGCACCTTGAATTACTCTGTTGTTGAAAGTGTGCTATACAAATAAAATTGCCTTGCCTTATCCAACTCCTTTATTTCCTAATTGATTTGTTGTTGGTGTATTACATAAAATCCGAACAATGTTCGTGGCTGTGGTTTAACCGAATGTGAAGAAATTCAAGGAGTACAAATACATTTGTAAAACATGTAATTTAATGTTAGTAGTCTGGGGTGTTTGTCTGTTTTTCTGCTCTCCTTCCTCTCCACCTTCCCGGTGATCTCCTCCAGGGGGCCTACCTGAGACAAGGATCTGTGCATTACTGTCGTTGGCGCCGCCATTTTATGCAGCTCCTCACACCTGCAGTTGTTGAGCCTCATCAGTGGCTGGATAAAAGTAGCTGGCTGTCAGACCTTCGACGCCTGAGTGTTTTGCCTCTGTGGTAACCAGTAGCTCTCTCTGTTTTCTCAAGAGAAATTCCTAGTGAAAATCTTCTTGTGTTGCCTACCTGAACCAAACTTACCTGTGCTCCTCCCAAGGTTCCTTCTAAGGATAACTCCTCGCGATCCGTTCTCCAGCTTCTCAGTAAGCCCTCAGTCTCAGTTCCATGTCTGGCAGCGTAGCGTCCAAGCTCCTTTCTGCTTCATGTCCACGCTCCAGGTCCAAGCTCTGCCTGTCCGACCTCTGTCCTCCATCTTTGGTTCCTCCTTCGCAGTTTTCTCCGGAAGCTCACGCAGACATCCTGGACTCCTAGCTCTCTCCCAGGTGTCAACTCCATGACCTGAAAGTAAGCATCACCTGAGTTTAGTCAATTCTTCATTCAGATCAAAATTCATTACTCACCTTTGGACTTCCCTTCTACAGTTCTGCTTCTCTCCACACCTCTGTGCAGTACTCCGAGTTCCTGTGATCACCTACAAATCCTTGTTTCAATAAAATCATTTCATTTTACAACCGGTCTCGCTAGTCGTGTTCTGCATGTGGGTCAGAAAGCTAAATGAAAACATGACAGTAAGATTATCCGTTAAAGTTTAGAACTTTCAAAATGTAATCATTTATAACCAATATTTTAGAATCTACTACAATTTATCAGTTGTAGCGAAGTTGTGTGAATTTGTAAATAACAACCTTTTACTGTATTTATAAAATAAATAATTCAGAAGCAAATATTTTCCACACTGACTAGTTTGAGCAAACATTTGAGAACTACAAATCAATACTCAAATCAATACTATGATTGAGAGAATTCTCATTTTTACAAGTTTTGTGCAAGAGAAATTTTTCGTTTCCACACACCAACAGCCTTGGGTCTGGCAAACATTTTCATACTGCTGGACCTTTGTTTGCAAAAGTAAAAAAAAGCTTCTATTCATGTAACCCTCCATCCTTTCATGTGTATGTCTGTCAACAAGGCCCTAACAGATTTTTTTTTTTTTTTTTTACCTTTACTGGCTCACATATAAAGCCTTTTGTATCTTTATAACTTTGCATATTCCTAATTATACTTTTGCATGCCAATCTAATTTAGAACAAGGGCCACAAATATGCACAGAATTAACCTGCACTTTGTGATTTTACACCATCCAGCTGCATCAGTTTCTTAATTTCCAGAAAGGTTTTTCCATAAAATGGGGAAAATGTGTAGTTTTATATGCCTGCATGTGTATGTTTGGTATTTCAACTCTGCATCTCTCCATTAGGCTGGTATGAAAGAGCAGTGATGGTGTTAAGTGAGATAATGGCAGACCTTAACCCCATTGCTGGTCATTATTCTCACTAAAAGGTTAACATCTTTTCTGCAGCGTTGGCATAACGTCATGCCATTTACAACATCACTGATAAACATTTTTTCAGCAATTTGGGGTAATAACAGTAATGATTAGGAAATTTCTTTGTAAGCACTTATGTACAAAGAACTGAGCACTGAAAAGTAACGTTTGCAGTAAATTGATTTTTCTCAGCCGTGGGTGTTGAGTTTGGACTGAATTTACATTATGACCCTGTTCAGAGCTGGCATCAACATGCTTTCTAGCTGATTCAGGTAGAAGTTGACAGCTTAAAGCAAGAGTGTTCCCATCTGACATTAAAAGCAATTTTGAGGGATTACGTTATGGTTACCTGCTCTACATGCAAATAAACATCCAACACAGTGTCCTAAAACCCAGGATTTAATCTGCAGGGTATCTTGTTTTAGAAGAGTGTGTTCTAAAATAAAAAAAGCTGTATTTGAATTTACTAGTATATTCTTTTAAAACAACAAACTGCACTTAATTCATTGCCGGAGTCACATTTTTTTCAGATTCACTTTGTAACCTAACTAAGTTGAATAAGCTGATTTGTGACCTCACAGAGTTCAGTGTTATTTAAAAAAAGATGAAACTCTTCTGGTAATGCAATGATTGGATTGTCTCAGCATTATTTGAGAAACTGGACATTCACGTTGTCCTTTTTCTTCACTTCTCAGATTTCCGAATCAAGTTTTGTTTCTTTCAGCTTGTTTTTGTTTGAAAAGTCCTTTCAAAGTATCGTCAAAAGCAAAAATTGTATTACACAAACATGCATGTTGTACTATGAAAATGCAAATTCTAAAGTTTAACTGTGTTTTTAACCCTATAACTAAATCTAAATTAAATCTTAAAGTAATGCCATACAGCTACATTTGTTTTTAATAAATTTTTACATAGAAAACTAATGATTTTTTTAAGTACAGTTGATTTAAGCTGGAAAAAGGAGTGTTCTTCATCTAAACTCTTTGAAAAGCTTCCAGTCCTCGCCTGAAGGGAGATAGGATCAGTAGACAGCCAACATTTTCAATTTTGTGCTATCAGACACTGAGGAGATGTGTCAACACTTGGGTCCCTCTGCAAGTAAACACAGGACTCTGACATCCAATAACCTAGATTCAACATCACCTCTGCTCCTCTCCCACTGTAGGTCCTCCATGTTAATCTAATTTAGATCCAGATCTGTTGATCAAAACAGACTCCTATCCTCCCCATATGACAGAAAACTTCAGTGTCACTCGTGTCATTCTCTGTAATATTTTAGAGTGAGAGCCTGTGAATCAGCTTGTTTACTCGGTTTCCAAAAGTTCCACTTATGGGTGGAGAAGCTTTCAGTACTATCATATACAGAGGAGGGCTGGCAGCCATTGGTTCCTACAATATAATTAAAGCCCACAGGTTTATTCCAGGTAGAACAGACTGATGTTATAAAAAAACCCAGATCTTTACATACACTGTATGAAAAAATATAGACATTTTTTTTCTCACCGCCAGACAGTAACTTAGACTAAACCTTTTCTGTTTTAACTCAGCTAAGATACAAAAAATATTCCTATTTGCAAAATGGTAAAATAATGAGAAAGATAAGTTTTAGAAATTGTTTTGTTTTTTGTTATTGCTTTTTTCAACTTCAGAAGTTCAAAATACAATGACGTGATATTTATTCAGTAGATTTGCCTTTAATCAAATGTTTTTCTCTCAATAGTGTGCTGGCTTCCTGACAGAAGTGGTCTAACTGAGTCAGGTTCTTAAGACACCTTGTTTGCACACATTGCTTCACTTCTGAACACACATTTTCTTTGGGACTATGATCACAGATTTGTGAAGGCCACTCTAAAACATTGACTTTGTTGTCCCTAAGCCACTGTGCAATACGTTTGGCGATTTGCTTCGAGTTATTGTCCATTTGGAGGATCCATTTCTGCCTAAGCCTTAACTTCATGGCTGACGTCTTGAGCTATTGCTTTAAAAGTTCCACACAATGTTTTTTCCTCATGAGTCCATCCATTTTGTGAAATGCAACAGTCCCTCTTGCAGTAGAACACACCAAAAAATGATACTGTTGACAACGTTCTTCATAGTTGGGATGGTATTCTCAGACTTACAAGCTTCATCTTCCATCCATCCATCCATCTTCTTCCGCTTATCCTGGGTCGGGTCACGGGGGCAGCAGCTTCAGCAACGAGACCCAGACTTCTCTCTCCCCAGCCACTTGGGCCAGCTCCTCGGGAGGAATCCCAAGGCGTTCCCAGGCCAGCCAAGAGACATAGATGCTCCAGCGTGTCCTGGATCTTCCCCTAGTTCTCCTCTAGGTGGGACGTGCCCGGAACACCTCACCAGGGAGGCGTCCAGGAGGCATCCTGACCAGATGGCCAAGCCACCTCAACTGACTCCTCTCGATGTGGAGGAGCAGTGGCTCCACTCTCAAGCTTAATTCTTTTTCCTCTAAATGCAATAATAGCCATTATAGCAAATACATACATTTTTTGTTTCATCAATGTGTACAAATCACTCTAATGGAGATTCACAATCCTCTTCCTGATGTTTTAGCTGATTTCTGTAGATTTTTTTCATTATGTCACTTAAGAAAAAAGCATGTTCGAGGTGTTGCGTTGAAATAAATCCACAGGTATTCATCCATTTAACTCAAATTTTGTGAATTACCATTTTATAAGTTTATAAAATTAACTATGTCATCATTATCGGTGCTTTTTACAAATAGTTGAAAGGCATAGAAGTCTTAGTATTTGTAAACTAATGACTTTGAAGAGAGTACTAAAAATAATACAGACTAAAATATTCTCTTGCTCAATATTCTGGCTTTTAGCTGACCTAAAACAGGAAAGGTTTAGTCTGATTTAATGGGAGCCCATGAGAAAAACAAGGTTATGTGTCTTTTTATACAGTAGTGTATATATATATATATATATATATATATATATATATATATATATATCTGAATTCTGCTGTAATAGGGTTACTTTAAGCTTATTAGATATTTTGTTTTGAATTCATCTTTTTTTCAAAACATTGGCTGCACAAGTATTTTTTTTTCTTTTTGAAGGTTTTGCCTCCGAATTCATGAGGCTAAGTTATCTTCATTTTTTGACTGAGCTTGCTAATGAGAGAGAAGACAAGTCAACATAACCACAGAGTTAAATGAGAAAGACGACTATGTTATGGGGAAAATGTTGCTGGTATTAAAGAGAAACTTTAGAAAATGTTGAATCAACTTTTCCTTTGTTGCTTTTTTAAGACATGCATCTGGCAAGGTCACAGAGTAGAATACTTGGACCCAGATGACTGAGAATCCATTACTGTATAGCACAGTCCACTGCAGAAAAGCTCCCTCTGAGATTCAAATCTTGCAGATTAAAATAGTGGCTTATAAACCCATGTATGCGTGTGTGTGTGGGTGTATGTACCTGCAACACTATCGAATGCCCCATCATGTGTGTGCAGCAAAACGTGTTTAAATGCCTTTGTGGGTGGCTGCGTGTGCGCTTCTGTGTTTTCAGCAGCCTAAATACCGAAGCTTTTAACATCAAAGCTCCGAGAGGATTTGAGTGGCCTAAAACTTGCCAATTATGATTATAAGTGATGCCCAGCAGGGATTGCTGATGAGCTGCCCTGTATAAAAAAAGGAAATCACTTCACTTCATTCATTCACTTCTCAAACATGCTTTTTCTGGCTATTTTTCATACTACTTATGAACACCGAAGGTACTGCATGGTTTGGATTGTATGGACCAATTTTTATGATGTAAAAAGTTCTGGCTTGGTAATTCTAATTAACCTGAGAGACAGAATGGCCAGTAAGAAGAGCCTAACCTGCTTTTTATATTTATTTAACATTCGTTTTAATTATTCATTAAATTTTATTTAACCTTTTTCTAACTACAGACACACAGTTTTAACTTATGTTTCTCAGCCTTTGGTCATACAAATAATGCTTCTACATTTTCTTTTTTTTTTTTCTTAAATGATGCAGGTAAAGAACAGCTTGAAAATAGATTCTTAAATAAAGCGGATAAAGTGAGGACCTAAATGCAGGAGAGCTCAGAAGACAGATGGTTGTTAAATTTAGGGTGCTTTCAAACCTCTTAGTCCGCTGGACTCGGTACGATTGGGGACCAATTTTGCAACATTGTTGCAACTTTGAGCTGGTGCAGTTCATTTTCACATTGCACTTTTCACAAACGAACTAAACCTTTTAGATGTTGTATATCCCCCTTGTGGGTGGTGGTGCTGTAGCAAGAACAGAAAGTCCAAGAAAAAGACAAACAGGAAATGGATGCATGATGTCAGTCATTCCGTTTTTTTCCTGCAGCAGACGCGGTGAAACTCCTGGAAATAAACAGACTTAGCTCTGCATACACAAATGGATTGCGTTTGTCTTATTGTAGTGGTCGTAAAATATTATTTTTACATCTTTCATTGACCAAATCTCAATGAAGCACTGGACTTCCTCCCGTCTCCACGTTTGACCACGATTCATTGTTGGCGCTAATGCTAACATGTTACAACACAGAAACGGTGCCTCCCACAGTGCAAAGCACAGCGCGCTACAGATGCCTACACAGAACAAAAAGGGCTTTTATCAGGAAGTTGGACTGAACCGAGGCTGGTTCGTATTCACGCCTGAAGTGAACTGCACCAGAGTCCGTTTGGAAATGGACCGAGACCACCTCAAAATGTGGGTATCGGTCTGGCTCATTAGTCCGCACCAAATCTCACTGGTCCGCATTCAAACCAGCTCAAACGAACCGTACTAGCACTGTACTAGTACTGTACTTGAGTTTATTTTAATCGAACCAAATGCTGCACGTGTGAAAGTACCCTAAAAAGCTGGAACTTGTAAAATGGTTCACTAATCCAAAGATCAAAATTCACAGGCAGACAGCAGAGGAAAAAACTAAGCTGTAAGACATTGCCGAAACTGTCAAACAACAAAAGAAGCCATTATAAAATATACTGGGTAAGCAAACAGTGGTGGAAACAAGTTTGGATTAATTGGCAGAGAAGTGGAGTGTGAAGAAGTAAACCTTACTAGAATTCACAAGGGAAAACAAAAGACAAAATTAGTAAATAAAGCACAAAAAAACAAAAAGTTGAAGAGAAACAGGATTATAAAGAGAGGACATAATTACACAACATTAAAAAATAAAGAAAATGCTTATTGAAAACAGGACTTGTAAACATTATAAATCCAACACCGGCCTAACTACATTGAGAAACCTTTAAACTAGGCATGGGTGGGTGATATGATCAACACCAGCAATTATTGCCACTGATAATAAAACAAATCCTATGTTGCCAAAAACCACGCTTAATTAAATCACTTTTTTAATGACAAAATCTGTTTTACAAAGATGATTATTTGCGTTATATATGATATATTCTAACTGCCTGCCACGGACTGGCGACCTGAGTGTACCCTACTTCTTGCCCAATAAACGCTGGGGTTAGGCATAGTGTGAGGTTTTCACTGGCATATACAGGTGCGTCTTAAGATATTAGAATCTCATCAGAATAGTAATTTATTTTAGTAATTCTATTCAAAAGGTGAAATTAATTTATTAAGTAGATGCACGCAGAGGAATATATTTCAATTATGTATTTTTGATTTAAATGATTATGGCTTACAGATAAAGAAAAGCCAAAAGTTTTTTAACCTAAGAATAGTACATTTGATCTATATTTAGGTCACGTGAGTTTGCTGTCCCATTAACCAAAGCAGGTATTATTACTTTTGGCAGGTCTCAAATCATGGAAAATGAAAGCCTGATCTCGGCAAAGATTGTCAGAAGAGGGAAGCATGAAGTGCCCAAAAACTTGATGTAAGACAACTGTCTCGACTTTGGACTTAATACAATATAATCCACCAATACCATAGAGAAAATTGCGTTAATATCACCACTGACTGTGAAAACATTACACTGGACCTCAAGTATCTTGAGTTTTGTGCCTCTCCACTTTTTCTCTGTAGAGCGTAGAGTGTAGAGCGCCATATTCTTTCCAAATTCCTAGTATTCTGCTTTGAAGTATGGAGCTCTGCATTAACCAGGGAGTCAACCTCCTATGGCAAATAACTTTCTTTTTTAAGGGTGCTACACTATCTAATGCCAAAGACAATGAGGAAGTATCGCTATGAACCAGACCATACATTTCTGAAGGGTTAAATGTTGTTGCCCTCCATTGTGTTACTCTGAGACACAAAAGAAAGTAAGAATGGAACAGATTGTTTAAAACTTGTAACACATTAATTTGATTATCACAAATCAAGTCATTTACTAACAAAGTATTTGAGGAGAGAGATCTTTATATTCAATAAACCACATTTAATAGTTTTATTTTTCTGTTTAGTCAAAGTCGTATTTATCTTTATGAGATTTTCATGATTTGCTCTTGTTAGGTTAACTATTAATCCATTCGATTTTGGCCGTGGGCAAGACACTGTCTCTATGGGGTATTGGGTGGGTAACAGTACAGAAACTGGGGAGAGGTGGGTTAAACTACGACTTTGCTTCCTGGTCTGGACCCTGGGTTTTCAGTGTTTTGGAAGACTAATAAATCCGGACAGTTTTCTAGAAAGAAGAGCTGCTCCATCCATAGTGGGATGGATGCCGTCTCTCCGGATCAGACCAGGTTTCCCCCAAAAGTGTAGTATTTACTTTAATCAAAAAAGAGAACTTTAAACAACTGAACAACAGTCCTGACCTTGCTTCTGACCATGCTTCAGATTTTTTTAATCTGTTTCAGGTGTGACTTTCACACAAGGAATGCAACCATTGTAGCCCGTCTCCTAGATACAACTGTGTGTGGTGGCTGTTGACTCCAGCACAGACCATGCCGTTTGGATCTCCCCCAAACACCTGAATGGGTTTTGCTTCACAATCCTTCCTAGGGTGCAGTTATCCATGTTGCCTGCACAGAATTTTTTCACCACGAATTTTCCTTTCATTCAGCTTTCTATTAATATGCATGGATACATCACTCTGTGAACAATCCTTGTCTTTAGGAATGGCCTTTTGTGGGTTGCCCCCCTTTTGGCAAGTGTCAATGACCAGCCTCTTTCACAAAACATTTCCGTCATAAACCCGCAAAGACAAGCTGCCTTTGATCTGCCTCTGGCCATTCATAAATCACAAATGCCGATTTCCCGCACAGCTGAGAGCTTTAAGAAATGACGCAAGCAGTGAACAACAGGATGTGTACTGCATTTATGTTAGAAGTATGCATAAAATTACGTGTGAAGTCTCCCCACACCATTTTCAAAATAATGACATAAAATAAATCGTTGTGTTCCTGTTGTTGGCTGAGCAAATTCAGATTATTTTTCTCATCTTCCTTCTCTTTTCATTGAAAATGAAATCATACAGCATCCTGTTCACACAAATCATACGTTACAAGTATATCACTTCACTTAACTAGCAAAACCGGTTTGTCCTTGTGCAAGTCAGCTCATGTGGGGGTTTGACTACCTCGGTGGTTGAGTCAGAGGCATAACAGAGGAGGGCTAACCTTATAAGTCCTTTCAGAAAACACATAAAGACTGCAAAAAGGTGCCTTAATCCTGCTTTTAAACGTTTTGAGTGAGGGGTTGGTGTTTGCTGGTAACAGTAAAGTCAGCAGACCACCCCCTGACTGTGTAGAGCATAACATAACATTTCCGGTATTGAAAATGTTTTACTGTATTATGTAAATTTTAGTTTTCTGAGAAGCTGAATTATTATTTTTTGTGATCTGTAAGCCATAATCATCCTCAAAATGACACCACTAACTCTGATTTAAATAACTGAATTAAATTGATTTATCAGACATATTATAATTCACCGAGATGCAGCACTAATCTATAGGAGTTTAAAAGAAGATTCTGAGCTGACTTTTGTGTGAAAACCTAAGAGGCAAAAAGTAAGAGGATAGGCTTTGAAGAAATGCTTTGATAGGCTACACTTTGCTGCAATGTTCTTGTCTGTTAGGTTGAATGAGAGAGGGAGAAGGCAGGTTGTGAAGCCAAGTTGTATTTGATATTGTAATGTACTGAATAGGAAACAAAGCCATATCTAAACTCTGCTGGATCTGCTATCTATCTTTCTTTCCTACATAATAGCTATCATGCTCTCACACATGTCCCCTCCCACGTAATGAAATTTGGCACAAATCTAATAGAGAAGATTTGTGTTAGGTAGTATTGACGTAATTTAGACAGTGCCATTCCAGCTATTCAGTCAGAGTTCAGTCCTCGACCTTGATAATCAGACACTCTCTGTCTCTAGCATGGCTGTCACATAACCTCAGATCGTGTGTGTGTCCAGACACATGCTCTGTGAACTTTGATTTTGCTTGATTTACTAAACAAGCTCATTTAACATTATAGAGTAAAATATAATTGTGTATTGAACGGTTTAATTATTTAATTGCTTAATTACCATGATGGCCATATCAGCATGTTTTATTCTCAGTGGTAGAAATACATGAATAATTTTTTGCTCGTGTTTAATTAAAGGCTTGCACACTTAATGGTGTAAGACATTGAACCCCTAAATGTTTCCTAATACAAAAAGCTAATGACCTAATATGTTGCCCTTTTCGTTTCTTTACTCTCCTTAAATACATTTTAACGGCATCCTGTAGCATGTAACCTCGTCAAGACAAAATTAATCAAAATAGGTGGTTATAGTTGATTGGTGATGCGGGAAAAAATACAGCATTGTCCTACAGAGGTTTTCTGTAGAGACTTCATGGTTGCATTTAGAAATATGATCGAAGAATAAAGGGTGATGTTTTTAATGTGCTCCCGTTTTTAGCGGTGCATGTGGATTGTTACTGAAGTTGTAGAAATCATAGTTTTCTGTTGCATTAGTTTACTTTAACATATTAAATTTAGAAATCAGCTGATAGGTAAGGACGGAAATTGCAAAGCTCTTGGAGTACCCCCAATTGGTCAGATAAATATTTGCCCAATTTTTTAGAAAGTAAATAAAGGTGTCCGTTTCACTTTAACTATAAAGCATCCGGCATGCTGAGCTGAGTGAGTCTTCATTAGTGAGGACAGCATAGCATAGCAGGAGATTAACTAATGGTATTATTTGGTCATTGCTGCAGTAATTTAATTCACAATTGCATCGATTCTGCAGCGGTGGTGCACAGAATGGGACAGCATAGTGTGTGAAAGCTGTGACATTAACGCCATACACAGTTTCCAAAAAAATCCTCAGCAGCCTGGCTTATCTGATAATCAAACCTGTTTATTCTACTATGTCAAATGTGCTGCAAGGCACTGCCTTCCTGCACCACTAAAACAAAAGGCAGGTACAGAACAGTGTGACAGGGGTATTAGTGTGAAAATTTCTTGTCATGTTTGAATTAATGAGGGGACAGTTAGGGTGTAAGTACATTTCCTCTCTTAAAGCAGAAACTCAAGCAATGTCTTGCCCCAGCTTCCCTCCATTGCACTCTTACATACAGATGAGATTGCTGCCTGATTGACTGGTTGCCTTTTAAATCTCTAATCTTGTTTCTGTCTTCCTCTTTTTTTTCTCTTCTAGTTCCGCCTAAGATATATGACATTTCCTCTGACATCACAGTAAATGAGGGGAGCAACGTATCACTCATCTGCACGGCCACGGGGAAACCCGAGCCGACCATTGCCTGGAGACACATAACCCCATTAGGTGAGTTTTTTTCACCTTCCACATGTGCTGACGGACGGACGGAAGGATGAGAGCAGAAATTAGAAAACATCTACATGATCAACTGATGATTAAATGAAAGACTGAGGAAGTGCTTCTAGTCATGTTGCAGTTTGATGGTGCCATAAATGAGCCACACTTGATACTGGAAGTTTAATGAAAAGTATTTATTTTATTCAAATGGAATGTTGAAATATTGCAGAAGAGCATTTTGTTAATATTAATCAAACATTTGTATGGGTGTAGGGTAGTTGAAGTTTGATATGCTTGGCAGAAGGTAAATGTTAATTAGGTGTGCATTACAAATTATATCTTTATTAATATTATCACTAGGCGCAGGCACTTAATTAATTTCTTTAAATCCTGAATCTTTGCTTTGAAAACTCATTCCAAAGCATAACTGTTACTCCAAATCCCCCACCCAGTCACTTCTAGTCCTCCCTAATTTTCATATTAATGGATTAAAGGATGCAGTGCTTATCTGATAGCTGTGAGGATGACTGCATTTATCTCATGGCTGTCAGATCCCCCCTCTCTGGCAAGCTGGCCCTGATTGTGTTAGGGGAGTTTTCAAAAGATGATCAAAAGAGCCATCCTCGGAGTCCAAGTGGCAGTCACTCATTCTACTTTGAAGTGTCCACACTTTGAAGTATGCCAGGAAAGGAAATGATATGCTGGTCAAATGAAAGAGCCCCCGACAAAATGTAATCACAGAGTGTCTCCCAGCACATCAAAAGAGAAGCCCTTTGCCATGGGATGTATGAATCAGCTGAAGTAAGGGTGATTTGTCTTAAAGACCTGATACAACTGGAAGGTTGTAATAGGCTAATTATCTATCCATGGAATTCCATTAACTTTCTTGGATATGCAAAACAGGCCGCCCCGGCTAGTGTTCATGAATGCCTTTTGAATATGCAATCACAATATAGGTAAAACAAATATCTTCTTCTTTTTTATTTGCAAATTAACTATCAAATAATTATGGTCCCTGGGTTACCTAAAGTGAACTCAGAAACTGACACATGTATTCTATCAATACTAGTAGTTACTTTCAGGATGTGAATGGAGTCCTAATATCATGAAACGATTCATAAAATCAGACAGATTTTACTCATAAAAATACATAGTATTTTATACCAGGGGTGGTCAAGTTCAGTCCTCGAGAGTTACTATCTTGCAACTTTTAGTTGCATCCCTGCTCCAACACACCTAAATCAAATAGCTGAATCCCATCATCAGCATGTCCTTCAGCTCTACACAGGCCTGGTACTGAGCCAGTCATTTGATTCAGGTGTATTGGAGAAAGGATGCATCTAAAAGTTGGAGGATAGTAGATCTTGAGGACTGGACTTTGGCACCCCTAGTAAATACAGTATTTTGTTGATGTTCGGTAATTTGAAAAAGTATTTTACCACCCAGTACAAACAATTTTCACTCTGTGTGATGTAGAGCATCTTAAAGTCTTGTCATTAAATGTTGTGATGTTGAAAGGGAAGTGCTTAATAAGCAGGATAATAACTTTTGTATGTTTTATCCAGTAAAATATTTTACAAGCTGGAATATTAATGAGTCACATCAAACAGACAGGGAAGATCCTAAGGTTAACCTCTCACTTTAGTGATCTGCTCTGCAAGCTGTCAGTTTATTAAAAACCACCACTGTATACTGTATGTTGAGTCAGACTATATAAGTTTACTCTGGAGGAGGAATCGTTGCAAAGTCAAAAGCTTTGACTCACTGATAACTTCTAAGTAACTGATAACAAACCGAATTTGACTGCCCCATATTACGACTGGGAATGTATGTAAGAGAAATTTAATCTGTCTATGTGATTGGACTGAACTGATTATAGATGTCTGTAAATAAACTGGTGACTTATTCCTGTAATCCAATGTATGGTTTGTGACGTCTAGACCAACATTTCTACATGTAAAAGAAACACCAATGATAAGAAAAGAGGCGATTTTGGTTTTAGCCTGGTGTTTCCTAAGCTTTTACAATCCCTGAGAGCTCATTGGGTAGTTGACAATTTCCAAGTGGCAATTTTCTACTATAGATGTAGAGTAAGGTCAGGAATTAAATGATCAGATAAAAACAACATTTAGCTAAACTGCAACTCCGTTATTTTAAATATACAGTTCAGTACATGTAAGCTACAAAAACGAATAACTGTATTGCCAGATATAAGTGAGACATAAATACACCGGATTGACTTCAAATGAATACTGCATCATCCATAATGACATACCGGTACATTATTATTAGCAGCTAGCAGAGGTATCATTGACAGCGACAATAGTAAACCACACAGAACAATTCCTTTTCTTCATCTTTATCCAACTGACTTTTCTATGGTCTTTTCTTTTGAGTTAGGTTAAGCAGGTGCAATGGCTGCAAAGTGACAAACATGTCTACCCGGCATGTTTGATGTTTTCAGCCTCACTCTTTTCAACAATCAACCATTTTGGCAATGGGGGTGGGGCTTTTTTCACTGTAGATAGCTCCACTGCAGCAGTCAGTGAAGTTTGACAGGATGATAAATTGCCCTGACTGACTGTCAAGTTCTTTTTCCCACTCCGACTGTTTTGTGTTTGCATTTTTCATTCTCTCGCCTTCCTGCCAACCACCAGACTGCCAGTTAATAATAAACTTTGTGCATTCAGTGAAGTGTGCCCATAAACTGTTTATGGAGACAATAATTTGGCATAGTATCTGTGCATGCAGAAATGTTTGTTGATTACAGAAAAGCAAAGTGAAGCAAGTGCTTGAAGTATGCAGATTGTTTTGCATAGGAGGAGGAATGGTATGTCTGGTCTTTTAATTGTAGAAATAAACATTGCTTATTGACGTTTCAATTAGCCTTGTTGTGTTTGGTATTGACAATGAATTCCCTGGGTATTTTGGAGAAGTTCTGAATGATATCAGAGCTTTATGTTTGCAAAGCATGTTAAACGGGTCTTATAAATTGATATACCAAGGAAATGTTTCATTCTTCATATCTTATCCTGTGGGATTTTCCTAATGATTTCAAATGCTGCGTCACATTTGCTACTTAAACTAACAATAAATACTGTAATCAATGTAATGACTTCTCCCTTGCAGCTGTTACTCATGATTTAAATCAAGTTATACTGGTAAATAAAATACACCCCTAAGCGAAAAGTATCATTCGTCAAATTAGAGTTTATTAATCACAGAATCAGTTCTGTTTTACTTACTTGCCTAACTTTTAAGGTAATGCCAATGGAGCACAATGCTGTCTGCTTGCCACTCCTTCATAGGTCACAGAAAGGGGGTGAAATAGCCTTTAACATGGTCTATTTCCGTCTGGTTCAGTTCTATGGCTGGTGGGGGGAAATTGCTTTGATAAGCTTTTCCCATTGAGATTTGAATTCATGGGATAGAAGTGTGACCTTTGAAAAGGCTGACTAGAATGCTTGAGTACGTGTTTGATTTTTTTTTTCTTGTGACAGGAGTCAGCTTGGGTATATTTTTATCTTCCTTTTCAGTCAAAATACATTTATCAATACGATACATGTTTCATTTTATATTTATGAATGTGCAACAGTAATCTCTCATCCCAAATACTACTCAAAGAAAGCAAGCATCACCATAGCAACTCTTTATATGAGTTGCATCTAACTTGATCCAATAAAATCTGGTAAACTACATCACTGTGATGCATATCGTTTAGGAACCACTAAAATTGTAGAGCAGCTGTTCTGTCTGTGTTCTGAACATTTTTATATCCACAAATAAATCAGGTTTAAAATGATCTAAACCAAAGCAAGATTCTCATAAGGGTTTTCTTTGTCCCCAAGACCTGTCTGAATCATTAAAAGCTGATGATCTGCTTATATTGAGTCTCAGTCTGACTCCTAAAGTGCAGGTTGCAGGTTAGAGCTCCCCTCAAACCACTGTTTAGAGAAATATATTAGCTACCGTTTCTAAATAAAAATGTACTCATACATAAATTATTTTAGCTTTTGGAGACGTTTTTGTGAGAAGATCTAACCTCCGCCAGACCGGAAGGGACATAAAAGAAGGGAGTCCTGTTAGCTCCATCAATATAAAACGATGGATTTTAATACCGCCTCTGACACAGAAAAAAAAAAATGATTACAACTACACATATGAAGGACCACAACCGTACAGCTATGAGCCTGCTGCGTGCCGCAGAGAGAGAGACAAAATGGAGAACAGGGGAAGGATTAATGGCCAAAACAAAACCTTGCTAAGTAAAGCTAACGTTATTAGCCTGGATGCTAGCTCCACTGTTTCTTTTAAAACTCGCTTATCACAATGCTTCTAATCTTTGCTATCATTCTTTCAAAAAAGCTCAAATTAGCAGACAACAAGACTTAACAATGCACAGATCCCGTCTGCGTGGAGCTGAGCCTCTGTTCGATCCGTAATCGTGTCTCCCGCCTGCTGCAGGTCCAGAAGCAGCAGCTGACAGCGGTCCCAACGAAGCTGTAAGCACCGAAGGCACTGCTGCGATCTTTGCTTCGGTATCCCATTTCAACTCCATCACATTGCTGGGATTTTAATCCTCTGGTTTGAAGTGAGCGCTTTTCATAGCCAAAGCAGAAGTTAAGTGCAAAACGCACCGAGATAAAGTGCCGGGTTTTTTGGAAACCTGTGGACTCGATCTTCTGACAGGCTGGTATTTGTACAGCCTCCACAAACACAAAAAATTACAATTTTTAAGAAAAATAAAAAGAATCCAAAACTAGTAAGCACACTGACTCTCGATAACATGACCGCTTGACCTGATAACTACCTACTGAGCTGAGGCAGCTCAAAGCATATGACTCCCCCCTCTCACATCACAGGTCAAGTTTATGAAACCTTCTAATTAAAATTTGTGCCGTTATGATTTGTGAAATTTCAAATACCCTAATGAAATGTTTAAAATAGTAATTTTTGGACAACATTTTATATGCAATTTAGAAAATATTTAACCTGCAATATGCTCTTTAAATGTAAACAGATGGACATTGCACACTGCATCTAAATTATTATTATGTTAATGATACATCAAGACCGCTACAGTGCTGAAGGAAAAAAAAAACTTTAATCTTTAAGCATATTTTTTTAAAGCAAATTAAAATTGCTGTATCTATCTTTTGTAACTCCCAGTGTGTGGTTTAACCTGTTTTTTTCTTTATTTTCTTTCACAAAAGTCACCATAATGACTGGAATCTAATTAAATTGACAACTCTGCCAAGACCAAGTGCACCATGAACTTTCCCTTTTTTCACAACTAAATATTACTAGCAATATACACAGAGACTAACACATGACAAAACCAAGGTTAAGAAAAAAGTTAATACGTGAATAAAGATGACAGAAACAAAAGAAATCAGTCGAAGTAAACATGGAGTTCTGGAGTTACATTACAGCCTGTTGTGTGCAGTATCATATTGTGTGAAAGTACTATCAAAAGACATGGCATCTAAGTCTTTCTTGCATTGTCTTATAGTATCCTAGCAAGCCATCCTACATATATACAATTATATAGTCTGGCAATGACCCATAGACAGAGCTCAGTCCTATGGTTGGAAGGAATGCTAGGACCTATCAGAGCAATGGACAGCGTGACGTATTCATAGTGACGGAAATCAGTCAATGGGGCAGTCCGCCATATTCTTCGGCAAAGCAGCAAATACATCCATTTTTGAAACATAGTAGGTACTAAAGTGTGTCTAGCTCATCTCTCAAAGAAAAGCCGAAGTCTAAATCATCCACAGTTAATGCCAAAGCTATTTCAAACGAGCGACGTAACGGAGCCGCCGCCATCATAGTTGTTTTACTCCATCGCAGCTTGTGGGAAACAAAGCTCTGCCATAACGGTGCTAACCCCGCCCAACGTCTCTCTACAAACATAGATTGCTGTGATTGGCCATGCCTAAGCTTAGCTGAGCCAATGGTAGACTTGCTGAGGCTACAATGGAGCATGGCTAGACCAACCTGCAGAGCAAAACCTTTTGCTGCTGCTATGGTGCAGTCTTATGGAGTAATGCTAGGAAAAGTTTTAACATTTTCTACTATAGCCTGTCTGTTTCATCTTGGCAACTGTGGGTGTTTCATTCAACTATATTCTAAAACAAAGTGATGATGGAGATTTTAAGTTACCATTAACCATGTTTGCTTTAAGCCATGTTACAATGTAAATGAATATTGGACCCACATTATATGGGAAACAAACAAAAATATTCCTTATACAGAAACATGAATGCATACACTCTGAAAGAAGAAGAAGAAACAAAAGTTTAATTTAAAAAAAGAAAACAAAAAAATTGCATGTATTAATTATTGTTGCACCGATCAATCAGATCAGAATTTGCCAATTTATCAATTAAACTGGTCTGCTTTGAAGTTGGAAGAGCAACAAACCCTTTGGGTGATTAGATAAACATATCTGGATTTATTTGACTTTGGCAGGAGACTTTTAAGTCTGGTGTGTAGCGCTGGTTTGTAGCGACACAACTGTTTACATTCATTGTTTAGATAGTATTAAGATCTTTATTAGCCCATCACCTAAACTACTTCATTCTCATTAGGCTTTGTGCTGTAGCTGTTAATAAGTGCAGATGTCGTACAGGAAAATGTTTTACATTTACCAAACTTAGAGGAAAAACTGGGTGCAGAGCAGCCATTTGGCATATTTACTTACTAATTTTATCTGCATTTATTGGAAGCAAATTTAAGGTGGAGGTGCAGCATTTTATCTGACTAATCCTGTCACGCTGCCCTATTCCTGCCTTATTGTCTTCACCTGTCTGTCTCATCATCCACACCTGATCCTACTCACCTCCTGCCTTTAAGACCCCTCACTTCCTTTCACTCCCGGCCGGATCCTAGTAGTAGTCAGTAGTAGTTGTCAATCCCCATGGTGTGTCGTCTTCCCGCTGTCTTCCTTCCCTGCCCGATGTCCAGTGTTTCTGTTCCTGCCATCTTCATCGTCATCATCATCACCACCACGACCTCCTCACTATAATAAACATCCTGCACCTTCCTTCAGCGAGTGCGTTTGGGTCCATTCTCCACACACCACGTGACAAATCCAATGTTGAACTGATCATGTCTATCAATATTGTTGACATGTAGAATGTTGATTGAAAGGAAATTTTTTTTTATGAAAAATAATTTAAAAATGTATTAATATTTTGGAAATTGTTCTATAAATTAATGATCAAATGAATACAGGTCCTTCTCAAAAAATTAGCATATTGTGATAAAGTTCATTCTTTTCCATAATGTAATGATAACAATTTAACTTTCATATATTTTAGATTCATTGCACACCAATATTTCAGGTCTTTTATTGTTTTAAAACTGATGATTTTGGCATACAGCTCATGAAAACCCAAAATTCCTATTTCAAAAAATTAGCATATCATGAAAAGGTTCTCTAAACGAGCTATTAACCTAATCATCTGAATCAACTAATTAACTCTAAACACCTGCAAAAGATTCCTGAGGCTTTTAAAAACTCCCACCCTGGTTCATTACTCAAAACCGCAATCATGGGTAAGACTGCCGACCTGACTGCTGCCCAGAAGGCCATCATTGACACCCTCAAGCAAGAGGGTAAGACACAGAAAGAAATTTCTGAACGAATAGGCTGTTCCCAGAGTGCTGTATCAAGGCACCTCAGTGGGAAGTCTGTGGGAAGGAAAAAGTGTGGCAGAAAACGCTGCACAAAGAGAAGAGGTGACCGGACCCTGAGGAAGATTGTGGAGAAGGACCGATTCCAGACCTTGGGGGACCTGCGGGAGCAGTGGACTGAGTCTGGAGTAGAAACATCCAGAGCCACCGTGCACAGGTGTGTGCAGGAAATGGGCTACAGGTGCCGCATTCCCCAGGTCAAGCCACTTTTGAACCAGAAACAGCGGCAGAAGCGCCTGACCTGGGCTACAGAGAAGCAGCACTGGACTGTTTCTCAGTGGTCCAAAGTACTTGCATGTCATTCGGAAATCAAGGTGCCAGAGTCTGGAGGAAGACTGGGGAGAAGGAAATGCCAAAATGCCAGAAGTCCAGTGTCAAGTACCCACAGTCAGTGATGGTCTGGGGTGCCATGTCAGCTGCTGGTGTTGGTCCACTGTGTTTTATCAAGGGCAGGGTCAATGCAGCTAGCTATCAGGAGATTTTGGAGCACTTCATGCTTCCATCTGCTGAAAAGCTTTATGGAGACGAAGATTTCATTTTTCAGCACGACCTGACACCTGCTCACAGTGCAAAAACCACTGGTTAATGGTTTTTCTGACCATGGTATTACTGTGCTCAATTGGCCTCCCAACTCTCCTGACCTGAACCCCATAGAGAATCTGTGGGATATTGTGAAGAGGAAGTTGAGAGACACAAGACCCAACACTCTGGATGAGCTTAAGGCCGCTATTGAAGCATCCTGGGCCTCCATAACACCTCAGCAGTGCCACAGGCTGATTGCCTCCATGCCACGCCGCATTGAAGCAGTCATTTCTGCAAAAGGATTCCCGACCAAGTATTGAGTGCATAACTGAACATAATTATTTGAAGGTTGACTTTTTTTGTATTAAAAACACTTTTCTTTTATTGGTCGGATGAAATATGCTAATTTTTTGAGATAGGAATTTTGGGTTTTCATGAGCTGTATGCCAAAATCATCAGTTTTAAAACAAAAGACCTGAAATATTTCAGTTGGTGTGCAATGAATCTAAAATATATGAAAGTTAAATTTTTATCATTACATTATGGAAAAGAATGAACTTTATCACAATATGCTAATTTTTTGAGAAGGACCTGTATTTGCTTCCAAACCTTATCTGTAAATATAAGATTTTAGCTTTTGTTTTTTAGCACACTCGCAGCACAGCCAACTGCTGGAAAATGTGTTTCCCTGCCCAAGGAGCATTTAGCTAAATGTATAAACATAGAAAGTAAGAGGAAGGTAATCCTATAGGTTGCGAAAGTGAATGCACATCCAATCAGACATGACTTAAGGCTCCTCTGACCCAGTTCCCCTCTCTGGAGTTTAGCACCCTGAGATTGACAGCCAGGGAGCAAGAAAAGGTTTATGTATCAAGGCAGACTAACAGCCTGTTTGTCAGACAGGCCCTCCACACAGTGTGTTTTTACCCCTGCATGTGGCCCACACCTTAAGTTGGGGCCAGAAGGCAACAGTGTACAATGTAGCAGCGTGGGCTGTTCTCCCTTTTCAAGAGTTAAAACGATAAATTGATGTAGAAAATGCTGCTCTATGCTATAATAGAATTTCAGCAATGCCTGCCCTATCTGTGCACTGCAGCCCTGAAGGAAGTGTACCCCTCAGCTTCTCCACACAATGTGGGAAATTGCTTACTGCAACAGAACTTAGGCAGTCATTGGCACTGAATACAAAATTAACCTTCCTATGATTTCTTTAATTTGCTGCGAGTGAAATGTCCCTCAGCTCAGAGGGTCCTCTGTCAGTTCCTCGGATATCTCCTGGCACGCTCTCACACAAAGCTGTTGTAGTCCCTTGGTGGCTTCATATTACACCATGTTAGTTTCTTTTACTTATTCTATGATCTTTTTGAAGGGCATATTGTTGTCAATACTTTGTTTACAGTAATATAAAGATTTTGTATGCTGTATATAATGATCTTCAAACAATATATCAAAGACAGGATTCTTTTTTAATACGTATGACCTTTGCATAACCCCCATCCCCAATCAATAGGAATACCATTTGCAGCATGAGCAGGAAGATGCAACCAGATCCTGCATTGAAATGATGTTGTTGCGTTAATGCATCAGGGAATGAATGGCTGCAGTCTAATGAGTCATTTCTTAAAAAGGACATTCATTGTTTTTTTACAATAGTTTGTAAAAGGGTTTTTGATATTTCCTTCAAATGAAATATAATCTAAGCAAAAACATAAATAATAAAATGCATTTCATAATCTAAAACCTTTGACGCACATTGTGAAATACCTTTTTGGTAAAGTACTATGCTGCAACAAACAAAACTACTGGAGGAAAGAAACAGTCAAGACCTTTTTCAGACAAAAATATTTGTTTTTCAAATATGGCAACTAAGACAAGCCTAATGCTGTGCTAAATATTGGATTTGGGTGCTTTAGTAAGTGATCAGTATCCAAATGCCCAAGTAAGTGCAACTCCACATATATGTTTTTGTTCTGCTATAGGTGATTACACCTCAGCAGCACCCCAGGTGAGTCATTTGTCTGCTGTTTAATTGGCCAGTTAAAAATGACTTCCTTTTTTATGTTTATGAATTGCAAAACTATTCTAGGCTGCACTGATTTTTGTTCATTTAACAAATCTGTGCTTTCTGTAACCATGTTAGTGTTTTTACAATGACCCTCACAGTAAAAGAGAAACTGTATTGGCTGCTGCACCTTACCTGCAAAAAAAGATACAACACCTGCAACGGTCATGAAATTTTACTGCTTGAAAGAAAGCACTTCATTTATAAAGCAGAAGAAAAAACTTTTTGTAAGTTTTGTATACTCACGATATAATAGTATCGCACAGGAAGTATGATAGGAGCCAAACTATAACCAAAACATAGAAAACATGCTAGCATTAGGCTATAGCTAACTGTTAGCAGAAACTAGATGTGTGTTCATTCAAGAAAAGTAGCTGTGTGTTGAGTCAGAAAGGATTTTGAAAGATAAAGTGAAACAGAAATATTCATACTACGGTCAGATTTAGATTAAAATGATTTTCTTTCAACCAATAAGTTTTGTTTGTGTTTTTTTTTCTGATGGGAAATGAGATAAGCATCTCTTTAAAGATCATAAATCAATGTACAAAGGGTTATATTTTTGGAGAATTTTGTTATTTAAAATCAGAATTTACAAACATTCGTGGGTCAGAATCTTTCTACAAGCTTCTCGCAATAGCTTGTTAGTACTTTGTCTACATTCTTACTCTTATTAAAGAACTTGTCTAACTTTTGCCTTGTCCACATGTATCGGGTATCTCATAAACAAAGATATTTTTCTATGGTTTGGCCTGTCATCCACGCGAAAACGCAGATTTACGGCACCGAAAAGAAATCTTTATAAAAACTCTGGCCAAAGTGAAGATTTGTGTTTTTTCCATTTTAAGCGTTTGTGTGAGGACAGAAATAACCGGAGTTTTCGGCTCCGCACCATCACTTTCCGCGACAAAAATGCTCCAACATCACATGTGTGACCTGTGTTTACACTCAGAAATAGCATTAATGCCCTCAGAGATGTGTTGGCATCATCGAAGTGTTTTTTGTTTGCTTGTTTTTACAAGCTCAATTACTGCTCTATGTAGAAGTTCGAGCATAGAAAGTTCCTATCCACTCTAAGTGGATAGGATTTGGGGGAACTACTGCCCCCTACAGGTTTGGCATGCCCCCTACAGGTTTGGCATGTCTATGAATGTGCTTAACAACACACTTATGCGGTTATGTGTGGCCTGGGATTTTTTTTTTTTTAAACGAGGTGGTGAGAATATTCATTTTTATTAAACACTGGCTACCTGTGTACATGGCCTTTGTCAGGGTTGTAGGCTGCTTTGGTCACATTCACCTTTTCATCTCCCCCCATGTTTTTCTCTGTGTTACAGAAATGAGTGCTTTGTGACTCCCATTCTTAAACTCTGACTTTGTTACGCGACTTTGTAACTAATTTGGCAGTGTGCTTGGGGTTAAGACTCACTGGTGACCATTCTTTAACTCCATAGCTGACATCTTGAGATGTTGCTTCAATATTTTCATAATGTTTTTTTTCCCATATAATGTCACAACCTGACTCACTGGATGTGACAAAACACCAACTGAGAAATAGATTTAAAGAGAATAATCCATATGATATAGTTTCTAATTTAAATCATTAATATGATGAGGTATGCCTTTAGTGATATTAGTAGGTCAGTAGAGGAATGTGTATCATGTCTTTGCAATTTTGTTCAGTACAGAGCAAAACCTAAACAATATGGACTGTGTGCCAGCAGGAACCTGCATTGAAGAGCCTCCCTCTGTCTGTCTGTGAAACAGCGGTGGTTGTCAGCTTTAAAGATCTTGGGACTACTGGCCAGATGCTCTCAGTCAGGCTGATTGCCACAGCTCATCAGGACCTGTAAACAAACTCAACAGTAAGCCAAAAACAGGCCCAAAAGCAAACATCAGCTCTTTCCATGATGTCACAAGAAAACTGTGTTTTTGAGGTGTTGCCTTAAAACGAATTAATTAAAACCTTGGGGTTATCAAAACCTTACCATGTCGTGATGTCATTATCTGAACTATCCTAAATTGCTTAAATCCATAGTAATCTCAGGACTTATAGAACATAATAAAAAAAAAAGAAATATGTTCAAGATATTAGAAAATCTTGTAACATAACATTGGTAAATACTGCAATGGTTATATCAGTTGCAATATATGCTTATTGTCTTATTTCCTCACTTTCTCGTCTGTCCTTCCATCACTCTGTGACCTTTAGCATTTTGACCAATGTCTACTGTATTTTTTGGGATATGATTATTGCACACACTGATATTGCTATGGCAAAGTATTCAGGATATATTGTGCAGCCCTAATCCTTAATGCATCAGAATTCACAAGTTTCTGGCTGAAATACATTAAGTGATCAATATTTGTCCTTTTGGAGATTTGACCATTTCTTTTTGTTCAGTAAACATAGTTATTCTTTTTATTGTCTTTTTATGTTGGTTAAAGAGGTGCATATGCTGAATTCAACTGACCTTGAATCTACTCAGTATTTATGATTATTCAATATTATGTACAAAATAGACTGAATGGATATGTGTATAAATAAATTATTGGTCCTTATTTTTACATTCATTGATTAGCTAAACAGATTCCTATTTCAGCTCAAGTTGAGTCAAAAAAATAAGCGAAAACAGTAAGGTTAAACTTAAGTTCATGCAGTGGGAAATCATATGCATTGACAATTGAGATGGTCATGTCTGCTTCCAAAATTGCTCTTATTTTACAACTGCTGATATAATCAGCTCATTTCTGTAATGGCCAACACAGACCACCATGATCAGCATAAATTTGCCTTGATTTACCAACACCTGTTGATGATCACGAGCGGGTAATTTAGCCACAACACAGGAGCAGTTGTTTTTTGTACACCACTAATAGGGGATATAAACACCACCCCGCTCACCTCCAAAGTGTCTAAAAAGATCCGAGCCGACGCCTTGCTCAAATCTACCTTGTTCATTAAAATAAACCCATACTCAATAAGTTTTATGGTGTTTATAATTCTTCAGGTATTAATTACTCTAAATGTGTCTGCCATATGAGACTGTTTTTCCCTAGTGGCAAGCAATTCATTTTGTTTTGTGCAGAGTGAAAATAAATTCTTGTGGCTGCCAATGAAAACCAAAGCATTTGATTCAGCCATTTGGCAAACTGTTCTAGGAGCAACAAGAATAGTTGCCCTCATGGGTCAGCGCTTTTGATTTTATTGCCCTAGTAAAAGACACAAGTGCACACAATGGATTTCTACATCCTGAGTATCATAATTCCCCACTGCAGTGAAATACTCTGGAGCTGTGCATAATGGGCAGTGTTCAGGTCAGCCATGTAGTGCAATTATTTGGTGAAGTTATTCAGCATGTGTGTGTGTCCACATAAGGATTGTTAAAGTCAGAATTTTTCTCCACTTATGTAGATAAATAGAGTTTGAATAGCTTCTATCAGGGTATAAATTACAGAGTACTTGTAGACAATAAAAATTCAAAAGCAGATTCCTCTGCTGTGTGCATGTTAAACTTTGGCTCTATCCTCTCGAAAAGCCAAAGAGTAATCACTAATCTTACACAATAATCCATAAAAGCAGAACACGGGCATTTATTTAAAAGAATATATCTGATGTTATCTTTGTTGTGAGTAGTGGGCATGATAATATCCCTCATACACACACCAGTTACTGTAGGATACCATTGCACTTTCCCCATAAGAGCTCTATTCCTTGAAATACTGTTAAACCTATTACTAAAAAGAATACATTGTTGCTCGACCCTTCACTAGTAAATATTTGTCGTGTACTCATGTTTTTGTCAGTACTCCAAAGAGCCGTTTTGTTCATGCAACCCCCCAAAATGATTGCAACCTATATTACCCGGTGTGTTTCTTTTGTGCCATTCCACTGTGGGGTCCAGAAAAGTTCTTGACACTGAATGGGTAACTCTCTATACTCTAGGATTGTTGACCAACATCTTGTTCAGTTGCTAACCGTGTGGGAGAATAGGCCCTGCCCCTGCTGTGTAAACAAAAAACCCAGATTTTCAGCAACAGAAATGTTGTTTACCAGTGCTCTGTCACAACTACCTTGTAACATATAAATACAGTACAAAATTCAAACTGTAAATGTAACCAACTTACAATCATCAGACAGATATAAACCTGAGGAAATTTTAAAAAGTACTTCTATAAATGATAAGGCTGAGGTAATTAAACAATATATGAAGGGATAAGTTCTTGGCGTTCCTGAAGAGCAAGTTACTACACATGTAGGTAAAATAACAACAATGGTTTTCCAAAATACAAGAGTTTATTACAAAAAGAATTCACTTTCAGTTAAAATATTTTAATCAACAAACTCACCAAACTAGTAACACACAACTAAACCACTAAGAAAAGAATAACGATAATAAAACTCACACTCAGAAGTAAAACAGTAAAAGTGATAAAAATGCACAGAAATATAAACAACAATAAATTGATAATGATGTCACAGTTCAGAATTAATATGTTTGCTCAAAAACCAAGGCTTGTATTGAACAGTGTTGGGAATGAGGCTAAGTTAGTTTTAAACTAATTGCGATTAGTTTAAGACTAATCAGCACATTCTGGTTTGTTTTCAAACCACCAATTCACAATGCAAAGCAGAAGTGAAGAAAAACATTGTTTGGAAGAAGCAATGTTTCATTAAACCATTTGCTGAATTAGAAATCAATAACCTTTAGATAATTGATTCTATTTAATGGATCGGTCACCGCGGTGATTGATCTAATTTAATATTTAGACTTTATATTGACGTTAACGGCAGTACCAATTATGTCGATCAAATTTTGTATTTTGACTTACCAAGAAGGCGGTCTCAAAAATGACTTAAAAGATTAGTTTTAGTGTTTAAACTATCCGCTTTAAAGTCGATCTCTATTTTGAATAACATTAACGGCAGTCTTTATTGTTCTTGAATAAAATGCTGTCAATGGTGGGCCCACGTGGTTCGCTAGAGCATGTAGCTTACAGCTAACTCACGTGGAGCTGCTTAAAGTCGCTCTGGATAATTTATTAAACATCAAACAAAGAAAAAGTGTCGGATTGAGTAACTCAGGTTACAGGATATAAAACGACTTTCCATCGGAAACCTCGAAAATCACTGTTTAAACCTCCAGGCCGACCGGCCTGTTTGTACCCAAACAATAAATGAAATCTTACACAAAGTTAAAAATCACAGTGAAACAAACAACCCTTAAATCTTGTTTAAACTAACCTAATCTCGCCTCTGCCCAGACAGACCTTATTGAATGGTTAAAGTTCTCCAAGTCGCTCCGTGGATGATGGGCGAAGCTAACACAACGTTAGCCGGCAGGCTAGCAATAGCTGCGGTCGGTTAGCAGCGGTAGGCCGTATGGCTGTTGTAGCGTAGCAGCCATGGAGCTGGAACCTTGTTGTCCTCTCCCGCTTCATTAAACAGCGATCAGCTCTACCCACTTTCACTGAAAGTACCTTAGTCCGCAGCTTCCAGCACAGCGTTCATCTTACATAAGCTCTGTCGGCGGTGGATGTAACGGCTGTAGTCTGGACTCGGCTCTGCGGCAACAGTAGCTGGTTAGCAGTTCGCTTCCTCACGGTAGCATCTGAAATTCAGAGATTTTCTGTAGGGTTCAGGGCAGAACAGTGGGGTTTGTCTCAAGACACTGGGTTTGCGATTCACCTGATTGATCAACAGTCTTGTTGTCCTTGAAGTGGGTTCCTCCCAGAGCTCGCGTCTTTTCCCTCGCCAGCGAAGCAAACATGGATCTCTCCTGGCACTGTTTGGCTGAACGCCAGAACTGGAGAGGGCGTGAAAATCTGTGGCAGTGCCTTATATAACCTCTGGTCCTCTTCTTCTCCTGTCGGAGCTAGAATGTGGGTTAGCGCCACCCAATGGCTGTGTGTCCGCAACAAAAACCAGGCTAGAAATACTGAATCTGCAATAGGTAAGCAGCTTGATGTGAATAAATCAACTGTGGGGGCAATTATTAGAAAATGCAAGGCATATGAGACCACTGATAATCTCCCTCGATCTGGGGTTCCAAGCAAGAGCTCACCTCACGCGATCAAAATGATCACAAGAACAGTGAGCAAAAATCCCAGAACTACAAGGGGGGACCTTGTGAATGATCTGCAGAGAGCTGGACCAAAATAACAAAGGCTACCATCAGTAACACACTACGTCGCCAGGGACTCAAATCCTGCAGTGCCCGATGTGTCCCCCTGCTTAAGCCAGTACATGTCCAGGCCCGTCTGAAGTTTGCTAGAGAGTATTTGGATTATCCAGAACAGGATTGGGAAAATGTCATATGGTCAGATGAAACCCAATTATACATTTTTGGTAAAAAACTACTTGTCGTGTTTGGAGGAGAAAGAATGCTGAGTTGCATCCAAAGAACACCATACCTACTGTGAAGCATGGGGGTGGAAACATCATGCTTTGCGGCTGTTTTTCTGCAAAGGGACCAGGACGACGGATCCGTGTAAAGGAAAGAATGAATGGGGCCATGTATCATGAGATTTTAAGTCCTTCAGAACCATTTCAAATTGTAGTTTGAATTACATCCTAAGCCTCAAAATGACTCTTCATTGTCATTGTTACAATAACTATGGATTAACATTGCAACTGTAAGTTCTCCATTTGGAAAACAATTTAAACAACATCAATTTATTAATAATCCTCGCACACTTTTTATATGCCATCACACAATGACCCAATGATAGCATTACTTAATCTTAAGCTATGCAGTCATCCGTCTACGCTGATGAAGATTTTCTCAACTCAGCATGGATAATGTTTCACACTGAAACTGATGCCATGACCTATTTTCACCAGAAGGTCAGTAGATCCTCAAATATGGATAAAAAAATTTATAAAGGCAAATATCCCAACATGAGACAAAAGAAGACAGAATTACAGCCCTATTATGCCGATAAACCTGCACTATTTAAATTGGGAGTACTGGGAGAAAAGCAATAAATATAAATAAAGACATGTAGGACTTGATGTTCCACAAAATCTGCTTAATTTCCTCACAGTTTTTCATAATGCCAATAAACATGGCAAGACAAAAAAGAGTGTCAAACAGCTTGAGTAGCAAATCTAACATTACTTATTCTTATCTCTGTTTATATTATCTGTTTTTAAAAGTAATATGCCAGTCACAATCAACTATATCTCCAATACAAATGCATTACAAAAACATACATGCATGGTCTATATACTTGCTTATCCTTGCACGGTCTTTTGGGCAAGAGGCAGGGTACACCCTGGACAGTTCCTGAGTCCATCACAGGGCTACACAGAGACACAAAGGATAAACTCATTCCTATGTGCAATTTAGAAAGAAAGACAAGTTGACCTAACATACACATTTTTGGGATGTGGGAGGATGCCAGCAGACGTGGAGAAAACCCATGTATGCACAAGGGGAACATTCAAACTCCAAACAGGCCAGGTTCCAAACCCAGGACCTTCTTGTTGTGGGGCAACAGTGCAACTGTTTCACTGTGCACAATCATCTGCAATAAAATTCTTAGTCTATGTTAAAACCGTTGACAATCTAAATCATACCTACTAGTAAGCATTTATAAAACAATATTTGGCCACTATCAATAATAACCAAATTGTTCCTATCTATATCTGAGCATAGATTGCAATGATGTAGAGTTGTGATATAAATATTGTTAAAAAATCAGATTTTTAGTAGCCCTTTTTTCCAGTTTTTGAGACAAGTATGATGTATTTTGCTAGGAGTTAAGGGGTTTCTTTTACTTTAAATTGAGTTTAAATAGAGCCCTACTTGGTTAGTAAAGCAGACAACATCCAATCTTCCTCCTGCTGTCATACTATAATTTAAAGTTGAGGTTCCTCTTGTTGTACCCAATATCTGGTCCATTGTAAAAGCTGTAACCAATTTAGTCAAAGCTCTGTGTATCTCTTAAACGCAGAGCTCTATTTATATTCCCTGATTAAAACAGCCTGCCTGACTCGAAATCTGCAGCATATTCCTTAAAAAAGTAGCAGTTTTATAACACATAACCTGCACAGTCACAAATAGAAGGCGCTTAAACCATGTTTACATAAATTCCTGCTTCGTCTGAGATCACACTTGCTCTGCACCATTTGGTTGCTCTGTTGACTGGACTGCACTTCTCCTCCCACATCAGTGGGATTAGCTACAGATAGTCTTCTCCCACTGAAAATGCTTTTGCAAAGCCTGGCCTTATAGAAAAGACATCCAAGAAGAAAGAAAATTATGTCTCCATTCTTCTGCTTTCTATGAACAGGTTTGCTTTTAGGAGACAGAGTCCTTTCTGTAATTTTACTAAGACGCCTGGAAAACTGTGTTCAGTTCAATTCAGTTTATTTATATAGCGCTGATTCACAAGGCACTTTACCAAAAAAGTAATTTCAATACAATCATACAAACATTCCAATTAGTGTAAAGTTTTAGTTGGTTTCTTATTTAGGGAATCCCAGCAGATTGCATCGAGTCATTGCCTTGAGGAAATACAGAGATAGCTCAGGATAACCTAAGCCACTCTTAAATATAACTTTATCAAAAAGGAAAGTTTTACGCCTGGCCTTAAAAGTAGACAGAGTGTCTGCCTCACAGACTAAAACTGGAAGCTGGTTCCACAGGAGAGGAGCCTGATAACTAAAAGATCTGCATCCCATACTAGATTCTATTTATAAATCCTAGGAACCACAAGTAAACCTGCAGTCTGAGAGCGAAGTGCTCTGTTGGGAACATATGGAACAATCAGATCTCTGATGTATGATGGAGCTTCATTATTAAGGGCTTTATATGTAAGAAGGATGATCTTAAATTCTATTCTGCATTTAACAGGGAGCCAATGAAGGGAAGCTAAAGCAGGAGAAATGTGATCTCTCTTTTAATATTCATCAGAACTCTTGGTGCCGCATTTTGGATCAACTGAAGGCTTTTAATAGTATGTTGTGAACTTCCTGATAGTTTAGCAAGGTGTCCCCACCATGACAGACTGTTTTCATTAAAATGTGTCTTTTTAAATTGTTTGAGATATATTTTAGTACTAGATAAAACAGCCTTTAAGGTTTCATTATTTTAAGAACCCAGTTCAGATACAGGGACATCTTGGAGCACCGAATGGAAAGGTACCAGTCACAGAAACCTTAAGTTGTCCTGATTCTGGTTCAGTTTTTGTGTCATATCAGTACTGAATGTTTTTGCCTTTCTGAATTAAGTTCCTTTCAACATAAATGACATGAAACAGATATACAATACTGTGATTGCTGGTGCAAAAATAATATTATATGTTGCTTTTTTCATCATTATTAAAGTTATATCTATAATAATGTAATGTTCAATTATATTTATTTTGATGGACAGATTCATGTAGAAAGTGAGAATACAGGTGTGTGTGTGTGTTCATAGTGACTATTAGCTATTTCAGTGGTCCCAAACTCTTTTTTTTCGCCACAGACTGGTTTAATATCAGACAATATTCACACAGATGCAACAAAATAAAAAGAAACTGCCGGCATAAAAAACTGGGTTATTTTTAAATATAACATAAAATGTAAATCCAATGTGTGCTCATAACTTTATTAACGTCTCTAACAACAACATGAGTAACATCACCAACACTCGTTGGTTTCTATGGTAATAGTTAAGCATGCCTTTAAAATACGATTTACCACAAAAACAAATATGAAGTGCATGAAAAATTGAATGTTGTGGTTTTCACCCGGGTAATTTTGCGCATGCTTACAACAGTGGAGGGCAAAAAGAGCTTCTAGACCCGCTATCCAGACCCGTGCTGCTGCGGTTGAACAATTCGGTGATCTTTGTGCAGATGAAAGAAAAAGATACATCGTTTGAAATAGCTAACAACCTATAAGGGATAACAGCCAGACAGTTATAGATCTCTCATATCAATCATTTACATGTCTAGGTAGTTTAGCCAGTGGTGTGAAGCTAAATACAGAGGGAGTGTTGGCAGGACTCTCTGGATCATCAGATGGCTGACCTGATCATAAAGAACATAATATCTTGCAATATCTATTGTTAATTTCAGAGGATGAGTACAAACAATGCTTCAAACAAATGCAAGTTAAGCGAGGCAGCCATGATGAGCACACGTACGCGTGATTAAAAGGAAGTATATTAATGCCCTTAGTGTTCCATACTAACTATGCTAGCAGTAGATGTAGCTTTGCATGCTGGCAGGTTATTTTAAATAATTTCAGTGTTCTTATGAAATTATTTACGCTATATTTATATAAACTATAAACGTCAACATACCTCCAATGAAGTGAACCGAGCAGATCCTGTCATGAGTCTTTGGCTCCCAGGATCTGGATGGATCATCCACTCTAACTCTCTTTATGGCTATCAACCACTGCCGTCGGTGTATTTTGTCAGCTGGAAACCTATGAAATTTAACATTACTATTCTTTTTCTTTTATTTGTGCAGCCTACAGTGTTCCAAGTTTTAACCATGCTGATATATTTTATTTCACCGCTATTTAGCACAGATTATTGAGGTCTGATCGCTATAGTCAAGGGGTACGCAGTCTTTTTGCCCTTTCAGGCAGGAGCATGGGGGGTGAGTTGTTGGGCGCTTGATGTCACGTTTCAACGTGCGTATAGTTCCTTGCACAGATAAAAAAAGCGCAAAATTAAAACATGATTGAAAAGACCAGAGGGCTGTTCCACAAAGCGAGCTAATCTCAAAGCCAGGCTTAATTTCCCAAAATTCGGTTCCACGAACGAGGCTAACCTGCAGCCCCTCTTAGTCACTATGGTGACATATGCTGTTGGACAAGCCTGCTCCGTGGCAGGCTAGCTATGAGGCTTAGTTTAGCTTGATGAATATGATTGGACAGCCATGTGATGTCACACTGCAGGGCTGGGATTATTCTACTGCTCTCTCCCTCACACACACCTTCCAATATAAGGCTATTAATGCTGTTTGCTAAAAATGAAAGTCACGTTTTTATTGTTTTCTTTGAAAAACAAAAAAATTGGATTAAAAATAAAATTAAATGTATTGAATGTTTATATTAATTGAAATTTCAATGGTATTTTTATTTTGTATTTTTCTGAATAAACTTTAATTCAAAATTATCAGTATTATATATTTTTTCAAGTGTGATCCATTTTTTTCCTTCAGTTTGAAATTATATTTTTTTCAGATTCAGATCTTTCTAATTAAGGTCAAAAGTTCCTTACAGTTTCAGATTTTTCTTTCAGCTTCAGATCCTTTTTTTACACTTTCAGATTCCTGTTTTTCAGTTTCAAACTTTTGGCCCTGGTGAGGCGTGACGGGGGTACACAGAGAGGGGAGTCCTCTTCAAGCAATACTGCCGGCGCAAACGACCAGATAAGTGTTTAATTCTAGAATAATTACACCGAGGAACAGTCCTAAGTGTTTCAATCTGTTTGAAATTAAAACATAAACAAAGGGAAGAGGACAAAGTATGATGTTCTTCTGTGTAATTCTTCTAGAATTAAACACTTACCTGGTCGTTTGCGCCGGCAGTATTGCTTGAATAGGACGCCATCTTTCAGTGAGGTAGGCTACAACCTGCCCGGTACAATGCATGTTAAAGGTATGTTTTCATGGTCAAGGAATCTAAAAACGCTTGAAATAGATCACAACATTGAAGGGGGACTGAGCTGCCTTGGCCGAGGTCTACGCTCTCCGAGTACTTTTCTAGCTTGGGATTGTTATGTTCTAGTTTTCCTTGTATTTTCATTGCGGCGAAAGTTAGGATTTCTTTCTTTCTTTCTTTCTTTCTTTCTTTCTTTCTTTCTTTCTTTCTTTCTTTCTTTCTTTCTTTCTTTCTTTCTTTCTTTCTTTCTTTCTTTCTTTCTTTCTTTCTTTCTTTCTGTTGCAATCCTATCAAGACTGGTGGTGTGCATTTGGAAATAGTAACATTTCTGAGTGAATAATTTGTCTCATCTGAGTGCTGTCATCTTTTAAAGACTAAATTGAGCTTTATCTAATAATTATTTTTTCACTTAAGTGATTTGTTACTCTCTAAAACATGTTGGAAAACAATAAAATTGTGCTAATCTCTAAGCCTTAGTTGATTGATGTACATAATCAGCACTATAAATGTCAAAGATGGTCAGTTTGCTCTCACATTGAAGCAAAGTGTCACATTAGAAAGCTGAAGCTGTTGATTTTCTTTCTAGAATTGCGCTGCTCTGGGTGGCTGCATGTTGGAGTGGCTCTGTTGGCTACATATTAAGTTTTGGTTTTTTGTACATTGGTTCCTCTTTTTTCTTGAGGAAGATTGCATTTTTTGACCTGTATACTTTCTAGTTTTTGGTGGTGTGAAGCTGGATAGATTTTTGCTGGAAACGTTTCACTTTTGGATAACTTGTTATGATGCGTAACCATGGCAACAATGTGGTTTACAGCCGGGAGCAGCTGATTAACATCGCAAAAGCTGAAATAATACCTCAACGCAAGCCACAAATCCCTGATGAGTTGATAAGGAGGAGACGTGGATGCAGAGCAGGAGCGAAAAGGAGACAGAGAAAGAGGAAGTTCAAGCCACCTCTTCCATCGATCATAATGGGCAACGTCAGATCATTGGCTAACAAGATGGATGAACTCCATGCCCTTACAAGGACTCAGCCAGAGTACCGGGAATGCAGTGTTATGTGTTTTACGGAGACGTGGCTGCTGGATCATATCCCCGACTCCAACGTCTCTCTGCCAGGCTTCCTCACTGTACGAGCAGACAGAGATCTGAAAACGAGCAGGAAAAGGAAAGGAGGTGGAGTAGCAGTGCTTGTCAACAACAGATGGTGTCATCCAGGACATGTTACTGTGAAGTGTCGTCTCTGCAGCCCAGATGTCGAACTCTTGGCAGTAAGTTTTCGGCCATATTATTTACCAAGAGAGTTCACCAGTGTAATTTTGGCAGTTGTTTACATTCCACCTTCAGCCGTTGCCGACAATGCATGTGATGTCATCAGTTCCATTGTTGCTAAGCTACAGACACAGCACCTCAATGCATTTGTGGCAATATCTGGTGATTTTAATCATGCCTCGCTCTCTACTACACTTCCAAGATTTCAACAGTTTGTCAGCTGCTCCACAAGAGAAAACAAGAACTTGGATTTGTTTTATGCAAATATAAAGGATGCATACATGTCCAAACCAAGACCTCCTCTGGGACAATCAGATCACAATCTTGTTTTTCTCTGTTCAGAATATAAACCACTTGTTCAGAGGCAACCTGTGACAAAACGAACTGTGAGAAAATGGTCACAGGAAGCTGAAGAAGCCCTGCAGGATTGTTTTGAGACCACAGACTGGATGACTCTTTGCCAAACACATGGAGAGGACATCAATGCCATGACTGAGTGTGTGACTGACTATCTAAACTTCTGTGTGGACAACATCATCCCCACCAGAACAGTGAGATGCTGCCCTAATAACAAACCCTGGATAACCAGTGACCTGAAGGAACTGCTAAACAAGAAAAAAAGAGCCTTCAGGGAGGGAGACTGGGAATTACTGAGGAGTATACAGAAGCAACTTAAGGTCAAGATCAGAGACAGCAAGGAGGCATACAGGAAGAAGCTGGAGAAAAAACTACAGAGGAACAATATCAGAGATGTCTGGTCAGGAATGAGAAAGATCACAGGCTTTAAGGACAGGAAAGATTGGATAGATGGAAGTCTGGACAGAGCCAATGAACTGAACACATTCTTCAACAGGTTCAGTTCAGGAACTAGCTCAGCATCCTCCTCTCCTGTTCCCAGCCAAACAGACATCCCACTCTCCTCTGACCAACAGCTTTCCTGTTACACCTCGGATGTTTTATCCTTCACCTCAGCCATAGACTCTTCTGCTTCCACAAGTTTGACTTCAACCAAGTCAGGAAATGCTGCTACCCCCTTTGCCTCCCCCTCCCACTTCTCTGTCTCCAAAAGTCAGGTGAAGAGGCAGCTGGAGAAACTGAACCGGAACAAGGCTGCAGGTCCAGATGGTGTTTGCCCCAGAGTCCTGAAGGCCTGTGCAGAGCAGCTCTGTGGGATTCTGCAGCACCTCTTCAACCTTAGCCTAACTCGGGAGAAGGTTCCAGTGTTGTGGAAGACATCCTGCCTTGTTCCAGTACCAAAAAGAACTCACCCATCAGCCATCAATGACTATAGACCTGTTGCCCTGACATCCCACATCATGAAGATCCTAGAGAGACTCCTGTTGGCACCCCTGAGTAAGCAAACAAGAACGTATCAGGACCCACTGCAGTTTGCTTATCGCTGTGGAGTTGGAGTTGAAGATGCCATTATCCACCTGCTTCAACCAACCCACTGTCATCTGGACAAAGCAGGCAGCACTGTGAGGATCATGTTCTTTGATTTCTCCAGTGCATTTAACACAATTCAGCCTGATTTGCTTTGTCAGAAACTCCTGAAGACACAGGTGGAGCCCTCAACAATCGCCTGGATCAATGACTATCTGACCAACAGACCACAATTTGTGAGACTGAAGAATTGTGTGTCAAACCAGGTGGTCAGCAGCACAGGAGCACCACAGGGGACCGTACTCTCACCATTCCTTTTCACTCTGTACACCTCAGACTTCCAGTACAAATCAGAGACCTGTCACCTGCAGAAATACTCAGATGACTCTGCAATTGTCGGTTGTATCAGAGATGGACAAGAAGCCGAAAACAGAGAGCTGGTGGACCGCTTTGTGACATGGTGTGAAAACAATTGTCTCACCTTGAATGTGAACAAAACAAAGTAGATGATTGTAGATTTCAGAAGAAACAGGGATAAGTCAAAAACTGTTTCCATCATGGGAGAAGAAGTGGAGGTGGTTGAGGAGTATAAATACCTTGGAGTTCACCTTGACAACAGACTAGACTGGAGACTGAACAGTGAAGCCGTCTACAAGAAGGGACAGAGCAGACTGTACTTCTTGAGGAAGCTTAGGTCCTTCAAGGTTTGCAGCAAGATGCTGCATATTTTCTACAAGTCTGTTGTGGAGAGTGTAATCTCTTCAGCCGTCATCTGTTGGGGTAGCAGCATCAGAGCCAGGGATTTAAATAGGCTAAACAACCTGATAAAGAAGGCTGGTTCTGTTCTTGGGACAACTGTGGAACATCTGGAGATGATAATGCAAAGAAGGATTCTTCATAAATTCAAAAAAATTATGGACAACCCTGAGCAACCTCTTCATGAGACTGTCATAGAACAACCGAGTGTCTTCAGTCGGAGGCTTCTTCAGTTTAGCTGCAATACAGACCGCTACAGGAAATCCTTCCTGCCCACAGCCATCATCATCTACAACAACTCCTTAAAGAATTAATTATATGAGCTATACAAACACTTAATTTCCCTCTGGGATCAATAAAGTATTTTTGAATTAAATTGAATTGAATTGAATTACTAAATAAATTACTCTCTTTTATTAATGAACCTTAGAAATAGCAGGCAATTAACTTTGTATCCATCAGTGAATGAACCTATTTATTTAATACTAGATAATACAATAAGTGGCATATTTTCAGTACTGCTTAATTTACATTCCTTTGTTCTGGATAAAACTGTGTCAAAGCCATTGTTGCTTTCCAGCTTTTGTTGTCTCTGTCTTTGAACAAGCAAATATGTACAGAATCCTTGCCACCAATTTGTGTGTGTGCTGAAAACAAATTGCATCGTGCTTGGTAGGAGCCCAGGTTAAAAGGAGCTGTACAAGTGTACGCCATTTAAATTATCTTGCTCTGTGTATTTATATCTCCTGATTCTAACTGAGTTATGGTGCACACTGTTCTGTATCTCACTGTTTTCTCATTACTTTCCTCGATATGCAGTGGGAGTGTAAGTCTATCAGCTGTAACAGTGTTAGTATGTTTTAATTTTCTGTTAATTAGAGCTTTGAGCGTGCATGTTTGTGCATATTTTCTGTTATCAAGTCTGCATGCCAGTTCTGTTGTTTCGAGGCTACAGCCTTTGGCTCCTCCAACTATGAAGCTCTGACATTTGCATTGAGTCATCAAATCTGTCTGTGTTTCAGGAGGTTGCTGTTCACTTTGATAAGAACAAATTATAAGTTGATGACTGGGAACACAATGTTATTTTCTATCAATAAAATTAGATCAATCCACTGTTGATGTGCTATTTGAGAATGCAAAGAGGGTAATCAGGGGTTCAATACGATGTCTAATTGTTATGCATCTTCTGTTCAGGCTTAAATTTGAAAGCTATTTATCACAAATGAGAACTTTCCACACATCTACCATGGAAAACAGCAATCCTTGTGCAATAGATTGTGATTTGTGTGATGTGTTTGTATTCTGTGTGAACACGTTGTAAGTACTTTGCTTCCATTTTTCTCTTTTCAGCCAGGAAGTATGACAGCAGCGAATATCTTAACATCACCGGCATCACTAGGGACCAGGCTGGAGACTATGAATGCAGTGCTTTAAATGACATTGCCTCTCCTGACACCAAAACAGTAAAAGTCACAGTCAACTGTAAGTATATCTCTTTCTTCTTCTTTTTTTAGCATGCTTCTATCACAGACACACGGAAAGGGACAGGGGCAGCCCGAAATGACACAGGTGTCGCATCCCTGCCACTGCTCTTCAAAAAAAGTACATCTTGTGGAAGTTTGAGAAAGTAGAAAGCCAGAGGTTGAAGTTTCTTAATATTTAATGTGAAAATTTCCTTTTTGTCTGTGCATGCAGGTGATTAATTTGCGCAAAAGAAAGGTCTGACTGTTCTAAGCGCTATTCCATTATGCAGGTAATGAGTCTTTCAAAAGTGTAAGGAGACAGTAATGAGGAGCCCAGGCATTAATGAATGATACCGGGCTTTAGCTGTCGTGGTCACATGGGATTCAGCACCAATAGGAATGAGCAAGGACAGGGGCTTGACAATTATGGTCGATCCTTCTTTCTTTATAAGTGCTCCTTCACCTCACTGTTGTTCAGTGAGGTTTTTGCATAATAGTCCTGGGTTGAATCTCTCTCTTTTTGGCATAGCTTATCAACCAGTCTGTTCCTAATATGTTAGGTGAGGGGCAGGAGTTTAAGGAAAGTGGCTCTGTTGCTGATTCTGAAAAGCTAATCGTGTAAGTTTTCTCATTTAACTTTCAGGAAATTGGATTATTTTATTTCATTTTGACTACCTAATTATTTTTTTACAGCTTTGTGTCTAGCAGTCCCTGTGCTGTATATCCACCTCACCGTGTTGAGACAGTGCTTATTTCAACCTCCTTATAAAACCAAGCCCTGGCACCATTATTTCAGTCTAATGTTTGGCTCTAATGAGCTGGACATGAGTGCTGTTTCAGAGACCAGTTATTTATAGCTCTATTGAGACGTGGGTTCAAGGATAAAAAGTGCTTTGACAACCGGTAGCGTCTTTGTGTTACAGAAGAAAGGAGATATTCTCAGTAGTTGATAGGGCATGTCGCAGCCAGACGCTGCATTTTAAAATAAGACTGCAGGGGTTTGTCGCTTTAGTCTCAAAACTAAGTGAATAGATTAGGCATAATTTCCTTGGCTGTGAGACAAAGTACGCACAGCACAAGCATCGGAAAGACCCTTGAAACTGAAGTTTGCTGCAGCTGGTCAAGTGTTGAGGCACTGTTTGCCTCCTGGCCCAAGTTATCTGAGCCTTATAAAGCTACAGTGCTGTTCCTGATACTCTTTCTCTGTTTCGATCTGTTCCCCTGAGGAGGAACAGCACTACCTTTTTAAAAACACTTCAGATGGTATTTTATAAATTTCTTTCTGAAAACCCTACATAGTTTCATATTTTGTCGTAATCTATCACAACTTTTGTGAGGGACTTTCAACTCCCCCAGGAAATAAGCAGCTTCCTGTCTTGTTTGTGACATGCTCAGCCATTGCTTATCTCTGCCTCAGACAGATGGACCAAACCTGAGCACAGCACAATGCAGCACACTGCTATAGCACTTAAAAATTGAATCACTGGTGCGTAGCAGAGTGGTTAAGATGGGCGCCCCATGTTCAGAGGCCTCAGTCCTCGATGCGGTTGTCCTGGGGTTCAATTCCACCCCGCGGACATTTGCCGAATGTCACTTCCTCCACTTCTCTCTCATTTCTACACACTGTCCACTGCTAATAAAGGCCACTGTGGCCACAAAAACCTTCAGTAAAAAAAATGAATCATTTAGAGCAACACAGTATAATGTAACCACATGGGAAATCTGCTATTAACCAAATTAAAATAAACAAACATCACTTCAACATACTACTTAAAAAGATCCTCAGTGGAAGTGAGATGCATTTTTAACATGTGCACAAAACTTCTTCTGTGATGTGTTTTTGAGCACTTTGAATTTGAAAACACAAATTTAAATCATTTCAGAACCTGATGGCGATCAGAACATTTGTGTCACACTGCTACCATGAATACCTGTGTGTTCTTCCTTTCATGACTGTTAACGACAACCTTTTAAACAGAATACAAAGCAGTCAATACTCAATTCAATTTCAATTCAGACTTTATTTGTATCCGAAGGTAAACTTGCTTTGCAGTAGATGAGTCATAAACCTTTAAAACATACAGACATTTCCACATAAAACATGAAAACTATAAAAGCTAAAACTTATTCAGGAGGCTCATAGCAGTGGGAATAAAACCTAAAATGATTTGTTCTGCATTGTGGCATTCTGAATCGTCGTCCTGACGGGAGAAGCTGGAACTCCCAGTGTAGTGGGTGGGAGGTGTCTTTGAAAATGGATCCAGAGAGCCCCTGTGCTTGTTTTAAAACTAGTGCATTTGGGTTCGGCTGCTGCTCTCTTGTCAGCTACTTGATCACTACTGGATGATTTGTACAATTATCACTCCGGTTAGATTCCAGAAAGCAATTCTTCAGATGAAAAAGAAAATCTCTGATGATCTTACTTTAGTATCGGCACATCGCAGAGATACAGTTATTATTTCAGCAGAACCACAAAGTACAAATGTTGCAGTAGATAAAGCTCAGTGCACAGACGGCTTAATATTTCTTACTTGGCTGCCTCGTCTTTAGGCCCCAAGCCCCACAACTCTCCTCACATTCCTCCTCTCATGTTAGCAAACATTTTCAGGACCTCAAGCTACAGCTAGTTCTCCGTCCTCAGGTAAAATCCAAAGCTACTCCATCACAAACAATTTTTTAAGAAGCTGTTTGTCCAACGGGCTTTTTTCAGCCATTTGTGATTCATTTTCTTTAGGCTGAGCTGTACCTTCCTTTAACTTTTCCACTGACTTCTTCTTAATACAGAAAAACTGGTCGGAGATCAGTGGAACAAAAATTTGTCATTTTACTTATCTTGCAAACTGATCTGGAGTCCTTGCAAATTATTCACCTGTTCATTGTGCTCACCCATGCTGGACATTACCTAATCAAGACAAAATATCCTGATTGATATCCCTACTAAACAGTTTAAACAAAATCTAACTTAAATGTGCTCTTGTTAGATTGTGATTTATTCAACCTTCTAAGATTGCTATTTTTTTTACCACCCTTTACAAAGGGCCTTTCTGAGGCCCCCCTTGCACATGCACACTTTGCCCTTATGATAGATCCGTGCTAGCCTTGAAGTGACATGTTGTCAGAACATTACAGTATTTCTTTCAATCGTAGTTAACCCCCCGGTTGGAGCAACCAATGAGGGCTAACCTGCAACAAACTCTGGTGAAAATATCTATTGCTGCATTCCAGCATTCTGGGCATCATTATTGGTCAATCAGTTAAACTAGGACACAATCACAATACTCCCGTACATAATGAAATACCAATGAAACGTTGCAGGAATTTTCAGTTTAATAGTGGGACTGTTATGTTTCTCTTACTCTTTACGAAACATTTGCTCCAATTGCTCAACTGAATGACAGGTAGATTCCAGTAACATGCGGTGAGGTCCGTGACTGGTGAATCTTTCAATTTTGACCTTAATTGAAACGTTTAGTTGTTTTAAAAACTTTTAACTAGTTCCATCCTGTTCAACAATACTCCAGCAAAGAATATAAAATGACTTATATGCGGTCAAATTTGATTTTTCTTTTTATCCAAATGTTGTTTTTTGGTAGATCTTTGTTTTTTAAATTGAAAAATGTGTATAATCTTACCTTTATCTGGAAATAAAGTCCATGTACTTGTTACCCATTGTGGAGCTCAGCACTGCCCCCTATCGGTATGGCATGGTACCCTCTGCCTCACCCTGTGCATTTTTACTGCACATCTATTGCCGATTAGAAAGACTAAATATGTCACACACATTTATTAATGTATTAGACTGTGGAACTTCAGTGTGCACTACATGTGTAATCAAGCATGTATATTATATAAAGAGAGACAGAAATGGGCTTGCGTCAACAGCCTGCATCGATAAGTGTGTGCCGCCAGAGGTAAGACGCAGCTCATCACTGCTTCACCTCGCCCTTCTCCCATGTATTTGAACAGGCAATGTGTAAATTCAGGGATTTTAACCAAAATGTGTTGCTATTAAATATTATTTAATCCAATGAAAATTATAATTTAAATATAAACTGTTTATATTGTTAGATACCTTTAAGGGAAAGGATCTTCTCATTTGTGAAACATGAAATTCACAAATCTGAAAATGGGGTAAAAAATAAAATTATTTAAAAATATATATATATATTTTGAAGAAAACATTACAAAATTGATTTCACAGGGCACAGTTGATTGTTTTCAAAGTTTTCCAAAAGCTATTTAAAGGCTTTTTTGAACATAGATATGCAGTTATTTGTTTTCACCGGCAAAATCTCCCTTCCTGCTCATTTGTTATATGTGTGCAATGTTTTAATGTAAAACCTTTCAGATATTATTTACCTAGGTGATACTACTGTGGGCATGGATAAATGACTCAATTTGTTTATTGTTATAAATGTTTTGTAATTCTTTATATGCTGTTTGAGTTATTAACACCGCTGATTCATGTATAGTCAGACCTTTTTTGCTTCCCCCTAGCCTCTCATATGAAAGGTGCAGAGTTTTATTGCAGCTGTTTAGCATTCTAAGTGCCATGAATCCATTAAACCCAAATAAACAAAGCATTTAGCTGACATTAAAGAAGAAGAGCCTTGGTATTTAGTGGCTTTAAATGGGAAAGAAAGGTTTTTGTAAGCTCCTGCTTTCAGTGTATCTGTTTAGTAAATAAAAAAAGATTTTTCAACATTCATTTCATGTTTATAATAAGGTACTTTCGCTTTCTTTTTAAATGGTAGTAGTGACACAAATGTCATTTTTCAATATTAAGATACCAGGATGGATAAATTGCATTTGCCCAGTGGAATGCCTGATTCATTCAGAGCACATAAGGCTGCATTCATGAGGAACCCAAGCATAGTGCTGTCCTTGATGAGAGCTAAGCTTACCAGATTTTTTAATTATTATAAAGACTTCCGCTTTTACATGGCTTCAAACAAGAATACAAACCTAGCAGGCAAAGACCAAGATGTTTATATTCTAAAAATAAAAGTAGTGTTGCTCAGTTTAACCTATTAAATCAGGCTCTTAAATTTCCTAAAACAGTCTCTAGAGGATTTTCAAGGTGTCGGTTCTATTTAGTCAGTCAACAATGTAAAATGTTCTATTGAAACGATTTTAATATGTATAATCTCATCTAGATACAGCTGAATGTGGATCATTTTTCTTTCTTTCACATATATACCGAGATAATGTAAGTAACCTTTATGGTGTGCACTGACCCCCCTTTAACCGTGTTAACATCGATCTGTTGTTTTCTTTCTAACAGCAGTTTAAAGAAATTAAGTCATAAAGATCAATTTGTCAAGCCTGCACCAGTAATTTTTAATCACGCTATTTAAACAGCGCAGGATTCAGTGGCACTGACATTTCATGGGTTAACAGTTTAATTAAATACGTATATGTTCTTTCAAAACAATGTGATTTTTTTTTTTCTTTCTTCTAAGTTAAGAAACAGTTGACCTCGGAGGTAATTGCTGATTAAGGCCACTAATTAAACAGAGTAAACCTGAATAATGGAAATAAAATTGAGCTTGAGCATATTTGCGGTTTTAATAAGAGCAGGTCGCTAAGCCTGCAGTTTGTCTTTCTATGATATGGTGGTTTTGTGACAGCAGGTTTTAGGCACTGTCACTGTGCATGTGTTGCAGCACTTGTAACCTCAGTTTGGATTTCTCTAAAGCTCAAAAGACCACTTTGATCAAATTACTTTCCTGAGTGGGCTTCTTGCCTTTATTCATGCAGTGATAAATGAATGCCGACTGAATACTTTTATCAACTAAACCTGAGAGATGGCAGTCATCCAGAAGGTCACCCTGGAATCAGATTGGCTTAGGGCCCCTGCTTGGCAAAAGGAAATTTCAGCTGCGATTTTACCCGATGAAATTCGATCTCCGACCTACTTTTCAAATTTACATATTCATCTTCACTGCAGGTGGGTACTGTTATTGGCTGAAATTCTCCCGACACAGTAAGATTCAAAAGCATAAATATCACATCTCAGCAGCTAAGTTGCAGGGATGAGTGAGAAGGAAACCACGGTGGAACACCTCCGCCTGCGATCAAAAGCCAGTGTTTCATTAATTAATGAAGCCACCTAGTTTCAGAATCAAGGCGTTCATCACTGAGTAGATAAAACATTAACAGCAATCTGTTTCTCTTTCAAGTGGAGAAATCAAAGGTGTCTGACCTTGCTAAACAGTTTACAAGGCTCTTCCCCTGCACACTGATTTGTCAGCTATTCTACAACATAATGTTAAAAGTTGAAATTTGACAGCTTTCACAATTGTTTTTTTTTTTTGACGAGTGAAAGAAACTCAGACTTTTTTTCTGTCTTTTGTTTCATTTTATGCCCTTTTTGTTGTTTTGGATCCTATTTGCATGCACACCACCTGCTCTGATCACATTTGTACGCTCATATAGAATTCACAAAGCTGCCACAGATCAGTTACCAGAAGAAAGAAATGCCACAATAGTTTGGGCATTTCTCACAACTGTATCCAGATGCATGAAACAAGGTGCAGTTTCATAATTCATAATGTATGAAGACCTAACTTTGCTTACAACCAGCATATATGAATTATTATATTTATATATTTAGTTTATAAATCTCATGAATGAAAACTTACAGAAACAGCATGTGGAAGCTCAAGAATGAGCCAACAATCATCATGAAACAGAAGATCTCAACTACTCATCATGTAATAAGGACTTTTTTGACACCTATTGTAAAGATGTCTACAAAAGCATTAAAATAAACGGTTGTTCTGTTGAATTAGTGACTCCAAGATGCCACTCTTTGTTACAGCTCTAGTGCACAACCCTAGTGTCAAACAAGTGTGTTTGTCATTATTTGTTTATTATTGCTCTAATATGGACAATCTCAACAGAGTAGCTTTTTTGTGGTTGAAAAACATTTAGTGGCTTGAATAGCATGTTCTTTTGTCTTTTTCATTTTGAAGCCTGGCAAAGAGAAACAGGCCTCTGTGTCAGGTCATATTTGTATCTTTCGGAACATGCAGGTCATAGAGATGCTGCTATGCTGCAGCATTAAAATATTATTTTATTTGAATTACTAAGCATCTTTACCATGGACTTCAATATCTATGGAATGTGCTGTTGTAAAAAGATGTAAGATGTTTTGTAAAATGCTGGACAAAATGATTGAGATATCAAAACCTGAAGCTGAATGACAACACTGATGAACTGGTCAGTTTTATGTTGAGTTGAGTTTTGCTATGTACTGTCTATCTGTTTTAATAATTGACTTTTTGATTTCTATGCAGTCGACTTTTGCTGATGTGCCCTCTTAATGGTGTAGCAGCCATTTACAAGATAGTAACTGTAATGAAGAGGGCTTCATTACAGGTGTTATTGTTAGTGCTGTCAAGAGATTTAAAAAAGCTTTGAGATTAATTAATTATGATCTGTAATTATTTATCTAATTAATCTCTCTAATCTCACCTAATAATTGCTGAGAAAGCCTTCATCTTCAGGTATTTCCATTTAAATTCATTACCTTGTCGTGGTAGAACAAAAAGGTTGATATATATATTATTTTTTGTAGGATAGTGCTCAGGGGTGTAATTAAATGATAAAATAATATGTAATATATATTTGTATTTATTACAAATGGGTTTTATGCGTGTTTCTCCAGAAACAGGACAGCAGAATAAAATATATAATTATTACCAGGCCTCTCTAGAACATGTGTGTGTATATATATATATATATATATATATATAAATCTTATTAGAGTGATTTATGAAACGTATGTAGAAATTAAGGATTTAAAAATAAAGAATCTGTTTAGTTAACTTTAAAGAGTAATGTATTAATCTTAGAACCACAAGCATGTGTTTTTATTCCTTAGAATGATTACATGTGTGAATCTTTTAAGAGCTAAACGACTCAAGGAGCTGCATTTTACATAGTTGTTTCCATTCTCTCTATTTAAAGAATGCAGCAGGAAAAAAAGAATAGATTCTGTTCTCTCATTGGCTGTGTAATGCAATGTGGCACATATTGTCCAAAATCCACATATGATTTGAAATGAGGCTTGTGAAATATCCCTCCCCAGAAACTGCTGAGCATCTGAGGCTTGTGCGCTGACTCGCAGAGAAAAAAAAGAAAGAAACACAGACAGCTAAAAAGAAACATGTACAACTTCAACAATATTTCTATTTCGATGAATGTATTTTTGCATAAACTTTTGTTTTATTATATTTTTTATTTATTTATTTATTATTTATTTACATGAATATGATTTGAATTAGGCCACAATTTAAAATAAAACAAGTCTGTTTTGTTTAATCCTAAAGGATCTTTTCTTTACATTTTGATCCACTTCACCATACCAGGCTTAAATCATTTAAAAAAGATGTATACCCATGGTCTGAAGAGTGGAAGAGGTGCACAGACTTCCACCACACATACTGCTTTTTAAGGATGGGTTATTGTGTTAGAAAAGACTGCGTATGCGTTTTGCACATACACATTGTTTATGCATCCACCCCCTGAAGTTTTAATTGGGTTCCTCCGACACGCTGTCACTTTTTGTTTTAAGTTCTTTTATCCACGCTGTTTTCATCCACACTAAAAGCGTCTACACGACCCCATCCCTTCCTTTTTTAATTAAGGTTAGAGGTTTAACTCTGCACAGATAGACTTAAACCTTTTTTTACTTCATGGCACAGTTTCACTTGCTTTATTTGCCCTATTTGCTTCAAAGTTTGCCAGCCATTTTACGGCTCCTGCCTCCCCCAAGCACCCTGCAGCTGTGAATTCTGCTCACACTCTCCCTATCACTGTGTTTATAAAAAAAGCAGCCTTTTTTCTTGCTTACAGTAATTTCCCAACAAAAGCATAAACATTTAAAAAAATTATGAGGATGCATATTAAATCTGGTGTAAGCCTTGTATGCTGCTGTACAGGGTTTGAAAAACAAAACATAAGCCAGAAGTGTACACTGAATATCAGTCATTCTTAACCTTACCTTGTCTTTTGTTTGTTCCCACCCTGTCTCTCATTCTTATTCTCTTGTCATGTGTGCTGTTTGTCATGCACACCTCACTGGTATGGATACTCCCCCAGCATGCCCTTCTGACTCCACATAAAAAGTTGTTCTGGGGAGTCATGACCAAGTCAGATAAATAAGCAGCCAAACCTGTTTGCCTGGCACGACCATCCAATATTACAATGTCAAGTAATGATGACAAAGTAAACAACTATTAGTGGAGTGTGGGTGTGTTTGGACAGTATTTCACTGTCAGTCATTACGGACTAATAGCTGCATAGCTCTTCATTTGCATGTGACAAAATGCATGCCCTGCCTGTCATGTGTGTGTGTGCTTGTGTGTGATTTTGTGTGTGTCCAGTGTGAGTGCAGTGTTGGCTCGTAAAGTTGGATCAAAGGTAGGAGAAATGTTCATTCCCCGGCTCAATGAGATCTAGTGTTGCGAGTGTTTTAAAGTAAGACACAAAGTCTCTGTCGAGCATTTGTCGACAGTTTGCAGTATCCATCGGAATACTCAGGCTTACAATTCAAAAGAGAAGGCTTCCTAGAATTGGTTTCTGATCCGATCCTAAGTAGAGTTAAAGCTAGTGCCCTCAAGCTGTTTGGATGTAAATCCATCTCTCTGCATCTCTCCAAAGCTCTCGTCTTGATTGCTATTTGGATTCCATGCTACATGAGGGGCATGAATAAATGAGTGAAACCTTGATCTCATGCAGAATAAATGTATCACATCAGAATTTATTGGCACACATCAGCTTCCTTTTTATGCTTCATCCTTGGTTTTATTAGCTAATTTATAAGCTGAAGTGGTTGACAAAAGCCAAAAAGCTTTAAAAGTGCAAGTTTACATAAAAGTCCCTGTAGGATGTCATACTTTTTACACGAGTTGGTAAATTATTTCCCTCTCGTTACTTAAAAAAAAAAAAACTCCTGCTACCCCTTGTGCAAGAAAATTGGCCTGATGGTGTGGGCGGTAGTTATAGAGGTGGTATGATCCAGTGGAGGCTCCCACCCGCAGGGATAGTGACTGGGGTTTGTGGACGATTCCTGCTCCTCTCGGGTTCACAAGATTACATGTAGTGTGCCCCAGGGTTCAGTTATAGGCCCAGTGCTTTTTAACCTTTATATCCTCCCTCTTGGGGGTGTCATCACAAGACATGGAAATAACTTTCACAGTTATGCTGACAACACACAGTTGTACATCTCCATGTCTCCTGATGACACACGGCCAATGGATGCACTTCTTAACTGGATTTTAGACATCAAATCCTGGACGGCAGAAAACTTTCTCCAGCTCAACCAGGACAAAAGTTTTAGTCATCGGTCTTGACGCTTAGAAAAAGAAAATTTCATAAAAACTACAATCACTGTCTCTTAACCCTTCTTTACAAGTGAAGAACCTGGGCGTGATTTTTGACTCTGAACTGACTTATATCCCTCACATTAAAAATATTACTAAAATAGGTTTTTATCATCTAAAGAACATTGCCAGAGTCCGCCCCATTCTCTCTTGGGCCAATACGGAGACACTGATGCATGCTTTTATCACCAGTAGAATTGATTACTGTAATGCCCTGCTTTCTGGTCTTCTCAAAAAGAGTATCTCAGGTTTACAACTTCTACAATATTCAGCAGCATGTGTCCTGACGAAGGAGAGTACATTACACCTGTTTTAAACTCATTGCATTGGCTCTCCATATGTTTTAGGATCGATTTTAATGTTATTTTAATTGTTTTTAAGTGTCCTAATGGTCTTGGACCTTCTTATCTCTCTGAACTGCTTTTACATATGAACCTTCGCGGTCTCTGCGCTCCTCTGGCAATCGTCTCCTTGTCATCCCTAAAGTCCGGACAAACACTTGCGGCGAGGCGTCTTTCCATTATTATGGCCCTCACCTTTGGAACAGGCTGCCAGAGGACCTCAGGGCTGCAGAGAACGTTCATGTTTTTAAGAGCAGGCTCAAGACTCACCTTTTTAGCTTAGCTTTTAACTGATTATTGCTTGATTATATTTTCAGTGTTTTACTGCGTAGTCTTACATATATTTCCCCTGTTATTTCTATACTTTAATCTGTTATTTTAATCTTCCTTCCAGTGGTTCCTCTATGGGGGCCCTCTGCCTCAGGAGTGGTGGTCGGCTGTGGCTGCCTGGGTGCTCTCCAGGTAGCGCTTGGGTGGAGGTGGGGGTCTTGGCCTTCCACACTCTGGGCGCCCTGTGTGCCTCGGCTGCTGCGGTTGATATGCTGCTGCCGGCGCAGATGGCTCCTTTGATGGCGTTTCCTTACTTGACTCATCAGCACTTGGCCCAATGTCCTTTTTATGTCCTTTTCATTGTTGCTCTTAAGTGTTTGTGTGGATGGGAGTTGGGTTGGGGGGAGGGGGTATTACTGTGATCATGCTTTTAATTCTGTGGGTGAGGGATGGGAACGTGGTTTATGTGGGGTCATTTTAATCTGTAAAGCAATTTGAGTTGCAACCCTTGTATGATAAGTGCTTTATAAATAAAATTGTATTTGATTTTGATATGTTAAAGGGCTGTGGGGTGCTCTATCTTGTTCTGTGAGGATGCTCTGGGTGGTGGGGGCCTGTGGGCTTTTGGTCTGTATCCACCCTGTGGTCTACGCTTTGTCTCTGGTTGGTATTTGCCTTTTGCTGCGACAGTTTAGGTCCATCCCCATGTCCATAACATGAGAAGGGTGCTAATAGGATCGGTGGACCAGACAGCATCAGCCTCCACTTATGTGCACATTGCACACAGAAATACAGAAACAGAAGCAGACACTATATTTACACAAGGAAGCAGGAACAATCATTAATTTCATGCAAAAACAAAGTGCAGACAGCTGCTTAGGAATTCCAGTTAAAAGTGCTAATAACACTGATGGTCAAGCTCTGACTTTAGCAGGGGCTTACCGGGGCTCCCCGCACTGTGGGGCCCTGAATGCTATTTTGTAGTGTTTTGAATGAATAGTGTGATAACGCCTTAACTTTATCACTCACTAAGAGGATATTGACTGTGTCGTTGAAACGTTTTCTAATTTTTTTCGGAAAACGTCTGTCATAAATGCTTGATTATTATTGGTCCAAGTTTGACACCGGGAGGAGCATCAGTGATTTGTTTCTCTTGATGGCGGACAGCAGAAAGTACGATAGTGGAGTGCTGAAAAGAAAGAAAAAGAGAAGAGACAAAGAAGTAATGAAGAAGATGCCTAAGCTTAGAGGCCATTTTTAAAGCTACATTGTGTAAGAACTTCTCGCGGTGAAACAACCAACTGAATATTATGTTCTAGCCCCACCTCCCACCCCCCCATTCCAAGCCCGTTTAAACTCCTATGGTGGCCGTTTAATGCCAAGGTTAACATGGCTTCCAGTACTACGACTTCGTCCAGTGTTCCTTTCAGTGATGATGTTACTTTAGAAAACTACATTGCATTTAGTTATATACTCAGACGTTTGCCGCGTCGCGAGTAGACAATCTCCCTCTGGCATTCGTCACGGTGCAACTGAGTGTAGCCAAAGCGCGAAAGGTGGAACTAGAATTTCCAGGAATGTCCCTCGTTGGCAAATGTTTTTCAAAGATGGAGGCTCAACATGGATTCAGCCATTCGCTGACTCGCGCGTATGTATTCTGAATAGCAGACGCACTTACTGGGATGAGCAAGGACTGGGGAACTTTTGGAACATCAATGGTGATTTTCAAGCATCGTAACAGGTGTATAAACACCAGAAACAGCTGTTCGCCCGATTGCACTTTAACCGCAAGCTCGCAAATGGTGAGTACATTGAACAACAGTGCCTTCTTTACTCACCGGAGCAGTGTTTGGGTTTGCATGTTGCCTTTTTGGAGCTGCTAAAAGTCAGTCGTGCTTTGAAACGGATTTCAGTGACTGGAAGCATGCCTCCGGCAGGAGGCAATGTTTTTGTTTGTCTGTCTGTCTGTTTGTATGTCTGTCTTTTACCAAGATAAGTAAAAAAGTTATGGATGGATTTCGATGAAATTTTCAGGGAATATCAGACAAGGAACAACTGATTAAATTTTGAGGTTGATCCAACAAAAAGCGTGTATTCACCCACCAACCAGTGGTGCTAACCTCCGCTCCTCTCTCACAAGCGGCTCCCCTCGGATGGGGGATGAGAGGCCCTGGCGGAGGGCTTTTCTAGTTTTAATTTAAGACGTTTTTTTTTTTTTCAAACTCTGCCTGAAAATCGGTAATAAGGCACCAACACAACAGTAACATGTTTGGTAAAAAAAAATAAAACATACTTTAGCCTACCATAAAAGTCTTGGTAGCTATCTTTCTCTTCCTCAATAAAGTATTTTTGAATTGAATTAAAGCCACTGAAGTCGTCTTCTTCAGTGTCTTTATGTCCTCTGAAAGCTTTTTTTGTCTTTTTACACTGACTCAGCTCTTCCCGCTGCCTTCTCCTATTTCTTTCTTTGACAGCCAGCTCGATAGCCTTTAACCTAAAAGCTGCAACATATGCATTTCATCGTGTGTTTTCCATGATGATGGTGTGTGCATGAAAACTACCGGTGGTGTCTTCTTCGGCGCATAATGGCTCCCCACGTGTCTGTCTCACTTTAGTGCTTCCTGCTATAGGGCCGCCGGAGGCCATTAGGCTGTAAAAATGTATAAATTAGCCGCATGTGAAAAGAGTAGGGGGTTATAGTCTGAAAATTACAGTATTACACGTGCATCATCCAGCGCGAGGATAGATTCAGAACAGGAGAAGGAAGGAGTTTATTCAGTTGATTGATGATTGTATTTTATCCAGAATAGTCAATGAAGTAAAAATGGTCAAATACTTCCCAATTACTATTGACTTGACGCCAGATATATATACAGTACAGGCCAAAAGTTTGGACACACCTACATGTTCAATTGAATGAGAAGGTGTGTCCATATATATATATATATATCTGGATTCTTTTTTCTCATTTTGTCTTTCATAGTTGGGGTATACCTATGATGTAAATTACAGGCCTCTCTCATCTTTTTAAGTGGGAGAACTTGCACAATTGGTGGCTGACTAAATACTTTTTTACCCCACTGTATATAACGTGAAGGAAATTTGCTTCATTCCATCGTGGTCACGACTAATGTGTGGCGGAGAGCCACACATTAGTCGTAGATTGGTTTCTGGGTACAGTGGCTTGCAAAAGTTTTTGGCCCCCTTGTACTTTTCCACATTTTGTCACATTACAGCCACAAACATGAATCGATTTTATTGGAATTCCATGTGAAAGACCAATACAAAGTGGTGTACACGTGAGAAGTGGAACGAAAATCATACATGATTCCAAACATTTTTTACAAATGAATAACTGAAAAGTGGGGTGTGCGTAATTATTCAGCCCCCTTTGGTCTGAGTGCAGTCAGCTGCCCATAGACATTGTCTGATGAGTGCTAATGACTAAATAGAGTGCACCTGTGTGTAATCTAATGTCAGTACAAATACAGCTGCCCTGTGACGGCCTCAGAGGTTGTCTAAGAGAATGTTGGGAGCAACAACACCATGAAGTTGAAAGAACACACCAGACAGGTCAGGGATAAAGTTATTGAGAAATTTAAAGCAGGCTTAGGCTACAAAAAGATTTCCCAAGCCTTGAACATCCCACGGAGTGCTGTTCAAGTGATCATTCAGAAATGGAAGGAGTTTGGCAGAACTGTAAACCTACCAAGACAAGCCCGTCCACCTAAACTCACAGGCCGAACAAGGAGAGCGCTGATCAGAAATGCAGCCAAGAGGCCAATGGTGACTCTGGACGAGCTGCAGAGATCTACAGCTCAGGTGCACAAAGTTGGCCTTTATGGAAGAGTGGCAAGAAGAAAGCCATTGTTAAAGGAAAACCATAAGTCCCGTTTGCAGTTTGCCACAAGCCATGTGGGGGGGACACAGCAAACATGTGGAAGAAGGTGCTCTGGTCAGATGAGACCAAAATGGAACTTTTTGGCCAAAATGCAAAACGCTATGTGTGGCGGAAAACTAACACTGCACATCACTCTGAACACACCATCCCTACTGTCAAATATGGTGGTGGCAGCATCATGCTCTGGGGGTGCTTCTCTTCAGCAGGGACAGGGAAGCTGGTCAGAGTTGATGGGAAGATGGCTGGAGCCAAATACAGGGCAATCTGGGAAGAAAATCTCTTGGAGTCTGCAAAAGACTTGAGACTGGGGCGAAGGTTCACCTTCCAGCAGGACAACGACCCTAAACATAAAGCCAGGGCAACAATGGAATGGTTTAAAACAAAACATATCCATGTGTTAGAATGGCCCAGTCAAAGTCCAGATCTAAATCCAATCAAGAATCTGTGGCAAGATCTGAAAACTGCTGTTCACAAATGCTGTCCATCTAATCTTACTGAGCTGGAGCTGTTTTGCAAAGAAGAATGGGCAAGAATTTCAGTCTGTAGATGTGCAAAGCTGGAAGAGACATAACCTAAAAGACTGGCAGCTGGAATTGCAGCAAAAGGTGGTTCTACAAAGTATTGACTCAGGGGGCTGAATAATTACGCACACCCCACTTTTCACTTATTTATTTGTAAAACAAAATTGGAATCATGTATGATTTTCGTTCCACTTCTCACGTGTACACCACTTTGTATTGGTCTTTCACATGGAATTCCAATAAAATTGATTCATGTTTGTGGCTGTAATGTGACAAAATGTGGAAAAGTTCAAGGGGGCCGAATACTTTTGCAAGCCACTGTATGTCAGGTGGCAAAAATCCCATTGGTCAAACTGTCAATTTAGTACAGCAAAAACTATAAATAAGACTGTGCAAAGCTAAGAGTATTAAATTGACAGTGAAAAACACCCCAAAGACTGGACTCCACACTTTAAGTGTCTTTGTAAGAATGCCGCTTTTTATTTACTATTACTTTGAATAAAAAAATACTTATTTTCTCAGAATATAATTTCCAATTTCTGTGTAATTTTTGTCTTGTATGACTTAAAAAGGAAGCTATTATTGTTATAGGTTTGTTTTCTAATATAGTAAATTAATTATTTCTATCTAGATTTTAAAGTAATTTCTGTAATGGTTGACTTGTAAAAGCTGATCTGAAGTTTAATTAATTATTCTTTCCAACCACATAGAGCAGGAATACATTAAATATGTAAGTCAAAAGTCTTTTTAAAGTAAACAGAGCATGACTGATGTGTTTAAGGGTTGGACCAAGATTCTTCTCTCATGGAAAACAAAATAGGGTCTCCCTATATTATATTTATATTATAAATATATAATATAATATTATAAATATTATATTATTTATATTATAAATATTATTATATTATTTATAATCTAATCGAATTGAAATCGTGAGGCACACAAGATGGCGCACTCCTATTGCCTGGGCCTGCTTTTGTGATTGGTTTAGAGTAAGTGATAACTGTAGTATTGTCACGGGGTGTGTGGAGAATGGACCCAAACGCACTCGCTGAAGGAAGGTGCAGGATGTTTTATTAAAGTGAGGAGATCGTGATGATGGTGGTGAACGGAGACACTGGACATCGGGCTGGAACGAAGAGGCAGGAAGACGACACACCATGGGGATGAAGACAATAGAGGACTAGGAGGAAGGAGGACTAGGATGATCCGGCCGGGAGTGAAAGGAAGTGAGGGGTCTTAAAGGCAGGAGGTGAGTAGGATCAGGTGTGGATGATGAGACAGACAGGTGAACACAATCAGGCAGGAATAGGGCAGCGTGACAGGACCCCCCCCCTTTAAAGGTGGATTCCAGACACCGTGGAAAGAGTGAAAAAGAAAGGGAAGAGAAAAAAAACAAGCACCCTTGCCAGGGTGGGTGGAGGGGGCCCACGGAAGGAGGGCCCCGAGTCTCTTTGGGTACGCCCCTGGAAGTCTGGCGGACGGCCCCGGCGGCGGCCCCTTAGGACCTGGAGGTCGGGCGGACGGCCTCGGCAGCGTCCTCTGGCTGGACGGAGGTCGGGCGGACGGCCCCGGCGGCGTCCTCTGGCTGGACGGAGTTCGGGCGGACGGCCCTTAGGTCCTCTTCTGAGGTTCAGGTAGTGCCAAAGAGAGTCTGGAGGCTCGGACGCCTCCCGAGACGGAGAGTCTGGAGGCTCGGACGCCTCCCGAGACGGAGAGTCTGGAGGCTCGGACGCCTCCCGAGACGGAGAGTCTGGAGGCTCGGACGCCTCCCCAGACGAAGGTTCTGGAGGCTCGGACGCCTCCCCAGACGAAGGTTCTGGAGGCTCGGACGCCTCCCCAGACGAAGGTTCTGGAGGCTCGGACGCCTCCTCAGACTGAGGTTCTGGAGGCTCGGACGCCTCCTCAGACTGAGGTTCTGGAGGCTCGGACGCCTCCTCAGACGGAGGTTCTGGAGGCTCCAGTGACGGGGACGGGTCCTCCCTGACCCTCCCTGGGAGCTTCAGCGACGGAGACGGGTCCTCCCTGACCCTCCCCGGGAGCTCCAGCGACGCATGGGGAAATGTCCATCGCTGGAGAGCCGCCGCTGTGACCGCCAGAAACACGGCAGCCACAACAACGGCGGGCTCTGGAGCTGGAACGGGCTCATGGACTGGAGCTGGAACGGGCTCATGGACTGGAACGGGCTCATGGACTGGAACGGGCTCATGGACTGGAACGGGCTCATGGACTGGAACGGGCTCATGGACTGGAGCTGGAACGGGATCTGGAGCTGGAACGGGATCTGGAACGGGCTCACGGACCGGAGCCGGAACGGGCTCACGGACCGGAGCCGGAACTTCCCTGCGAGCGGCCCCACCTCGGCGGCGTCGCTGTCTGCGGCGAGGCGCTCCCCTGGAGCAGAGGTAGGCCGTCTTGTCCCCATAGAAAAACTCGAAGAGTTCCTCCTCCCTGATGTGAGGAGCCCCCGAAGAGCCAGCTGGAGGAGGGACAAAGACGGCGGGGGAGAGAACCGGCGGTGGGTGCCACGCGGAGATGGAGCCGACGTTGGTGGTCCGTGTGGCCGCGCCTCCCTGCTCCTTGCTCGCTGAAACGCCGGTTCGGCGGGTCCGTCGCCTACGGCCAGATGGGGAAGGCGGAGATGGCGGACCGATCGTCTGGTCCAACGCCTCCTGGCGAATCCTCTCCGCCTCGCGCCGCAGATCGGCGAGCTCCCGGGCCGAGAAGACACTCTGGAAGTGAGGGAGCACTCCGAGGATCTCCCCGGCTCCGGAGACCCGCACAGGGAGGTGAGGAGAGGCAGCGAGTCTGGCCAGGTTAGCCCAGACGTCCTGGCGCAGGGCGGCGATCTCCCGGGCGAGTGCTGGGTCCATGTTTAAGGCCGGATCATTCTGTCACGGGGTGTGTGGAGAATGGACCCAAACGCACTCGCTGAAGGAAGGTGCAGGATGTTTTATTAAAGTGAGGAGATCGTGATGATGGTGGTGAACGGAGACACTGGACATCGGGCTGGAACGAAGAGGCAGGAAGACGACACACCATGGGGATGAAGACAATAGAGGACTAGGAGGAAGGAGGACTAGGATGATCCGGCCGGGAGTGAAAGGAAGTGAGGGGTCTTAAAGGCAGGAGGTGAGTAGGATCAGGTGTGGATGATGAGACAGACAGGTGAACACAATCAGGCAGGAATAGGGCAGCGTGACAAGTATTCAGCTACCTTTTTATTACCTATAATTACCTATAGTAAAAAATAAATTTTTTCCCCCAACTTTTTATTTTCAATCGCACTTCACATCTATTGATCGATAGATATTGTAATTTATTTATCGTCCAGCCCTAATTATTATTATTATTGTTTATTCAATTTCCTATTCCCTTCCATGCCCTCTTTTTGAGCAAACTGACACTGACACTGCAACACCTACATTCCCACCACAATTTGGCTGCCAGGATGGGGCATTTAAAGGAAAAATGTGATTTGCCTGGGATTTTTGCACATTGGACTATGTAGTCTTAAATACAGACAATAGATTGAACCCCTTCTCTTGGCCCAAACAGCATGGCACATTAAGCTGGTTATTTATAAGCCATGTATTGTATGAAAAGCAGGGACACATTGTTCTCTTGCTGTTTTGAATTGAAAACTTAATGAATTAATAAAATCCTGGCAGCAGAGCCATTCCTGACTGACAAAAAAGCTGGACAATGAAGCCCACAGATGGTTGTAGAGAACACTGTCTCTGTGTGTATGCTGACAAGTCATGCACTGATGAGCCCATTTCTTAATTGTAGTGAAAACTTATTTTCAAATCTGGCTCAAGATGTTGGGTTATTAATTAAAAAGCAAGCATTTTCTGGGTTTCCTTGGTAAACAATTGCATGCTACAGAGTAGATTTTAATCATAAATCTTGTAGAGACATGTGGGGCATAATCTTTGTTGTGTTGACAAGCTTTGTATAAAACAGGTGCAGCTGAAGTCAGTTTGTGATCAGACCACAACTGGCCATTTGTCACCCCTGAGGGCTTCGCATGTGCTCATTTTTCTGCTATACCCGCGCTATTGCTGGACCCAACCCTTCACCCCCATCTGGTAGAGTCACCATGACTTCAGGTATGATTTACAGCGCTAGCCCAGCATTCTCTAGGTACTAAATTACCTGGATTATTGAATTTTTATGATTTTTAGTGCACTACTTTGCATTCTCCTCCAACCCTCCTGGTGTGTTGGACGATATGATGATATAAGACATGCCAGCAAGTTAAAATTGGAATTATTGGATTTGACTGGATTTTATGGCTGTGATTCTTCATAACAGAATCCAGTGCCAAGTTCCAAAATTGAAAGGATGTGATCTTATTGATATGCATAAGAGCAATTGCCTACTGGACTACCTGCAAAAGTGTTTGGATTTTCTTTACTTTGCTGGGCTGTAATAGTTAAATGATTATTTTAAGTCTGCTTATTTGCTGTTGGCAGTGTCAACTAGCCCTTGAGATAGTCTATATAATGCAAGACCCTTGGTTTCTAATGATTCTCATCTTGTTTTTGGTACACTACTGTGAAGAATAACTTTTAATCTTTCTGGAGTTTTTTATAAGCAAAATAATACATTAATATCAGACCAAACAAACATTTAATGCTCTAGGAATAAAGTACTCCCATGCAACTGACATCATATTATATTTATTCGGGGATGGAAATAGTTTGATAGGTTAGATATGGGTGTAAATCAAACAGCACCTTCTCATCAATAGATTTAAACGGAAGTGATATTAGTTTCAATTTTGATTAATTTAATAAGTGTTTTATTTGAAAATCCAAGAGCTTTTTTAAAGTTTTAAAAAGTAGTTAAAATCAGATTGCAATAATAATGTCTGTTGTATCAAAGTTATAAACGACAAGGTTCATTGCTATTTCTTAAATCTTTGCAATATTCAACAAGTCTATTTGATACTAAGCCGCAAGAAGGGCTCTGTTTTATTAAAAAAGTTTTTTACCATACAAATTCCTTTGGAAGTTGATAAATCCTCATATTCCTTCACTTTGAGCCCCTGCTGTGTTAAGTATATGTTCTAGTTCTCATCTTGGCACTTCAGAGCAACACACATCTCGGCATTGGACGCATCTTTGAATTAACGAACGTTCATTGTGTGTTAAAGGTGCTTATTGGCACTCGTCATTTCACACGACACACCACAATGCTCACAATGTGCATTTATTTTCATAAATGGCACCACCCAAACATCTAAGGCCCAAACATTAGCTTTAAATACGGATGTCCTGATCCGATTCCAAGTATCAAGCCTCGATCCAAATCAAGCTAGGTTGTTAGGAAATTGCAGGTTCAAGGCAACACTTACACTTAAGTAAAGTTAAGAAACACACTTTAGATCAAACAGTAAAGAAAAAAGCTTCAAAAGAACATTGATAAGGTAAAACGTATCACACTGTGCTGTGTCACTGTGGTGGCATTTTTTCCAGGTGCTGGAACGTTGGAACATCCTCCCTTCCTAAAAATATCTAGTCGACGTAGCCCTGCCAAAGCTCTTCAAAAATGTTAGCAGCCATGTGCAGGGTACGCTTTCTAATGCGACTGCTGTTGTCTTTAGTTCAAGAGTTTGGACTTTAGCAGTTTGCTTGTTGTCATGACACTGAATGGATTATCAATAAAAGCATACAGGCAAGAGATAGAGGAAATGCTAAGTGTCTACAAAGAGCATGTCCAGATAATTTTACATGATCATGCAACAAATAGGAGAAAAGTAATTAATGCTATAAGTATTCTTAACAGTGGCTGCTTCATTGGTTTGGCACAAGATAGTCATTTCAACCACTTTAAGTTTCTGTGGAGCTTCTAATAGATCATTTGTATACATGGCATTGATTGTAATAATATTGTATGATATGTGGTGGACAAGGCTGTGTCGGAAAAAAAAACAGATAAACATGTATTAGATAAGAAAACAGTAGAGGCAAAAGCTGAACCCCTCAAGACTGATTACCAGCACAGCCCTGCTTTTGAAAGTCATGCTAGATTTTAACTCTGTCTTCACAGTAGTACTTTTGGACATATTTTAATCCCCTTTCTGTAGCACACTGTAGCACTCTGCTAGGTACCATAAATTGTACCAATATGTCTTTCTGTGTGGAAAATATTTAGATTGTTAAGTGCTTATGTTACATTCATGAATCAGGAAAAAAAGCAACTATTATGAATGTCAACAATTGCTCTAGGCAAGCTTAACGTTAGTGGATTTTGATTACCAGCCAAGTAAGCGGTGCATCATGGCCAAAATATTAGATATATTTAACCGACTCTGCTAGAACAGGTTTATGTAAAAATATAATGCCACTAATAAAGGCTTCCTTTCCAGAAAAAAACCCCAAGCATTTTCCTTCCTTCATCAATCATCATTTATAATGGATCAAATAATGTCAGTTCTAATTATAGGCTCAACCACTGACTAAGGATTCCTGTGTGGTTTCATCACATCAGTCAATGATCCATTGGAACCTGATGCCCATATGAGATCAATTCAGTCTATCTGTTAACTTAACTCAAATTGAATTAAATAGATTTTGGTTTACTCATTCGAAAGAAAACCTTTTGCCAAGAAAACACCACAAATTGTCCAAGGTTTACCATGTATTACACGTACAAGGATGTTCAAAGCATTGTTGAGTCTGATGAATCTGTTTGGGGATATTGTCATGCTGCAGGAGGATTTGAAAACTCATCAGACACCTCCTTATTATATTGTGTAGTGGATAAACACCTGGAGTGACTAACGCTAGGGATGGGTACCGAAACCCGGTATTAAATTGGCCCCGGGGCTGATTCTGACGGTCCACCCAGACCGATAAGCTTCAGCCTTATCGGTCCTCTTAACGGTAAAATTAAGGTCGTATTCATGTTTTGCGGGAGATATAAACACAAGCCAAACACTGTATTGCAGCCCACTCCTCCTTAACAAGCACACACGCTGCGGGGACGGAGTGGCGACTGCTGCGCGCTCACGTGTGTGTTCGTCAACTCATCCGAGCAGCAGCCACGTGGACGCGCTGATGCCAGCTGCGCTGATGCCAGCTGCGCCGATGCGCGCGACTTGCTGCGGGGCAGCTTGGCGCCCGCTTAATGCATAGATACCATAGACATGCATGTAATCTAGGTATACAACAGGTATGTATGTTTGTATGCAAAGCAAACACGTGAAGCATGGACATAAGTTTGCCATTTCATTCTTACAATTAATAAATGCTGAATATCTTGAACAACAGCTTCCTTCTTATCTAAGTAAAAAAAAAAAAATCTTAAACTACAGTTAACCTGCTATTTTATTCTTACAATGAATAAATGCTGAATATTTTGAACAACAGCTTCCTTCTTATCTAAGTAAAAAAAAAAAATTCTTAAACTACAGTTAACCTGCTATTTCATTCTTACAATTAATAAATGCTGGATATTTTGAACAACAGCTTCCTTCTTATCAAGAAAAAAAAAATTCTTAAACTACAGTTCATTATTTGTGTTTTTCCCCTTTTGTTTTAGTCTTTCAAAAAAAAAAGTACCGATAAGGATACCGATAAAGTACCTGATCGATAAGGAGTATCGTTAAGAGTAGTAGTATCGATAAATCCTTAACGATACCCATCCCTAACTAACGCTCTGTATATGACTTTATATTTGCTAATCCCTTTTGTTGTCTCAGTCTAATTTGCTTGCCAGGATTATAACAACTTCTCATGGAGAAGTGTAAACCAAATTAACCATAAATAGGAAATCATATGAGTATTAAGAAAAAAGAAATCACTGTTTGTTTTAACAATTATTCCTCCAGGTGATTGTAAATAAAAGTCAAATAAGACATAAATTGAGCATGTTTATAGAAAACAGTTGTGATTTTCTGTTCCTATTTGAACCAAGAAATACGAATTTATATTTGTTAAACCTTTCAGGTGTGAGATTTCGAGTATTGACTCACCTGACTGAGCCGTTGTGTTCACTGTCCTGGTAACTGTACAGGATGACAGCTAGGTCACCCTGACACTTCAAGAGCCCTCAGATAATCAATGATGCCGCACAATGACACCAATGGAGGATTACGAGGATTCGCTAAGCCGCTGTCGGTCAGCACGCTGCATTGATTTTGTCACAGTTGTTATTGCCGTGTATTTCTGTGGCTGTTGAGTTTGGTGACATTTTATTTTTATTTCTCTGTTTCATTCCTTTGCTTTAAATATCATCCAGACCCTGTCTAATACACATATATCTAAATGCTTATCAGTTTAGTTTGATTATGTGTAGTCAGGGATTGCTCTACCTCAAAACTGCTGGTGACGTCTTTACCCTTTCCTGTTTTTAATGTTTTAATGCCATTAATGCTTTTTCTCTGGGGGGAAAAACAAACATATTCTGGTGCGGTTTGAGCTGACCTCTTAGATTTCTGAAACGGAAATTGTTAGTAGTATTAGCTGGATATTTCAAAGACTCAAGCATAGACACAGTTGCATTCACGGTCTCCCAATGTCCTCCTCCACTTCACCTGCGTAGTGTCAAACATTTTACACAATAAATTAACACATAAAGCTGAAGCGTCACCTATTAATTCACTATCTCAAGACCTTGGCATTATTTAGCTGAACCAAAGAAGTAAAAAATAGCTGTATAATTGGTACAACTATAAAAAGGTGAGAAGAACAACAAAGACCAGGCACATGAATGTGCTCATTAGGATGGAAAGGAAAGCTGGTCGAAGGGCATCCATCATCCCAGAGCATGCTGTCACTGCGTTATGCTTCTCTCACATGATTATACACAACGCGTACAAATTCCTCCTTATACCTTTTTTGCACAGATCTGTTGGATCCTACCTCATTTATCTGTGCTGACTCTCTTGCTTGCAGAAGTATTGCTCACACACTGCCTCCACATTGCATTCTTTTAATTAAAACCAAGCCTATCTCAAGCAAATATTACATATGCACACCCAAACCATGACTGCCTATTAGATGAATTTGCTGTTGTCTGCAGTTGGTGTAATTTGATGGGAGCTGGCATTTTGTAGCTGTGTTGGGAAGCTGCTGCAGCCCAAACAGAGGTCATCCATCAAGAACATCTCCAGATCCAATTGAAAGGAGAGGTTTGCAGGCATTTAGCCAAGGCTTTTCCTCTCTGTGCAGACCACATCTCTGACAATCAGGTCGTTCTGAAAGGGTGATTGTCAAGATTTTATATAGTCTCTCTCTCATATCAAACACGGCTAGGTATTTTACTGCTGAATGAAGGAGTGACCATAAGAGTGTAAACTTTTCTGTGCCATATGCTTTCAGACAAAATATTGTATGGATGGCATGAAGAAATTTTTATTTATTTTTTTTAAATGGCTCTGCATCCGCTTGGATATTCTGAAAACATTTGATCATTTGCAGAACTTGGGAAGGGGGTCCAAGTTTGTCCAGTATAGAGTTTCAGATAACAACCCTTTTTGTTAAAAATAAATGTTTCTCCTTCTTTGTTACTCTTGCTATTTTACTTGGAGAAACAGGATATGACTACTAATACCTGTATAGTTCTCAGGATAGTATAAGTATCCATACAATTTGAAGATGTTCACATTTTGTGACAACCAGTAACTTTAATTTATTTAATATGAATTCAATGCGACAGACCAACACTAAGAAGCACATCATTGTGGAGTAGAAGAAAAGTAATACATAGGTTATCTTTTTTTTATAATAAAAATCTGAATACCTTGATGTGGTTTTGTATTCAGCACCCATTTATCTGCTACCCCAAAATAAAATCAAGCGCAACTAACCTTTTGAGATTGCCTGATCGGTAGCTGGAGTCCACCTGTGTGTAATTTAATCTGTCAATAAATCCAGCTGTCCTGTGAAGACCTTAGAGGTTTGTTAGAGAACATTGGTGATCAAAGTAATCATGAAAACCAAGGACCATGTCAGACATGTCAGGGATAAAGTTTTCATTACATTTAAAGTAGGATTTGATTAGGAATCCATATCTCATAGAGTTTTATATATCTCATAGAGCACTGTTTAATCCATCCCCTGCTAACAGAAAGAGTACGGCACAACCTCAAGTCTGGAGTAGTTTCTGAGATTCACAGCTGAGGTGAGAGAATGTATTTGGCCGAGCAACTATGCGTTGTGTGCTGCACAAATCTGGCATTTAAGGAAAAGGGACAAGAAGTTTTTTTGGAAAAAAACCCCCATCAAGAAATATGTTTTAAAGTTTGCAACAAGCCATGTAGGGGACACAGCAGACATATAGAGAAAGTAAACCTTTATGGCCTACTTGCAAAATGCTACCTATATCAGAATACTAATACAGCACATCACTCTGAACTCTCCATCCCCATAATGAAACATGGTGGTGTTAGCATCATGCTGTAAGGAGACCTTTTTCAACAGGAACAGGGAAGCTGGTCAGAATTGATGGGGCGATGGATGAATCTAAATAAAGAATAATCCTGCAAGAAAACCTCTTGGAGGCTTCAGAAAAATTCAATTGGGGCAGAAGCTCACTTACAAGCCTGACAACAGCTGTGAATATACATCCAGAGCTACAATAGAAGGGCTTAGTTAAAGTCAGTCCTGACCCTAATACAATTGTGACTTTGTCATCTCTTAAAAACTTAAGTTAATTAAATGTAAGTGAGTTTCAGACTGTGTAAAGCTGGTTTGTTGTTGTAGCATGACAGATTGTAAATAAAGACATGTGGTCGGAATGATTTGGCCCTTTAGATTTTTTATTCACCTCAGTACATTTAGAACCTTTTGTTTGACAAACAATTCAGTAGTTAATTGTGACTAATCATGTCTAATAACAATACAAATAATATTAAAACTCTAAAGTAAAACCAGTATTAGTATGCTAAATTTGTTTTGTTTTGGTATTCTCTGAAACGGAGTTTTAAATTAAACAAAACTGTTATTTTTTCATTCATATAACATCAATGCTTTAAAATGCTTTGAAGGCTTTGTTTTTAGAAGCTGTGTGAATGCATAAAGTACTGAAGGATGCTGTTGCTTTGGAAACGGCCCATATGTAGAGCTGCCTTCATGACACTGGCGAAGAGATTTACACCACATTTCAGCACATGAAAGGAATCTCATTTGGCATTCAAAGAACCTGCCTCTACCAGTCAGTCTTTGAACTTCCATTAAGCCATTTATCACCATGCTGTGCAATTCTTTTTATTCTCCTTTACTCTAAGGAAGGAGCCCCCTTCTCTTCTTCTCAATTCAGCATCTGTTGACCCCTGAGCATTCAGTTTATCCTACACAAAATGTGTAGAGACCATAATATCCGAGGTCACGCAGTCTGACACACCCTGTATTCTTAATGATATTCTTATACCAATAATAAAAAAGAAATACAATTTTTTTTTCTGTAATCTCTTTTTCTAGTTCCACCTGATATCCATGAAACGAAGAGCCACGGAGTTGGTTTGGGGCGCACAGCACTGCTGCGGTGCGAAGCTGCTGCTGTGCCTTCTCCGATCTTTGAGTGGTACAAGGGTGAGAAAAGGTAAGTCTTGTCTGATTGGTTGTTTTGTAATGTCATAACATGTAATTGCGTCGCTCTCCTATATGTCCTTTGGATGTGGCTTTCATGGTAATAAGCTCCAGCTTTGCATAGTGTCAGCCTAAGCGTGACAATCTGAAAATACACAGTTTAAGGCTTAACCTTAGTTGTGAGTACATGTGTAAACGGTTCTTTTTCTTGTGTGCAGAGTTCCTACACGGTGTGAAGAAGTATGGAAGTTTCAGAAATTTTAATAGAAAATCAAATGTGGAATAACATTTGTGGAAAAGTTGTGTTTTTTCATCTGTCCATCTATTCAGTCTCTGGGTTTTGCAGGTTCCTTGTTTAGAGTCTAACCGCTGTAGAAATATCAGTGAACAAAATCTGATGCAAATAGTGGCTAAAATACAGTATGACTGACAAGTCTAAAAAACTGAATCTGGAACTGTATTGAATTTTGTGATGAAAGGTGTTGGAGCCCTGTGCTTCTGTGCAACATACAAATACTAATTACATATAGAAATACTTTTTGTCAAGACTTTAACTGACACTTGTATTTTTTTTAAATGTTATGCTAAAATTTGCCAATAATGTTTAACTTTTAACTTAGTTCTTTTTGTGCTTGTTTTTCGTTGTTTTGTGTTTTTCCTCAGAGATAATGCATTTCTTTGTCCTCCCATTCCTCATGTCTCTGGGCAGAGCCCACTGAAACACACAGCAGGAGTCATTTGTAGCTTTTTCTTACCTTGCATTCTGCTAAAATGTTTGCAGGCAATTGGCTTAAATCATTTGTGACACATACATCAATCAGTCTAGATTCAAGTGTTAGTTCTTGAATTTAAAACCAAATTATACCTATTACCCATCATTTACCCACTCCTGGTGAGCACAATTTCAGTCATCAGCTCACACTGTGCTAATTGTAATTATGGGGTGTATTCAATTTATTCAAATTACTAAGGAGGCAAGTTGGCATAATTCTGGTCTTTTCTTAATTCAAGCACTCGTTTCTTCTGTGACTTTTCACATGGCTAAATCGTAATTTCTTCTTCTATTTGTAATCACGACCAGAACATTGGTGAGAGGACTCAGGCACAGAGTTACAGGTTTCTTCACAGCACGTTCATTGTTCACATGGAGTAAAAGCTGCATTTTTGCTCCATTTTGTGAAGCTATCCTTTTAGTTTGTCTGCATCAGACCGATTGTGACAGTTTTGACAAGTAAACCTTTCTCTTGTGTCATTGCTTTCATTCTTTGAGTGGAGGTGGGCGAGTGTTTATGTGTACATCTGTCTGGGTGGGGAGCTTTCTTTCACTTTAACAGGGGGAAGCATTGACTGGTCTGATGTTAAGCTAGTAATGGTGCGAAAAACATACTGAGATTTTCAGAGAGCATTAAGGTAAACTTTGAAGAGGTCGCAGGCAGAGAGGGAACAACAGATTTTGAAGATATTGTTGGAAATAAGGTCACACGTAGAGTTTTGGCTCAGAGCGTCTTACAAAGTAGCTTGAGCCAAGCTTTAACTCCTGGGAGGCCACAGTGATGCCAAAATAGAAAAATATCTCCTCTTTGGAGGTTTTTGGAATTTGGAATTAAGAACAGAATTAACTAAAATAATCGGATTAAAATGCATAGCATATGCCTTAATGGAGTAGAGCTGGGTATCGATTCAAACTTCAAGAATCGATTTGATTCTGATTCTCAAGAGTTAGAATCGATTATCATGATCCATTCCAATCCAATCTGTTCCAATTTGATATTGATATGGGTCAGTGCTATTAAAAATGTTTTTTTGAACTGTTACCTTAATTATATGGCTGTAATGCAATGAGGCAACACTGGGTGAGTAACAGTTTACCAGGAAAAACTGTACCTAGCCTTAAAATGGCTGTCTGGACTTTTCCTTCCTATTTTAGTTGTAAAAAGGGCAAATAATGTTAGAAAAAAATAAAAAAAAATCGATTCTGAATCGATTCTTTTAATTTTTTTCAACACAGCACTATAATTGAGATAAACGTTTCTTGGCTTAGACAGCACAAACACTATGAATCCAGCCGTTAAAGCCAGATATTTACAAACACTGCATAAGAATACTTATAACCTTTTTTCCCTCTCTGTCTGACAGTAAATCTGACTAAACATTTCCCATTCTATGTCAGTTAGGATTACCAAGATAATTTTTATTTACTAAGAACCAAATTTTTTTTTTTTTTTGTGCTTTCTTCATACACACTATGTTTACTATGCATTTAAAACAAATTGGGAACACCAGATAATGACATGAACTTTCAGGTTTTTAATTCACATTATTTGAGTTAAATAGAGTAATACCTGTGGATGTATTTTAGGGGAGCAGGTCAAACTCACTACTTCCTTGTGTGACATCTTAGGAATATCCAAAGAAATCAGCATAGATACCAGGAAGAGAATTGTGGACCTCCACAAGTGTGGTTCCTCCCTCAGTACAGTTTCCAGATTCGTGAGGATGGCAAATAATTATTCAGAAGTCTAGCCATAATAGCATTAAGGAAGGAGATGGGTTCTATGAAGGTGGGTGGGGTGGTAATGATTAAAGCTGGTTAGAAAGTGTACTTATCCACAGTGTAACGATTCCTGTGCTGACATGGGCTGAAAGGCCCCTCAGCGAAGAAGAACCCATTACTCCAGAAGTATCGAATAAAAGCTCAGTACAGTTTGGAAATGTACTCAAGGACATAGAACATGACTGTTGGAGACATGTCTGTTGGTCTATTGTTACATTTTGAGTAAAAATGAAGGGGAAGCTCGCAAGTCAGAGACCACCATCTCAGTTGTAAAGTACTGGGTTAGCAGCATCACGTTGTGGAAGGTGTTTTGTAGGAGGGGCTGGTAAAATTTACCAGTAAAGAACATTGTGTGGAAATTTTGAAGCAACATCTCAACATATTAGCCTAAAAGTTACATTTTGGGCACAGATGGCTGTCACAAAGGGAACATAACCAGGGACAAGATGGCTCAAGACAACAAATCTGTTAAAGTGGCCATCAAAAAGCCCTGATGCATAGAAGTTTTGTGAGCGGAGATGAGGTGAGAAAGGCAACCTTCATACTTCACACAGTTCCACCAGTTCTGTTTGACAGAATTAACCAAAACTTCAGCAAGCTGAAGACCCAAAATATTTGACCCAAATCTGTTTACAAGGCAATTACAGCAATAACTTAATAAATGAATGGGAACTTGTCCATTAAGACAAAATTAGCTAAAAGACTACCTCTCTCTTTATTTATCAAATATAGATATCTTGGTATTCCCAACAGACCTGAAAAAGCAAACGTTAAGCCTGATTTACTATCACACACTGATGAAATAAGTTATGTCTTTTCATACAGCGCATGTAAATATCTGGTTTCAACTGTTTCTGTCATAATCCTTTGCACCTGCAACAAAAAAATGAGTAAAATGTCAAGTGGCTCCCCACCTCTTCCCCTCTAGTTCTCTCCGCTCTTGTCTCAGTCCTTCAAAGCGTCTCTCCAAAGCAGACACGACCCACTACGAATAAATAGATGCGTTGAAGAGGCCGATAATGATGGAGATCCACTTAAGACGACATTTGCTCCATTGGTTCCTTGGCTCGTGCCTCTTTTCCTACTCCAAGCTTTGTGTGCAGGTGAGAAATCAAAGCCTCATTTGTCACATTTACGTTGGTCTTTTCAGGATCATTAGGGGACACGGTATCGACATCAAGAGCCTCAGCTCCAGATCAGTCCTCACAGTGACCAACATGACAGAGGATCGTTACGGGAACTACACGTGCGTCGCCATCAACAAGCTGGGGAGGGCTAACGCCAGTGTGCCTCTTATTCGTAAGTTGTCATTCCACTTGTTCTTGGCTGAGTGGAGTGGTGGAAGCGACAGAGGACTGAAAGTATCAGCTCTCAAGTGTTTCCTTTATATTTACTGCAAACCCAGCTAAACCAGTGTGGCAGCTGGGTAAGGACATATTGCCAGTTATTCCTAAAAAAAAATCTTACAATTTGTTGTCTGCTGTGGTTGCAGAGTCTGCGTGGGTGTCTGCTTTGAAAGTCTTCATCTGCATGTGTAATGGATGAAAATACCACCTGAAAGCAAAAATTAACTTTGGTGTAATGACATCATAATTATGAAGATAACTGCAAAGGTTAGAACTGGTAAATCAGTGCTAAGTAGTGTGGCTCAGATTTGTTTTAAAAAATGTCTCGGAGTCAGCCCTTTTATAATTTTCAAAGCTCTGAGTTCAAAAGGGGCCGAAACATCAGAAGCCATGCTGCGGTAGCATCTGTGCTACAGTACGCTTTCATTTATTGTGGCCAGAAAAGCATTATTTCACAAGCTAGGTAAAAATAGAGGAATTTTTGCAAACACCATAAAACAGACGGCAACAATGTCCAAAACAACAATATTATGCATTAGTTTGAAGAGTTTTAAAGCAAAGCCCCATACAGCAGATACAGAGAAAAAATGTGAAGTATGGGAGGTACTTCCATGCAGTTATTTAATCTGTTGTGGAGGCTGTTGTAATTTAAACAGAAATACAGCATTGATTTCACACAGCAATGTTTCCAGGAGCTTGCCTGCACATATTTGAATTGCATTGACATACAAATAACATGTTGCGCTGCAGTTCAGCATTGTTCCCCAGACTGTCCTTCGCATCTTTTTCTTCACACTTTTTTTTCTGGACCTAAAATGCATATTATTCCAAAATGATTTATTATGTCATTTACAAGTGTATGGCAATACATTCAAAAACAATGAAACAGTTCACTTATTCCAGCAATTCACATTAGAAAGGTTAACCCATATGATATATAGATTAAATACACACCCAGTGACATATTGCATGTGACATATTTCATTTATGTATTTTTATTTTTATTAATATGGCTTACAGATAATGAATATCTCAGAAAATCAGACTTTTACATAGCACCACAACAAATATCATGTTACTGCCTAGACAATCATGGGAAGACTTCTGACTAGACAGTTTTTCAGCAGACAGTCACTGATACCTTTCAAAAGCAGGGTAAGCCACAGAGGGTAAAGCTAAGAAAGATGGCTGTTCACACAGGGCTGTATCCAAGCATATTAAAAGAAGGTTGAGTGGAAGGAAAAAGTGTGGTTAAAAAAGGTAAACAACCTGTTGGGATAACCACAGTTTTGACAGAATTGTGAACCAAAATTCAATAGTTTGAAATAGAAACAGAATCTAAGTTTAAAGTTCCATGAGATCCAGAGTGAAAATTTGGGGTGCCATGTCATCTGCTTGTGATGGTCCAACGTTTGTTTTTACAAGTCCGAAGTCAGCACAGCATCCACTACAAAATGTTAGAGTACTTCATGCTTCCCTCTCCTGATGAGCTTTGTGAAGATGCTGATTTCATTTCCAGCAGGACCTAACACCTGCACACATTGCCAACAGTAGCAAAACCTGACTTAATGACCATGGTATCCCAGTGGTTAATTGCCACAGCTAAACCCATAGAGAATCCATGGAGTGTTTGTAAGAGGAAGATGAGAGACACCAGACCCAATTCAATCCAGTTGCAATTTAGATTATTTGTGTGGCGCCAATTCACAACTTGTCATCTTAAGGCACGTTACAAGAAAAAATTATTTCAATCCAATCATACATACAATGCAATACATTTAAAAAGTGTTCTATCTAACGAAACCCAGCAGATTGCATCAAGTCATTGTCTTGCAACTATTACCTCCCACTGGACGAACATGTAGCAACAGTAGACGGTCTCCAGCATTGTGTCATTGACTTCACAGCAATCCTTCATACTGAGCAAGCAATTAGCGACAGGGGAGAGGAAAACCTCCCCTTTAACAGGAAGAGACCTCCAGCAGAACCAGGCTCAGTATGAGCTGCCATCTGCCACGATCGACTGGGGGTTTGAGAAGACAGAGCAGAGACACAAAAAGAACTGAAGAACTTATTTAGGAGTACCTTTTATGTAAAAGAAAGTGAAAGGTTGATAACAGGACACAGAGAACAGTCAGTGACAGGGAGCATCATCCCAACTGGTGCTCCCCTCCAGCAAGGCATCACAAATGAGCAGAATTCCAGACCAGGTGTAGCTTCTATGTAGAGAAAAACACTGAGAGAAAACATAAAGGTATCAGCTGAAACAACAATGCAGACGAGCTAAAGGCCACTATTAAAGCAACCTGGGGCTCCTTTATTCCTCCATGCCACGGCGCATTTATGCATGAATTAATTTAAAAAGAGTCCTAATGAAGTATAAACTGCATAAACAACACAATACATGGACATACTTGTTTAGTAGAATAACATTTCTGTATTAAAAAGATTTTTAACCGAATTCTGTAAACCATAATCAGGAAGATTTACAGAAGAACACTTATACATAAAACAATCACGGTATGTAATAGATATATATTATCTAAGTTTCATCTTTTGGATTGAATTACAGATATAAATGTAATGTTTTAAATTATAGCCTACTAAGATACAAATGCTTTATAAATAGCACCCTAACAAGACAATGAGGTAAGAACATTACCCGATGACAAGTTATTTTTTGAAAACATGTTACTAGCAGGTTTAATCTTTATATTGAAGCCAGGTGAGGTTCACTGGGTTCAGCTGGAAAATGCAGGAGCCTCACAGTACTTCTCCTGGGATTAGTCGTACCTCTCTTACATGGCAGTCATTTCAGTGCTGATTGAGGTTATTTATCTGCGAAATCAAAGAAAATCACAGGTCCACACAGGACACAGCCTGATACTTAACATCAGAGGTAAAAATGAAAAACAAGAAACAATGGAGCTGTGGTAGAGCACAAAAAGTGTTTTTAATTTACAAAAAATAGTACCATAGAGAGTCTGTAATGATGATTGTAATTCTCCATCCTGATTAACGAAATATAGAGATTTCTTTTTTCTTTAAAGTCTTGTAAAGCAATATTAAACCTGTGCTCCAACTTTGTCAGACTCTTTTCCATCTGCAGCAGATGCCTGCTGCCACTGATGAAAGTCTGTAAAAACTACCAGGTGTAAAGTGGTCACTGCTAAGACAGGTGTTATCCTCAGCTTTCTATCTGTGGCTCTGCACAAAATCATCACCCCTGCAGCCCTGAATCTCAGGGTTTGTGAACAGCCTCATAGCACTCAACAATACAAGCTACTTAACTCACAGTTTCAACCCAACTAACATAACTCACAGTGTCAGAGGATCTGCATTGCACATCTGCAGTGCAGATTCTCAAACTATCCACGGGAATTTAGACAAAAATTTAGGAGGCCTAAATTTGTTTGGAAATTCTGGTAAAGGAAAAGGAAAAAATAAAGCTAATATTACTAGTAACACCCCACTGAACTGAATTTAGATTACGTGCATGCACCTCTAGAGCATTACTGAGGATTTCTGACTCACTAAAATATATTAAAACAGAGATGATCAGTAATAGCTTTGCTATTTAAGCAGGCAGCTAAGTAAAAAGTGCTCCAACTATTCAAATTGATTTCCTCTGATGCTCTACTACTCGTACAACGTGTTTGAAATCAAATTTAAAAAAATTCACAGAGCTTCAGAAAAATTTGAAGTATTTTGCAGAGTTCTAGTTATAAAAAAATGTTCACTGAAACCATCATAGACATGTACCAACTTAGATAGAATTCCTTTACAGTGGGTGAGTGCAAGCATCTTGGACTTGCTAGGCTGGGCTACAATATATTTTTTCAAACCTGGATTCCAAATTAGTAGAGATTTCAATATTAACATCAGAATTCAAAACAGAAGAAAAACTGACGACTTAAGTCTTAGGACTTAAGTCGACTTGTAAAGATTTTCACAGTACAATTGTTTGTGTTTATTTTACCACTGTGCGTGTTTGATTCATTGTAGTTTAAAATCTGTGAATGTCTAGTCTACAGGAAATCACAAGTAACAGTTTTTAAAATTCACCAGATGTGTGTTTTCTCATTAAAAATGCAGTTTGCATGTGTAGAAGTGGTGCACAAGCAAACTGGAGTTACTGTTCACCACTGTAACTTAGCAAGAGAGTCTATTCAGTACGAGGAGGCTCAGCACAGACAGCTGCAGGAGCTCTTCCCTGCATTCAGTTCTCATATGTGATGATTGTTTGAAGAAGCTTAGACTATATCGAGCCATCTATTATTTTCCGCTTATCTGGGGTCGGGTCGAGGAGGCAGGAGCCTGAGCAGAGATAGGCACAGACTTCCCTCTCCCCAGCCACTCGGGCCAGTTCTTCAAGAGGAATCCCAAGGCAAGCCAAGAATCATAGTCCCTCCAGCGTGTCCTGTGTCTTCTTCTGGGTATCCTCCCAGGGGAGAATAAAAAGTTATATGTCTAAATTCCCTTTGGGATTATTAAAGCAATGTTGTATGATGTCTGTGATAAACTGGCGACCTGTCCAGGGCCTGGTCTCCAGGGTGTACCCTGCATCTCGCCTAATGATTGCTGGAGATAGGCACCAGCCCCTCCGCAACCCTGCATAGGGTAAATTGGAATAGATAATGGATGGATGGATGTTGTATGATGTACCATCAAGCAGGACAGTAACAGAGTTGTAACAACTGACAACTGCAATTGACATGTCACTCAGTCCTACTAAGCCCTGCCCTCCTTAGTTACTGTTGCTAACTGGGACACGCCGCACCAGCTTATTGCATGTTTATGATGGGAGCGTCAGAGCTGAAACAATACCTAAAGAGGCTCTTGACAACTTTTGGAGCCAACAACAATTAATATCTTCAAGGAGCCTTTAGAAAGGTCGGTATGTCGTGAAGGGGTATGTACAAAATTTCAAAGTGGAATTATACGAAAATATAATGTGAAACATGGATCTTCAGATCTCAACGCAAGCCTCATTTAGTATCGATCATCTTTGACAAGGGAAATGTGATTGAAGACCAGCATTGTTCATTTACAGCAGCGTAATGTGTTACACATTTACCATCAGTTAACATAAAAATAGCCTGCTTAGTGGCTAGCTTAAGAAAGCTCATTACCGCTAGGCTTTATCTGATTGATATTAACTTAGATTAGCTTAGATCATACAAGACCATTGTTTTGCCAGAAATGTCTACAAACGTACATTCTTGTTTATAGTTGTCACGTTGAGTTGACTGTGTGGTCTGCCACACAGTTTTATCCAATAGAGACATTTGTCCATGTTAGTTTTTTCAATTTTGGGAAACGGAATAAAATGAACTCAGTTGATTATCCTCTCGGGATACTGTGTTATCAGTTTTGCAAGGGTCCAAGGCATTCAACTATTTTGCCTTAAAATACAAATACAGGCCAGAAAACCCCCAAAATGTCGGAGGTCCTAATGCTTCTCTATGGAACGAGACAGCGAGATTATCCTAGTCTGTTTGTTTCCGAAAAACTAGTAGTTGAATGCTATTGGTTCTGAACTGAACCTGTACTGAGCAGGACTGAGCGACAGGTCAATTGTTAGCCTTCTTCTCATCTTGGACTGTAATATAATGAGGAGAAGGGTTGTGCAACCCTGCAGCATCTGGTAATACAATTTATTGGTCATCTACTTCTGTGGGTCGATATGACGTCATTTATGAACACCTGACTAGTGATTTACAATTGGCCAGTGGCTGCTTAAAGAGGGGTTTGTCTTTTCTGAGGTTCCAGGAAGCACCACAATAACATTAAGTATAATCATGCCAAAACTTAATAAACAACAGTAATTGTTGCAATACTTAAATTGATTTACTCATGAACTGGGGTGATGATATTTTTTTTATCATTATAGACTGTCAACTATTTTTTTACTTGTTAAGGAGTTAATCAGAACAGCTAGTTTTCCTCTAAAATCAAAAGCAAGTTTTGTATAATTAAATTTTTACCAGCATTTATAGCATGCTACAGAAATACACGTTACTGACTGCATAAGGACTCCACATTAACACACCATTAGATAACCAAACATGGATTTATCAAAATAATGGTTAACGGCCTGTACTTGTATAGCCCTTTATCTAGTCCTGAGGACCCCAAAGCGCTTCACACTACATTCAGTTATTCACCCATTCACACCCACATTCATACAATGGTGACAGTAAGCTACATGGTAGCCACAGCTGCCCCGGGGCACACTGACAGAAGCGAGGCTGCCGATCACTGGCGCCACCAGGCCCTCCACCAGCAGGCAAGGCTGGTGAAGTGTCTTTTCCCAGAGACACAACGACAGAGACCAGGGGTTGTATTAACCGAATATCTTCCGAATTTGAAAGTTTTTTATAAATGGTGACGAAAAAATCTGAAGGCCATTGGTCATTTTGGTAAATTGCAATTTACATCCCTGACTACTTGGTGTAGACATTTTCAGCTTTACACATAGAGTTCATGTAACTATTCATACAAAAAAGATTGGGGCGTTGTGTGGCGTAGTGGGTAGTTCGGGCGCTCCATGTGCAGAGGCCTCAGCCCTTGACGCGGTCGTTCTGAGTTCGAGTCTTGTCCTCGTGGACATTTGCCGCATGTCATCCCCCACTTCTCTACCCCTTTCTACACTATCCACCTTCAAATAAAGGCCACAAAAACAGCCACAAAACCATGGGTGAGAGCACCCATGAGAGCATCTGAGCATCGTCTCAGACCCGACACTGAATCCAATCCATCTAGCTATTCTAGATCTGACAGCATCTTGAAAAGTTACGGAGGCTTTTAAGTGCATCTTTGACTGCATTGGATACAGACTGGTGATGACAGATAGCTGCAACTTAACCACTGATGCAGAAGAAGTGCATGCTGCGTTATTTTCTCCCACTGAAGCGATCAAAAAGCCAAAATAATTGTAATTCTTGTAAAGGAGTAGACAAGATAACCCTTGTTAAAATTGTTGTCAGATGTAAGGAATTTAACTTGGATTTATTTGGACTGGAATAGGAAAGAATGGATTTCTCATTAGGGTTAAGAAGGTTTAAGAAGGTCAACTAAAAGCGTCCGGGTCAAGACAGTACGTTACTATGAGTCCTGACTTTCTGATTGTGTTTGGTCACTTTCAGTCTAGGTCTCCCCCCCCCCCCAAAAAAAGCAGTTTTGAGACGCAAAGGCATAATTAACACCAGTTGTTAAAGTTGGATTGTCTTACATGTATGATATTCTTTCACATAGCTGGTTTCATTATTTGCCAAACACAGTCATTTTTAAAATACAGCACCATTCTGTACCTCAAAGTTTTGAGCGCCTCTTAAGAAAATCATGATGAAACAAACTGCTGTCGTATCAAACCTGCGTCAATTTGTTTCAGAGGTTCATAACTGAACTTGTAACAATTTACCAATGTTTAAACAAATAACAGCAATTAATGCTTTACCAAGTCTGTAATCTCACTCAGCTTTCAACAGTAGTCACAGCTTACATCTTGGCTTTGTGACAATCATTTGGCTTCCCATGTTTGCAGCCCCATAAGCAAACTACCTCCTAACAATGCTTTTGGTTTTGCTTTTTTGCTGCTTCATTTTTGCTTTTTCAACTAAACAGGGTCAAGTTGCATTAATGTGGTTTTAAACATCCAGTACAAGCATTCACATTTGATTTTAAGCCATGATTGTTGAGGTGAGCTGCTGCAAGAGAGGGGAGGTGTGTGTGAGTGTGTATCTCCAGCGATTTATATTAAAAAACAACTCAGGTTATATCAATTTTGACACAAATATGAATCTTTAAAGCATTGTTTTAAGTTACTTATAATTAAATATCAAGTATTTTGACAATTCTAGCAGACAAATGTGGTTGACTTCCTATAGTGAGCTCACAGGGTTAAAAATAGCTTTTTTTCTTTTCTTGTCCTTTATGTTATACGGATAAACCTTGCAGGGTGTCCAAGCTCTGTTTAGGAACAGCATACCTGGAGTACTCTGAAACGTTAGACCCCATTAGTCTGAAAATGTAAAAAAAAACATTTATAGTCTATTTTCATTTTTTATTTTTGTCACTGAACTTTTTTTTTTTTGTATCTCTGTGTTTTGTTCCCCACTGTGATACAACAGAATTCAAATTAGGGAACATCTATAATAAAGAGATTTTTCTGAGAGAAAATAATGTTTTTGCCCATTAATTAAGGTCTATACATTTATGAAATTTTCTAATATTTCTCTTTTCTGCGGCCCAAAACTATGTTTGCTTGGTGTTTTAAATCCCATTCTTGTCATACTGTTGCCTGTGATGAAATATGAACAGGTGAATTAAAATATTCACCAGTTTACGATACTCCCTCTGATGATACCAATGTCCCTATCAGGCCACAGACTGAGAATAGAAAAAAAGGTATCTGTAGAGTTGGCTATTGTCAAAGGAGAACTCCATTCCTTTGTTTGTGTATGCACAAAGAACATCAAAGGCTTCTCTCTGATTCCCAAATAAATGATCTTAATGTGACACTAGCAAGAGCTCAAAGGCAGAGTAGTGAAAAAAGAAATCCCTGAGAATCGGTAAAGAAGGCAGCTTCCTGAGCTACCACCCCCAACTTCTCTTGCTCTTCTATTCCATCTCTTTATCTCTCTGTCTGTCTCTTTCATGGCTGTGTCTGATTCTCTTATCTAACACTCCTGTCAATCTTTTTTCCTCTCTCTTTCTCCCTTGTCGTTCATTCTTCCTCCCTGTCATTCTGCTTTTCTGTCAAACATGCACACAATCTGATGTATTGCCCGCTTTTCTCTCTCATGATCTCAGTTTCTCTCTCATGATCTCAGTTTCTCTCTCATGATCTCCATTAATGGAAGAGAGACCAGTTATGATGTTGCTCTTAACAAGAAATGGCATGTAGTCGCCAAGGAGCACCCCGCTGCCACAGCGAGGGAAATAATAAAAACCCAGAGGTAAATTTAGTCACAGGTGAATTTGATTTGATGTTTTAAAATGAGTCAACAGCTACTGATTATCGAAATGCAAAGAGGGAAAGAAGCATTCATATTTTATAGCTCATGATCACTGATTAGAGCCAATCAAGGTAAAAAATAGCAGATTCCGAGTTTCAGTTTTTATCATTGCATTCATAGCTTTTGCGATTGTATTTGTGCTTAACTTCATTGTGAGTCAGTCAGATTAAATGAAAACATGTCGTTTTTTCTCCCAGGAGCTTGTTTGTTTTTGCACATCTCTCAAACTGTTTCAGATATAATGGAAATGTAATTGCAGTTCATAAATTAGCAGAGTTAGGGAAAATTGCAGTGTATTGTATACCTTTCCTAACCCAGAACAAAGATGAACTAAACTTGCCTACTCTGGGTGTAAATGAATGTTCTTTTTATAACTACTTACTGGAGGCTTATGAGTTATGTTGTGTCGCCAACTGCTGAGTTTGCTTTGCCTGTTAGCTATGTGTTTATTTTACAATCTATGTAGCTATTTCCTTTAGGAATAATACAACATATGTTCATGTAGTAGCTGATGTTTATAGCTTAAGTTGAGATCTGATGATTGCTTGCCTGCGCTTCAACATTCCAGATTCTGTTAGCTTCATGTTTTTAGGTGTGTTATCTTTTAGCCTCCACATGCTTCTTATCTAACCTAACTCACTTCAGTCTTTGATTATTGTCACCGTAAAACATGAGAGATTACCCTGTATTTATAAACATGTTTTCCACAAAGTCTAGGTACATTACTACAGCCATAGATCAAGATCCTATTAATATCATGCTGTAAATTCATTTTCTGCAAGTCAATGTTATTGAGCTATATATCAGATAAGAAGGGCACTCCAGCATTAAGTATAAATTGGAACACGCTGTGGTTTCTCATAAAATAGGCGCATTATAATATAAAATTTTCCTTATTGAATTACAGTGGTATCAGTATCTTCTTTCCAGTTTATGTAAGCGCAGCCAGTGTGCCAGTGAACCCTGTTTCTTATTACAATCTCTTTAAGACCGTGCTTTTTGCAGTTATTTTTCTTTTATCCTGATCATGATTTACATTTTTAGAGGTGTTAATTAAACAGCATAGCCTTTCAGATCAAACTGTATAACTTTGAACAGTAAGTTATTTGACACACAGTAGGGGTTTCTGACAGAGCGAACCGGATGATTGATGCTGGCTGGCTAACTACAGGGGGTTGACTGGTAATAGTCTAGTGCAGTCAAACTTTTATGTACTTTTTATGTTCACAATAACCCAGTCATATGCATTATACACATTACTTTAAGAAAGATGTTGCACATTCATCAGTTAGAGATTAGATTTAAATGTATTCATGCAAACATCTGCTGCTCCTGTAGAAATATCCAGTCATATATCCATTATTTAAAAGCAAAAATGTTAACTTTACAAGGGGATGTCAAAGAGGTCTGTGGCTACCATAAAGGTTTTAACATAACATTTCGGTCAAAATATGGGCTTTAATTGTCTTGCTTTTGGGTTTAAGCCTCGGGTATACATTTAAATGTCTTGAGATCATTTGTTTTTTTCTCTCAAACGAGATATAAGTGACAATCAGTTTTTCATAAACATAAGGGGATTAATAACTGTGTGCAAATTTTACCGTAAGAAATGTTTTTTTGCTTTGACAAAAATACTTTTAATCGGTTGAAAACTCAGCACAAAATCAACAAAATGCCCCCAAACACTGTCAGGCATGATAATGATCATTCTTTGGGGATGATCAGCAGAAACTTGGGTTTTATATGCAGATTTGTGTTTATCTTAAAACAATGAAAATTTTTAAAACAAAATCCTTTATTTCTGGTGGAAAGCTTAAGAGGTCTATGTACCACAAAGCATACATTCAATATTAATACAATGTGAAATAAAGTAGCAAAAGTATGAATTTAAGTAAAAAGTTGCAGTTTTAACTAAATAGTAAAAACATTTCTTGATACCCAATCACATTTTGTGAATCTCCCTTGCATTTTATAAGTTTAGAAAGAGACCCAGCTTTAAGTAAATAATCCCAATGTGTCACATTCTCATGCATTGCGCTGTTTAGAATACCCAATGTGTTTACTAGCAGATCTAAAACTCTCTAAAAGACCACATATACCTCATGCTATGATGTGCAGACACTCTCTCTGTCTGCACTGGGGAAACTTAAACTCACCTTGGGATACTGAATGGTCACTCTCTCACCTACTTAAGGATTTTTTCAGCTAATAATTATTTGACCTTTTAGGGGCAAACATTGAACGTGTGCAAGGTATTATTCCAAAAGATTATAGGGCTGCAAAAAAATCAAAGTGTTTTTGCTGAGTATTAGATTTAAGTTTTGAATGTATACAAGATGGCAATGTTGAATATTCCCATGTGTTCCCCACTTTCTTGAAATGGAATTGGCAAACTATTGTATAAATACTATTTTTCCACTGTAGATGTATGTAAGACACACACACAGACGTCATATCAGTTGAGGTATAATAGTTAACAGAAAGAAAATTTTGGTTTTTCATCTTCATACTACATGCGTGATATGGAACTAAACTTTATTGAAAGGACCAAGCTGGCTCTTACAATTTTTGACTCTTTTAGCCTAATTGGTCAAGCTCTTATCCCTCAAACCCACCTCAGCTTAGCCTTGGAGGAAGATTTGCTCCCCCTGTTTTCTCTGTCTTAGTTTCCTCCTCTACTTCCCCATACCTCCCTTACTTTTTCTGTCTGTACTCATCCTCCCCAAGGCAAGAGAGACATTGCTGGCTACTGGGTTAATGAATTTTGTGTTAATTTGTCACGCTTATCAATCATTGCATGTGTAGGTGTCATTTTGACACATCTTCTCATCTGCCATTGTTGCTGTTGATGTTGTTTATTCCCACACTGTGTGATTGTACCAGAGTCATAGAGCAAAGGTGTAGAAAAACATGGGTTCTAAAGGTGAAACCTGAAACATGGGCTTAAAATGCTGGAGAATTATGTGGGGATTGAATAGAGGGGTCATGTTGCTGTCAAATTTATTTATCCCTGCTTCCCCCGTTTTTTTTACTACGAAACAACACTTTTAGTTTTTAGCCTATATAAAGGGGAAACAAAAAGTCTACAGCCTTGATATCTTTCACATGTTTTATTTATGAAATAACATAAAAAATAAATTTCACTATATATATATTTATATTTTTTTTATTTATTTTTTTTTTTTTCAACATTTGGAAGTAGCAGTGTCCCCTGTTTTCCTCAAAAGCACACGTTGCATTGCAACATTTACCTTTTATTTTCAAGGTTCTAATTTCCATATTTAGGCAATCAGAAAAGCCATTAACATTTCCCAGTTTCATGGCAATGAAGAAATGTTTGGTACTGAAGCTGAGTGTTCATTTAGAAGCCCAGCGGGCATTGGGCTTTATGTGCACCCACACCACACCCACCCTTGTTGAGTCTGGCAGGAGGCAAGATGTACTGCCATAGGGACCTTTATCCCTGGACGCCTCATCCCTGTGTGTGCCCAAAAGATTATACATTCACTGGCGAGCAAAAAAAAATCACTCTGGACCAATAACTAATTAGCTGGCTCAGAATAAAATACAGACTGTAGCACCAACTGTTCTTTCATCATGGAGGCATAAGTTAGTTTAAGAATAGCTGAACTGTTCAGTAGACATGGGAATAAGAAATCTCACTGCCTAAACATTAGCTTTCAATTGGAGATATTTTTTTTGATTGGTAAACCGTAAGCCTACATCAGATAAAAATGTAATGTGATTGGGTGAATTGCCAATTACTAATACTGATTAAATTATTTTATATTTTTTTAATTGTCTCATAATATATGTAGGCAAAGTTGAATTTTGAGTAATCCTAAAGCTTTGTGTATATGCCTATTCAAATCTGAGCAGAAACCAGAACAACAGTGAAGCAATGTAGTCTCTTTGTAGTCAGATGTTTAAGGATCTGAAGCTTGAAAAAAATCATTACAAAGTTTGAGAATTTTTTGAGAACTCCACAGTATCCAGAGTATTTAAATATACGATTAATGTTATGTTAAGCTCGTACATAGTACTGTTAGCCCTTTAAATCTATTATCATGGCACCAATGCTAATTGTTAGAAATGAATTGGATTTTTTCCATTGATGCTAGCATTGGCAACTTGGCACTAACTTTTTGTAGCATTAATCTAAACCTGCTAGCTGTGCTGTGATATTTACATTCATATATAATGCAACGTGTGTTTGTGCTTTCATGCATGTTTAACCTAGTAGATGCATCTACAGCGTCATTTTCAAATAGGAGCAAATAAGCTTTTTCTTTTCAGTTAAATATTGTTTGTCTCTCAGTTAAACTGCAAAAAGATTCAGGGCAGGGGGAATAACAAGTTAGCTGATTTAATGTGTGTATTTTGTTAAGCAACTTGGCTTTTGAAGGTCACATTACTCATTTTAGAATTACTTAGTATTACTAATCATTCATTACTCCTTCAGTAGATGAGAACAAACGTGTTCAGTATTAATACGAGACTCTAATTCATTTGACTCTGATTCATTGGGACTTCCTTCCTAGCCCTGACATTGTCTTATAAATCTCCCACATTGTTCAATCTGTATAAACAAAAATATATTACAAGGCTTGAAAGAAAATAGATTTTAAAAATGTGTTTTGTCTTGCAAGCAAGCAGTCTTTGCACAAGAAAATAAAGTATATGCAGTATGTAAAATGATGTGTAGCTCTCTTGAATGAGTGAAACAGTAAAAGTCAGAGTGGAGCTGTACGAGGGAGAGATTGTGTGTCAAAAGATATGCTGCACGGTAATGGAGGAGTGTCTGCGAGCTCATGAAATGATTCACTAGTGAATTTGTTCTCAAGTATTAAACAGATAGCACCCGCTTGGCTTTTTGAAGAAAAGGACTGAAAAGAAACTTGCGTTCGCATATCGGCTCCCCCAGGAGTGCTTAAAGTAGAAAAATTTGTGGAAGAAAAGATGAATCTGACCATTTCTTCCACAATGTACCAAGGGTGAAAGGCATATAATTTCATGTATGAACACTTATTCCTTCACAATTTTCCCTTCAAACAGAATGGTGAAATCAAATAAAAGCACACAGTTTATTGTTGCTGGCATAACACTGGTATGTTAAACAACAACACAGTCATTACACAGTTGTTAGAGCACTTCAGAAAAGTGACACTGAGACAGTCAGATTGGAAAGATTCCATCGACCACCTCTTTTGGGCTGCAAATGGAAATGGCCATATTGAGTTCCCATTTAAATGGATTAAAATGGAGAACTAAAGTGTGCCTCTCCACTATTGCCTGGCCCAGATACAGTAGCTCACTGCAATAATTTAAAGTAAAATTATTTTCAGAGCAAATGTGTGAAGTATAATCATGCCATGGTTTCTCTTGTGACAGACAAGTTCCTCCTCTGCCAAGAAGCCTTTTGGAAATGGGATATATAGCACTTTAAAGTTAAAATAATGTAGCTGCAAGTATTAGATGTAATAGACAGCAGAACAAAAAAGGAGGACCCTTAGGCCTCCAACCATCTCATCATTTTGTATTAGGCAGTCATTGTGAAGAATAGTTTTGCTTTGCTACCTACGTTTGACTCGTATGACTCATTGTAAAAACTGAACACAGCTTACTTCAAAATGTTTGTTTATTAATTACAAGGGCATCCTATCTATATAATCATGTTTTGTGCATTCATATGTCACAGTCCTGAGATGTAACAAATAGTTATAACTGAGATCCACACATTTTATTAGTTGCTAGTATGAGATTGGCTACCCATTTGCATCAGACAGTTGTTGCAGATTTGTCGACTGCACATCAATGATGCAAATCCTCTCTTCTGCCAAATTCCAAAGGTAAATTTTTTGGATTTAGATCTGGTATGGCGACATGGATAGTCATGTTTAATAAACCAGTTTGATGATGGTTTGAGCTTTATGACATGGTGCTTTACCCTGTTGGATGTAGTCTTCAGAAGATGGATACATTGTGGTCAAAACGGGATGGACACGGTGAGCAGCACGTAGGCTGTGACATTCAAACAATGCTTAATTGGTACTCAGGGGCCTGAAGTGTTTCAAGACAGTATCTCCTATACCATTACATCATCACCACCAGGCTGAGCCATTTATACAAAGCAACATGGATTCATGGTTTTATGTTGTTTACGCCAAAGTCTGATAATCTAAAAGTCACAACTTAAACAGACTCGTCGGACCAAGCGACATCTGTCATTGTCTGATTTTGACGAGGCTGTGTAAAACATAGCCTCACCCCTCCTTTCCACTGGACGCGTAAGTGGCGCCTTACAGGAGCAGCACTTTTCACTTGCATATTCTGCTGCTTGGCCCTTTCCACCGGGTGCGTATGAGGCGCATAGCAGCAGGGAAGCAGCTGTCAACGAGAGAGCACGAAATCACGCGAGATTAGCAAAATCAAGCTTGGTTTCATCAGTAAACATAACAACAAGCAGGAAAAGACAACAACATGGCTCCAAAAGGTCTGTTTTTTATGTTATGTCCATTTTATATTCGCCAATAAGTTTATGTTATGTCAAGGAATATCCAAAATCGCACCCTCCCGCGAGGTACTGACTTCTCACTGGGCCACACAGGTAGTGACCTGTTTTTAAGTAAAGCAAACGCAAGGAAGCATGTTTCTTTTATTTTGAAAATTTCCAGATGCCGAGCCGCTTGATTTCCCGTGTTCCCCTATCCAAAATGTCGAAACTTGTGCGTTTCAGAGGCGTACCGTGTAGAAAATAGGACTGCCGCGTATATTTAGAAAAGTGCCGCGACATGACGCTCCTGAGACGCGGCAGACTCGTGCTGCTTTCGCCTCCGGTGGAAAGGGTTCTATTGACTACAGCGTTGGCTATCAGCTGCGTATGACATGCTGCTCCTGTAACGTGCTGCTTACGCATTGGGTGGAAAGGAGGGGTCAGTTTCCTGTTTTTAGCTGACAGGAGTGGCACGCAGTGATGTCTTCTTCTGCCTTAGCCCATCTGCTTTAAGGTTTTGTGTGTTCAGAGGTGTTCTGCTTACCTTGGTTTATTTCAAGTCCTGTTGTCTTGTGACCATGTGGCCATTTTCTTCTGCCAACAATAACGCATTTTCATCCACACATCTACTGCTCACCTGATAATTTTCTCTTTTTCAGAGTTTTTACCAACAATCTTGCCATAGTAAAAATCACTTAAATCTCCTTTCCTCCCTGTTCTGATGCCTGGTTTAAACATCAACAAGTCATGTTAATGCCGAATTCATTTCGTGTTGCTACTTTGATTGACTGATTTATTTGTTTGTGTTACCAATAAAGTAGTCAATGATTATATGTTTCTTTTCAACTAGACTACAATATGTGGTAATATTTGTAACTGTTGGCATGATCAAGTATAAGATCTACTTGTACAATATTTTACCCTTAGACTTAGAGAGGAAAGGGCCCACACATGCTTGGTTTTGACACACTGGATTGAACATTTCATGGTCTCACACTATTCCATCACTCAAATGCCTCCAGTGGCTCAGCCTGAAATGAGTTCATAAGTTAATCAGATTGAGCCTCCTGACTTCCTTCCTCTGCGGGATCAAACACAGACTTCAAGTTCCCCATTTTCTGCTCATTCTCTAGTCACTTCATACATCCTAAAAAGGATGACAAAATCAAACTCGGTGGCTGAATCTGTGAGAGAGAAAGATGTGATTTAAGAACTACCCAAGAAGTGCTGTTGAAATTATAGGGTGGTTCCAGAGGTTGGTGTGTTTAACCATCAAAGCGAAGAATAAGTCCTTGTTTTGCAAACCAGAAGTAGGATTTCACATAGCCAAAACATCTCCTTAGAGTTTTGAAGCAGCAACAGCTCCAGGGTTCATCTGTTTTATTTATTGTTTTATTTTTTAATTCATGCAAATCTTAAGAGCGTTGGGGCAGTGAAACGTGTTGTTTATGAGCATGTAAAAGATGCATCTTGCCACAGAGATTTTAGTCCCTATTGCATGGGGAGGGTTTGTCTCCATTCCCTGTCCTTTTTGTCCTTGCATGCATTTTTCTTTTTTGTTTTACGTCTCCATTCTGTTAATAATACATGAATGTCCTCTTTCCCTTCCCCTCCCTCTTCCCCCCTCTCCTCCCCTGTAGCAATTATTGAGCCCACCACCACTAGTGCTGTCTCAAGCCCAGGTCAGTATATGTCACTATACTGTACACCAGATTAGTAAAGAGGTCCGCTGCCTCACACTAACCCTAGTCAGATTCCTCCCCTCCATCTTGGTTGACTTCAACTGGCTGGCTGGAATGTCTGCTGGGTGTACAGCTTTATTGTATGTCCTCTGTTGATTTGTTTTTACTTGCTCATTTTTGTTTGGCTATTAGAGTCTGGCCACATTTACTTCCGGCAGCCTGCATCATTGCAGCTTTACGCCCCCCTACCTTTCATTACAGCCCCCACCACCACCACCCTTTTGTGGAGCAAGCAGTAACATCAAGTGGCTGTTCCATGTTCGTTTTGGGTCTTTGCTGATTTTCATAATGCTGATGGCTTAGTCTTATTCTCTTTCTGGCTTTTTACCACCACTCCCTGCAGTACACATCACAGGCAGGACACTGTCGGTGGTAAAGGGCCTTGGTTGTAAGATTCAATCTCTTGCTGTCCTTGTTCTTTTATCACTCCCTTTTTGTCCAGTTCTCTTCCTCTCACATTTCTTTTGCTTCTCTCCATACTTTCTCTTTCTGTTCTTTTCTTTTTTCTAGACCAATCAGTTGGCGTTTTGCCAATGTCTTTAACCTGATCTCCTGCTTGTGCTGTTGTCGTTGCTACACTTTCAATGTCACCCTTGTTCCCCTCCTTGCTCTATTCTGCTGCTTCTACATTCCAGCCAAGAGTAATCCCCTCTGCCTGGTTGTCTTTTCTCCCTTTGTAATAGTTGTAAGAATGTAATCTCTTTTGCTGGTTACAATATTTTTGCTTAGTACTTTTCACGTTCGCAAAACATGCAGACACACCGAAAGGCTCTCTGTGGCAAAGACACACTGAAATTAAAACAGTATTCAATAGTTCCCACATAACCACATGCAATAATTCCTATTGCATGATTATTTTGTCAAGTGACTTCTTTACTGCCGTCTTTCAATCACTTCAGTGTATAGGCACAAACTTCACATGTCTTTCTCAACCAAATAAAATTATCCATAAAGATTCAATCAGATCACAAATCAAAATAAATTCAACAACAAAAAAAGTGGTCCTGCATGGCCTTTAACTTTCTTTTGATGGAATGCTTTCAAAACAAATGACAATTTCATGGCCCAAAGAAACACCAGGGTTTTCCGTTTTTATTATAAACTCACTCCATGGGTCATGGTTCCTGTTTTCTCCAAGTTGTTTGAATTTTTTGTTTTATGGTGGGGCTCTCTCTATATTAATGGTTTAGTAAAAGGAATTAGTTTAGATCTCTAATACTCATCAATGGCACTTAACCCTGTTGTGACACAATAGTTTTGACTATGAATAATTGTGAATATTTAATAAGGGCAATTATTAATAGGATTAATAATTTTATGTCAAAATTACCAATTGGGGACACCATCCTGGCATCCAGGAAAATAGTAATAGCCAAATAGTTTAGTCTCAGTTAATGTTTATGATTAGCTGCCTGGTAAGGGGCTGAGGTAGTTAGAAAATAGATGAAGGAATAAGTTCTTGTCATTCTTTGAACAGCAAGTTACTACACTTTTTTGTGGAATAAAAATGACTTTCTAAAATACAAGAGTTTATTAACCAAAGAATTCAACTTTCCAATCAAAATGTTTTATTAACAACCTCACAAACTTAGTTACACAAAACTAAACTAAGGAAAAGAAGAATGAATAATAAATCTATCTACCAAAAGTAAAACAGTTAAACGGACAAAAATGCAAAGAAGTAGAAACAATAGCCAATAAATTGATTGTGATGTCACAGGTCAGTATGAATATGTATGCTTAAAGACCAAGGCTTGTATTGAAGGGTTTTGGAAGGGAAGCTAAGTTAGTTTTAAACTAATTTGATTATTTTAAGACTAATTACCATGTTTCGGTTTGTGTTCAAACAGTCAATTCACAATGCAAAGCAGAAATTAAGGCAAAGCATTATTTGGAGGAAGTAATCTTTCATTAAATAATCTGCTGAATTAGAAATCAATAACCTTTGGAGAATTGATTCTATTTTATGAATCGGTCGCCGCAAAGATTGATCTTATTTAGTATTTTGACATACTAAGAAGGTGGTTTCCAAAACGACTTATACAATTCATTTTCTGTGTTTAAACCATCTATTTTAGAGACAATGTGTATTTTGAATACCATAGATAGCCATCCTTATTGTTTATGAACGTTAATGGTCTGCAAAAGCAGGCCGCACTAATAAGAACAAGCTAATGTATGTAGCTGCACCTAGGAGCCACTCTGTTCAGCTTAGCATCAAAGAACAAAGGAAAAACTCCAATGAAATAGAGTAAATGATGTTGCATGATTTAAAACGACTCTATCACTCAGAAACCATTGAAAACTCTATTGCCCAAACAATTGAAGAAAGAAATCTTAGAAATGCAGCAAAAACCCAGTGAAATAGACAGTCAAAACAATCCTTAAATTCTTTATCCTAAGCTAATTTATCTCTGCCCAGACACAACCTTACTTGAACTATGCTTAGATTTTCATGGAAGGGTGAATCCATTGTCTAGGGAATCAGCGTTTAAGGAGGGAAACCAGCTGTTAGCTGGTCAGATTGCAACAGCTGCATGTGGTCAAGGCTACCGGCAAGGCTATGGGCTCCGGGACTAGCTAGTCACCGTTAGCCGGAACTCGGGTCCGGTTTGTCCAGCTCTGTTCAGCTCGGCTCAGCAGTCTTTTCCCACGGACCTTTCTTTTTTCACAGGCAGCATTCAGCTCAGCAGCTCTTGGATTGGCAGCTTCGGGTGAGCACATCGGCTCATACAGCAATGCAGCAGAGCGTCAGCAAAGAGAGGATCTCTCTTTTTAGTGGAATTTGATCAACGATCAGTAGGCTGTTGTGTCTTTTGGATCCAATTAGTTTCTTCCAGTAACTCACTCCCCATCTCACCACATAAAGATGGAAGTTTGAAGCGCTGATTTCTCTCCCAATGCGAGCCTGGCGCTTGCTCACGGGTAAAGAGGCTAAGTTCAGGGGAGTTTCTTTGGGGTTTGGGCGTTCAAAACCCCTCCTCTTCCTGTTGAAAGGAAGAGTATATTGTGTGATTATCCCTCCTTACAGCTGGAGGTCTGTCTGTCTTTGGTCCTGTCACCCTGGCTGTAGTCCAACAGCCCTATCCATTGTTTGATTATTTTATGTAAATAATGTTGACAAGTTATATTTAAGCTTTTATTTCCCATGTGATTGGGCTTGTAAAGAAGCAATCCCAAAAATCAACTTCAGAAAGATAGAAATGTCTGGAGAGTCTCATTTGGAAATTTTGCTCTTTCCCCATAGCTTTTCCAGTATTGTTGCAGTCTGTTGATTAACACCGAATCAGAGTTAAGGTAATTTATATGAGAAAATATCCTTTACAGAAACTAGTATTGATTGAACTTTATTACTACCTTTTTAGTACTTTTTGACATATTTGAAACTAGATAAGGGTTTTTCACACCCTTATATATGTGTAAATGAAACCCAAGAGAAAAGAGAAAAGAATAAGAATATGATTAACTTTAGGTCTTGCTATTAGCAATGTAAAGATATCTAGTCCCTCAATATCTGATTAAGCACTATTTAGTTGCTCTGTTGGCATTACTTCATGACAAAGTATCACTAGTAATACTTAGAAATACAAGCATTTCCAATGTTTTTTGGAATAAGGACTGCCTTCGATTGAGACAAGCATGAAAATTACAATATTTAGATGGTCAAACCTTGAGTTAATATTTCTGCATTGATTACAGGTTTTTTTAAACTAGAGTTTGTGATCTGTGAAACATTTGCCCCATTTGTTTAATAGATCCTCATATACCACTTTCAAATGGATATTGTTTTAATGCCATTGACTCAAATGTTGCAGCAGTGACCCAATACCCAATACAAAATCATTTAGACTCACAAAATGGTGTGAAAACTCTTTCATCACCTGTGGGATAAGTGAGTAAAGTAAAGTAAATAAAAGTGTATCTTAAGACAACACTTCCTGTCTACTTAAAACTACAAATAATTATTTGACTACTCAGGGCCACTCGCCATTGAAATTAAAGAGCAACTCACCCCCAAATCAACTTTTTTTATTTGCCGATAAACTGTATAAATGAGTGTCTAATAGTGCTACCTACATGTCTGGGGTCTCATTTATAAAGCTTGCTTATGCACAAAATGGGGTCTAAAAACTACGTAAGCAACTTTCTACGCAAAGTTTGGGATTTATAGAAAAAAACGTGACGGAAAAATGTGCGCAACTTTAAGCACACTAAGGACCTTGCTTACGCACTTTGTGGACACAGAGGACACGGACAGCGCAGCAGGAGTGATGGCAAAAGTGATGGCCACAATTTCAAAGTTGTAGAGCTTTGCGCACACAGACACACAACCAGCAGTCCCACCCCCATCCCATCTCTGAACTGAGAATAAAAATGAGAATCTGAATGAAAATATGTTGCACATAAGAATTATATCACAGTATGTTCATATGTTTTTATCTATTCAGATTATATAGAAATGGCACTTGTTGGTGAATTAATTGAGTGAAGTATGAATACTGCAGCGTCCCCTGCATAATGATGCACAATGGATCACGCCACTGGAAGCATCTGGATGGGGGACCCGATGTAGATTCCTTAAAGCAGTACTATTAGATCTATGTGCTGAACTGGACCCGGTGTTAGATCTACTGACCTGCTGGAACCGTGCACCCCGTCCCCCGCTCTTCTTATTTATTTCAGACGCTGCTGCATCAAGGCTGCATCACTAGCAGCTCTTCCGTTTGTTTGTGACCCCAAATCAATATTTTGCAAGAATGATACTTTTTAAAAGTAGACTTAAAACACATCTTTTCTGTAAGGCTTTAAATATCTAGTTTTATTTGGTTTAATAAATCCTAGTCTTATTGTTGCTACAAGAAGTAATCATATAGGTCTAATTGAAACTTTATTGTTCTTATCTTTTTTTATTGCTTGTGCTGCTTTTATTATAAAAAATTTATATCTTTTTACTCTCTTCTTGTCACACATTTTCTTTTTGCAACTGTATTTTTGTCTTTTAAAGCACTTTGGCTGCATTCGGCTGAGTAAAGCGCTGATTGAGTGATTGATTGAAATAAAACAGTTTACCGTGCCTCTACGAGCCTGCACCTGTCTCTGTGGAATTACTTTCTCCGCCTCTCGGAATTACTTTCTCCGCCTTTCGGAATTACTATAAAGAAATAAAACAAGACAGTGATATGACAAGAAAAACAACATACCCAGTGAAAACACCACAGAACGCTGTGAACTCCACCTTATTATTCTCTAGCACACATGAATTTTTCAAGAAGGGAGAGTATCAAATGCAACAAATTTTCCTCAAAGACATCACAGGTTTTGAATTTCTACAAAACATCCATTATTTCCTTATGTTTATACCTCCATTAAAGTATGTGTTTTTCAAAATACCATTATACTTGGCGAGTTAGGAAACAGCAGCTTTAGTTTTGTTTAAACTGTGACTTAAATGTAATCTTGTCTTGTGCTTGTGAACCCAATATTATAAATAGTCTTATCTCATAATCTGGTTGTATCTGTAAAACACATTTGGCAACATATACACTGTGAATCTGTCATGAATAATAGCACAGGAAGAGCTCGTACCTGTCAATGTCCCTTGGCTCAATTATGACATTACAGGGCATCACTATTTTTTCCCCTTTTACTTAACATCTACTACTTTAGGATGTGTATCATTACTTAACTAGTTTTATGCTCAGAGGCGGTAAATAAATAAAAAATCTGCTTCTTAAGTTAGTCATGAACTATCCTAATTTCTAAATATTACCATTGGAATCAGTTAATATAAAAACAACATATTTTATCTATTTATCAGTCACCATTAAATGCTATTTGTTTAAAGACATCATATATATTGCAGTTATTGTTTACCCAAAATCTGTCAATTCAAAAGAATTGGAACAAGTTGTGATGCTGTGTTTAACTTACTACAGTGAGCTACAGTATTAACCTTACCACTCTATACTAATGTAAACTCTCGTCTTAACTTTTTACAAAAATGTAAGGCTTGCTATATCTTCAAGCCTGAAAATATAATCTTTGACATCTACAAAGTACGACCTGAGTCCAGGCACCTGTTATCAACTTAGAAGAGAATAGTCAAACTCAACAAAAGGCACTGGTCAGAAGATAGTGCCCTCGTCAGAAGTGGACACAAGACTCCTAGATCCCTCTGAGAGCAGCACTGCAGTCAAACTGATCAGACAGTCTGGAGAAAAGAACAGAGAGGAGGAAGATGATCAGTGTTCTAAATAATTCCTCCTCCTCACACTGTGATGAACTGTGGCAGATGGACATCACATTCAGTCACCAATTTATCCCACCAAAGAGCAAGACAGAGCCGTTTCAGCCGTTTATTTGTGCCCATTGCCATCAGACGCCTCAACAGTCAACAAGCCCACAGCCAAAGCCAGCTGTGCCCCCTCACCTCCTCTGACTTTCACTCAGCCAGAGCTGTCACACTCATTGCTCTCTTCTCCTCAGCTCCACATTCAGATTCAGGGCTCCATGTGTGGTAACATAAAGCGTCGTCTCAGGAAATGTTTCTCGTTGCCTTTAACAGTTTATCAATACCACTATTGTCTCTCTTCATAAAAAAGTAGTGAAGATAACATTAAAAATATATTTTTTAAATCTGACAATATGACCACGGTGTTATTTAATTCCACACCATTTTTTGGCCACAGCAACATGATTTTACTTGTCTCCCTGCTAAACAATCCTAACATGATCTACTTTGCTAAATAATGTTTGGAGCTATCATGAGTTGACTGTCAGAAACAAAGGAAAACAAGAAATGACTGTGGAAGATACTGACTCTTGTGTTCAGACAAAAACAACAAAAGCAAACCAGTCCACAACTCTCTGAAAGACTCAATGGGTGTGCAGTGGGATTGTTGTTTTTTTTCCATTATGATACACCAAACATCCTTAGTCAATCCTATTATTGGGATGATTCTGAGGAGCCACTGTAACCCCATCAAAACACATGCTATATCATTTGTTTGAGCCATGAAAGGCTTAAGTGTAAAGGTGTCAAGATGTGGTGCTGGTAGTCAGGATTTGTCATCTTTATATACTACTGGGCTGTCTTCTTTATTTCTAAGCGGAACTAAGCAAACTATCTCCTATTTATACAGATGGAACTTTAAGTTTACATACACTATTGAAACACACAATCTTTTTCTTTCTGACATTAAATCAGACCAAGCATTTATTGTTTTTGGTCAAATAAGACTAGCAAAATTCCTTATATTTGCTAAATGCTAGAATATTGGGTAAGATATTTTATTTATTTATTTTAGGGGTGTCAAATTATCTCGTTAATTGCAATCAATTAATTACATCCATATTTAGCGCGCTATGTTTTTTAATTGCATTAATCTAATTTTTAATCTTTAATTTCACAGTTTCTGCATGCGAGTTCCCTTTAAAAAGAAAACGTTTTATGCACTGGGCCTCTTGTGCTTGAGTTGTTTGCGGTTAACCACACCCTAAAGTGGACATCGGTTGGCTGTAAACTCATCAGAAGATGACTGGCTTCCATCGTGCTGGGGAGGGCGAGGTGAGGAGGAACGTTGAGTTGCCGACAGTGTTGCCAACTTTGCTATATTTGTCGAGTTTTTAGACCCCTTCTAGTAATTCATTCTCAAAAAACAACTAGCGGCAAATCTAGCAACTTTTTATGGGGTTATTGGAAACTTTTGGATGAAGCATTTAACGTTGTTACTCTTCTCACCGAGCAGCGGGGCGCTCTCCCGTCTCAGAGCTCACAGCAGGCAACCAGTCTGCACCACACACTGCAGCTACACCCGGCCACCCAGGTCCACCGGTATGGCAAGCCATCGGTATCAAAAATAATGCGCATATTACATGTTGTTTTTACCTGTAATACAGCTGGACTAAGAGAAGATATTGACCCCACTGCGTCCAGAACGCTAATGAATAGTGAATGCTCGAAGCAGAAGGTTGCAGGCGCCACTTGGGACTAGTCAGAAAAACAGCAGAATGTAAATGGCTGGGACTGCATCTGTTTAAGTCTGTTAAATACAATAAATGACTTCATAAAGCCAGTTTTTTAAATTACATTTATCAAACTTTTGTTCTGCCACAATAATGTAATGAATTTAAAGGAAAATACCTCAGGATGAGGGCTTTTCTCAGCAATTATTAGGTGAGATTAAAAAAGATATTCATTGGAATAATTAATTACAGATCATAATTAATTTTAAAGTTCTTTTTATCTTATGACAGTACTAATTTATTTATTTATTAATTAATTAATTGAATTCAGATATTTACAATGATTTCCTTAGTATTTGTTACAATTACCTTTTAAAGTCTATGACTTGGGTCAAACATATGTGGTATGCTTTTACTCTTAACAGAATAGTTTGCTGCAATTTTAGCCTATTCTATTATGGCACAACTGGTGTAACTCAGTCAGGATTGTAAGGTGCCTTACTCTCAAACACCTCAGCTTTATCCACACATTTTATTGACATCAGTGCCTTATGATAGCTACTTCAAAACGTTGACTTTGATGTCCTTACACCTCAATTTTTGTTTTGTTTACCTTCAGTCATTGTGCATTTAGAAGACACATTTGCAACCAAACTTTAACTTATTGAGTGATGTCTTGAGATGTTACCTCAATATTTCCACATAATGTTATTTCCTCATTATATATTATATATAGTGAAGCACACGTGCTGCTTCCATAACAAAACACTCCCAGAATTTTATGCATCCACTCATGTACTCTACAGTTGTGATGTTTTTCTCAGGCTTGCAAGGTTCTCCCTCTTTTCTCCAAATTGAACAGTGGTCAGCATCGCCAAAAGCTTTAAATTTTACTTCTATCATAGCGCAAGATAGGAATATTATTTTGCTCCTGGCGTGTTGCCTTCTTACTCTACAAGTCATGTCCCATAGAAATTAATTTTGTTACTGTGGGCATTTCACTTCAGTGAATTAAGAATCCTTACAGTATTTGGGACAGAATACTTTTGTTGTGTTTTGTATTGTGTATGCAAACAGGAAATTTGAAGAAAGTTGTAAAAAAAAATCTCATTATTCTGGTATTGAGCTAATGGTATGTAGACATCTAGTTTTTACCTGTAGCTTAATACTTACTATGTATACAGACTCAAAAGAGCAAACCTGCATTTTTCTATTTGTTAAAGTGAGGGGTTGAAATTGGTGCTTTTAAAATTTCAATATTTTACATTTACTGGAAATGATGTATATGCTGATTAGGGCTGAATGATGTTAGGAGATTGTGTGATGGCCATTTTACAAAGAATCAGTTTTGATAAATCCATATTTTCCTCACTTCTCTCCTAATCTGACGTTAAGATGCTTCAACTATTCTCTGTGACCTTATACATTTTGGGCTCTTTGATCTTTGTCAGTAGTGAATAACATTTGCAGGGAGACTCCGTCTAACATACTTTATATCTCACTGGCATATTTATTGCAATAGCCAGTAGTTAATCCATTTCAAATGTCCTTTACATTACTACGATTGTACGCACTTACACTGTGACGATCATATATTTGTGATGTTTTGTACTGCTGTAGCCTAAACTATAAATTAAAATTAATAGAAATTTTTGAGTCACAAGGATAAAGCCCATTTAAAAAAACATGACTCAGTTAGAAAGTCAATGAAGATTTTCCTTCTGGGGGTGGATGAAATTTACCTGGAGTTCCTTCTAGCTCCCTGGCTGTGCTGGCAACTGGCAATATTGCATTGACATCGGGGGCAGTTCCCTTGGATTTTGAGACCAGGGTGGTGGTTCCCCCTTTTGAAAAGAGGGACTGCAGTGTGTTCCAGCTACAGGGGGATCACACTTCTGAACCTCCCTGGCAAGGTCTATTCAGTGTTTAATCAGGACTTGTTCACAAATAGGTGAAAAATGGAACTAGAGATTGATGGGCGGATTGGGGCGGCATCTGAAGTGATGGGGGCGCGTTAGCAGTGTGTTATTGTGAAGATAGAGCAGAGCCAAAAGGCAAACCTCTCAATTTACTGGTCCATTAATGTTCCTACCCTCATCTGTAGTCACGAGCTCTGGGTAGTGACCAAAGGAACGAGATCATGGATACAAACGGCTGAAATGAGTTAACTCTTCAGGGTGTCTGGGCTCTGCCTTAGATAGAAGCTCGATCATCTGGGAGGGGCTCTGAGTAGAGCCACTGCTCCTCCACATCGAGAGGAGTCAGTTGAGGTGGCTCTAGAATCTGGTTAGGATGCCTCCTGGACGCCACCCTGGTGAGGTGTTCCAGGCACGTCCCACCCAGAAGAGACCAAGAGAAAGATCCAGGACACTTTGGAGGGACTAACTTTGATTCTCTTTGATGGCCTGGGAACGCCCTGGGATTCCCTCCTCCCCTGGGAAGAGCTGGCCCAAGTGGCTAAGGAGAGGGAAGTCAGGGTATCTCAGCTTAAAGACCCACTCTGATCATTTTTTGAGCTATTTTAAAGTGTTCTCAGTGGTCTTTAAATCATGATTATGCCGTTTTTTTTTGCCATAATCAGAAAACCTGTGCCGTTTTCTAGGACATAGCTTCAGAAGAACGACAGTAGCTCACTAGCAATTCGCCTCTGTGTTGTGGGTGGAACCGTTGGCATGGAGGACCCCTCCCTCTCCCCGTTGCTGAGAGCTCTCGTTTACACTAGCTCTCCTGCTAGTTTACAGCCTTTCACAAACAAGCTGATGGTTCTAGATAAAAAAAAGAGTAAACTTACCGGTAAAGATACAGGCTGTCCACTTGATGGTGTCTTAATGGAAGGCACGGCACCCAGCTTCAAAAGTAGTTTACTAGCGAAGCCCATTTTTTCCCTCTGCCAGCAGCACCCGCTACAGCACACACCTGTTGATCCGTCATCGTCTTCTCTATTTCTCAGAACCTGAGCGGGTGGGGCAGAGCGGAGCAGGAGCTTTTAGCCCGCCTAGTGGGGTTGCTACGTCACAAACACAGTCTGTTTTAGACTGCCTTTTAGCGTCTGCTACTGATTCACAGCGATTTGAAAGCAGAAATACTCAGAAATCCAAGTTTGAGCTTAATTTTCTTAAGATATGTCATCTGGCATCAGAAAAATGCCACAAGAACATGTGAACAACACGAAAAACACGATTTTCATTGGAGTAGGTCTTTAAGCTACTGCCCCCACGACCCGATCCCAGATGAGCAGAAGACAATGGATTTTGTCCATTGTCTTCTTTGACTGAACAGAAAAATTAATCTATTAAATGTGGTTTATTAAACATAAGTTCTCTCTCCTCAAATACTTTGTTAGTAAATGACTTGATTTGTGATACTCACATTGATTTCCTTTGTCTCACAGAAACCTGGTTGCAGCAGGAGGATTATGTCAGTATTAATGAGTCAACTCCTTCCAGTCATTTAAATTTTCACATTCCTAGAAATACTGGGCGAGGAGGAGGAGTTGCAACCATTTTTCGTTCTGATTTACTAATTAGTCCCAGACCAATTGATAGCTACAGTTCTTTTGAACATCTAACCCTTAATTTTCCTCATCCAAGTTGCAAAACATTAAGACCATTTTTGTTTGTGGTTTTGTATCGTCCACCAGGCCCTTACTCTCAATTCTTGGATCAGATCTCACATTTTTTATCTGATTTAGTATTAAATACTGATAGGGTTATTATAGTGGGGGACTTTAATATCCATGTGGATACTGAAAGTGATAGCCTAAATGCAGCCTTTAGTGCTATTTTAGACTCAATTGGCTTTACTCAAAAAGTACAGGGATCGACCCACTCGGGCAAACACACTTTGGACCTTGTACTGACATACGGTATTGAGTGTGAGGAAATAACAGTCCACCCACATAACCCGGTCCTGTCTGACCACTTCTTAATGACTTTTGAATTTACTTTAACTGACCATTTTAAGTCTGAAAGAAAATTTCATTATAGTAGAGCTTTATCAGACGATGCTGTAACAATTTTTAAAGAATCTGTTCCATTCTTACTTTCCTCAGTGTCTCAGAGTAATACAGTGGATGGCAGCAATTCTATCTCTAACCCTTCAGAAATTGATGATCTGGTTCACAGCGTTACGTCCTCATTGCGTTTGGCATTAGATAGTGTAGCCCCCTTAAAAAAGAAAGGGGCTAGCTATAGGAGGCTGACTCCTTGGTTTCTACGCAGAGTTGCGTACTTTAAAGCAGAATACTAGGAAGTTGGAGAGAAAACGGCGCTCTACACACCTAGAGGATTCCTATTTAACCTGGAATAACAGTCTACTGCTGTATTAAAAGACCCTTCGACAAGCTAGAACAGCATATTTTTCATCATTAATAGAGGCGAATAAAAACAATCCTAGGTTTCTTTTTAGTACAGTTGCCAAACTTACACCGAGTCATAGCTCTGTTGAGCCAACTATTCCCCCAGCTCTTAGCAGTGATGATTTTATGGGATTCTTCGTCAATAAAATTAATTCTATTAAAAATAAAATCATTGGCATCCTCCCAAACATGATTACTTCTTCCTCAGTAAATGAGGCAGTATCGGAAAGAACTGTAGATCCTCAGTTGTGCTTAGGCTGTTTTGATTCAGTCAAGCTTTCGGAATTATCAAAAATATTAGCCTCATCTAAACCTTCAACTTGTATGTTGGACCCAATTCCAACCAAATTATTTAAAGAAGTGTTCCATTTGGTTCCTGGTCCCATTTTGGATATGATGAATCTATCCTTAGTAAACGGATACGTACCACAGGAATTAAAAATAGCTGTAATTAAACCTTTACTCAAGAAACCTTCCCTTGATCAAGATGACTTGGTGAATTACAGACCTATATCTAACTTTCCTTTCTTATCCAAAGTCCTTGAGAAAATTGTTGCTAATCAAGTCTGTGAGCATTTAAACAATAACGAGCTGTTTGAAGAGTTTCAGTCAGGTTTTAGAGCTCATCATAGTTCTGAAACAGCACTGGTGAAGGTTATCAATGATATTCTCATGGCCTCAGATAATGGACTGGTGTCTGTTCTGGTTTTGTTAGATCTCAGTGCTACTTTTGACACAGTCGATCATAATATTCTCTTAGAAAAGCTTGAACATGTTGCAGGGATCAAAGGAACAGCACTAGGCTGGTTTAAATCATATTTGTCTGATAGATTCCAGTTTGTTCATCTAAATGATAAATCTTCTTCACTCTCAAGAGTTACTTGTGGAGTTCCACAGGGTTCTGGGCTTGGACCAATTCTGTTCACCATATATATGCTCCCAATTGGTAGAATCATTAGACAGCATGGGATAAATTTCCACAGCTATGCAGATGATACACAACTATATTTATCCATAAATCCTGATGAACCCAGTCAGTTAGGTAGATTACAGGCATGTCTGGAAGACATAAAAACATGGATGACCCTAAACTTTTTGCTTTTAAATTCTGACAAAACAGAAGTTGCTGTCTTTGGACCAGAAGTTCTTAAACAGAAACTGATTAGTCAATCACTTCATCTGGATGGCATTAAATTGGCCCCCAGTAATAACGTAAAGAACCTCGGCGTTATTTTTGACCGAGACTTGACATTTAAATCCCATATTAAACAGGTTTCTAGGATTTCTTTCTTTCACCTCCGGAATATTGCTAAAATTAGAAACATCCTGTCCAGGAGTGATGCTGAGAAACTAGTCCATGCATTTGTTACCTCAAGGCTGGACTACTGTAATTCTTTACTATCAGGTAGTCCACAAAATGCCATTAAAAGCCTTCAGTTGATCCAAAATGCGGCAGCAAGAGTTTTGATGAATATTAAAAAGAGAGATCACATTTCTCCTGCTTTAGCTTCCCTTCATTGGCTCCCTGTTAAATCCAGAAAGATCCTTCTTCTTACATACAAAGCCCTTAATAATCAAGCTCCATCATACATCAGAGATCTAATTGTTCCTTATGTTCCTAACAGAGCCCTTCGCTCTCAGACTGCAGGTTTACTTGTAGTTCCTAGGATTTCTAAAAGTAGAATGGGAGGCAGATCTTTTAGTTATCAGGCTCCTCTCCTGTGGAACCAGCTCTCAGCTTTAGTCCGTGAGGCAGACACTCTGTTTACTTTTAAGGCCAGGCTTAAAACTTTCCTTTTTGATAAAGCTTATAGTTAGAGTGGCTTAGGTCATCCTGAGCTAGCTCTGTAGTTATGCTGCTATAGGCTTAGACTGCTGGAGGACAGACTTACCAATTTTCTTCACTCTGCTACTTCCTTTTCTCCTACTACTCTCCAGTTGTATTACAGTACATTCTGTTATTTCGACTGTTAACTTTGTTTTCTCTCAGTGTTTTTCTCTCCATGGAGGATATACCTGGTCTGGTGTCCTGCTTGGCTGCAATGCCCTGTTGGACGGGGGGCATCAACTGGGATGATCCCCCCAGTAACTGAACATCCACTGTGTCCTGTTATTAACTTTTTACTTCCTGTAACAAAGAAAGTTCTCTTATATCAGATCTTCTGTTCCTTCTGTGTTTCTGCTCTGTCTTCTCAAACCCCCAGACGGTCGTGGCAGATGGCCGCTCCTACTGAGCCTGGTTCTGTTGGAGGTTTCTTCCTGTTAAAGGGGAGTTTTTCCTCTCCACCGTCACTACATGCTTGCTCAGTATGAGGGATTGCTGAAGGATTGCTGTGGTTGCAATGCCCTGTTGGACGGGGGGGATCAACTGGGATGATCCCCCCAATAACTGAACATCCACTGTGTCCTGTTATTAACTTTTTACTTCCTGCAACAAAGAAAGTTCTCTTATATCAGATCTTCTGTTCCTTCTGTGTTTCTGCTCTGTCTTCTCAAACCCCCAGACGGTCGTGGCAGATGGCCGCTCCTACTGAGCCTGGTTCTGTTGGAGGTTTCTTCCTGTTAAAGGGGATTTTTTTCTCTCCACCGTCGCTACATGCTTGCTCAGTATGAGGGATTGCTGAAGGATTGCTGTGGTTGGAAAGTCTGCATCAACGGGGCCCAACCTCACGCCAATGACTGACGCAATCTGCTGGGATTCCTTAAATAGGAAACTTTTTAACTGATTGGAATGTTTGTATAAATGTATTGAAATGACTTCTTGTTAAGTGCCTTGAGATGACATCTGTTGTGAATTGGCGCTATATAAATAAACTGAATTGAATTGAATTGAAATGAAATGAATTGAATTGAATTGAATTGAATTGAATTGAATTGAATTGAAATTGAAATGGATTGATGGATGGACTTTCCTTCTGCCAAAAAGTGGGATCTTTCTTCTCTATTTATATTATGTTCTGGTGAAAATCAGTTAATGCTTAAATCATAAATTTAACAAATTCATGCTGATTCAAGATCTAAGTTTTATTTTATCTGGTCCCTTAGTACATATCTGTATCTTTACCATTTGATGCCTGAATTTCAAGCATAGATATAAAAAAAAATCTTCTTTCCTTTCTCGCTCTTTTCTCACTTCTTACCTTATGAATATAGCACACATGTTCACACCTGCCAGGTAACCATAGACAGAAAGACAAATTATCTGCTCTTTTACGGTATGTCTTAAATCTTTAATGTCTTGAAATGTTTATACAGTGCTGCCAATGAACAAAAAGCAGTGTTCTTTATTTTAATAGAATAGAAGGTCTTACGCTTTTCTTAACTTTAGCAAATGGATTTATGTGCATTTCCCAAAACATAAAGCACAGCTCAAACACTCTAAAGCGGCTGGCCTGATGCCACCCTGTCATCCAAATGAAATGTAGATCTGTGATAATAGCATACACTCTCACAGACTGCTACCTCTGTTTATTTACGCGAATCACTTGCGCCTGGTAAACGTAGTCTTCTCATCACTCTTGTGAGTCACAACTATTGTTTTTTCAAGGCCCAACTCTGCTGGCAAACAGAATAACACATGCTTTTAACATAATCTAACTCTCCAGTTTTACAATTGTCTTTTTAACCTCCATCATGACCTAAATTTGCACAGCAAGAGTTTAGGTAAATAAAGAGTAAGCCCATATATTTCCCAACTTGGCTCCTGTGACTATTTTTACTTCTCATAGATCTTATGCCTCATATACATTTTGATAGAAATAATTATTGAAAGGTTAAAGACAACTTGCATCTTAAAAGGCTGACGTGTCTCGCATTATTTATAAGCATTTATTTGCCCCTCCTTTGACCCAGCATGAAGCTTAAGGAGATGAGAGAAAAAAGATCAATCAGCAAAAAAGCCAATGTCTGGATATGTTTGAGAGAAACCCATAAAAAATGTAAATTATGGAGCAAAGCATAAAGACTGAGAGATGAAATACTGAGTGCAGTCACACATTGCTTTCCGTCTTTGTGGAGCACCTAAAAAAAAAGGGTTCAGTTATAATAACTTTTTTCAAAAATGAAAATTCTTCGGTCTTAGTAAAGACCTTACTCTTATTGCTTTAAACTGCTGGAAGGTCATGCATCTTATTTCATTTTAACGTCCAGGGCATAACATCAAAGAGACAATCTACCTTATTAAGTATTCTTCTGAAGATCTCCAAAATTCAAGTCACACTCTCAGCTCCAGACTTGGAATGATGTGTTAATCAAATTGTTCTTGCAACCTTGCGAAGCTTGCACAATCAAATGTTTGTTTATGACTTAAAATGGCCAATTTAATCAGGTATTTTCTAATCTTTATCTGTTGTTTCATTCTTTTTTCTGATTTTTTAAAACTTATTTCTTAAAGGCACCTTTTGGCTTAGCCGCACTGGATGATGCCATCTCACTAAATATATACCCTTTGCTGCAAAGTTCTCCATTAAAATCCTCTTTTGGGCAATTCTTAATTATAATTATTATTATAATTATTGCTCTAACTTACATGTTTAATTATGTGTGTAAAATTACTTTGTGTTTAAAATTGCATACTTTACCAATATGACAATCAAGATTTGACTGATTTTGCTAAATATCTTATTTTTAGCTTTAAGGTATGATGTGTTTGTAGGTGAGGTTGCACCTTAATGAAGTTCAGTCTCCTTTGTGAATTATATTTTGGCTTGAGGGAAATCCACTGCGAATGAAAAAGTAACTTTAAATTAAATTACCCAGCATGAGTAATGATTATCTCTCAGTTTTTGCAGAATCACAATTTTGGCTGATTTTTGCTATCGGTTTGTAATGGCGGTAGATATTTAGGCTGAAAAATCATTTTATTTCATATTCCTTTGAAACAGCCTTGTGGAGAGAGATGATGGAAAAGTCCAGTTATTTAACAGTACGCAGTATATAATGCCTTTAAAATCCCTTTCTTTTTTTCTTTTTTTACAGCATTTCAAAAGTCAGACTACGATTAGACTCAACAGAGCCATACAAATGTATGTACATTCATGCTGCATAACTATAGGGCTAAACAGAAATGTAATACATTTTATTAAATTTTTATCTATAATTCCCAATTAAGGGTTTGACACGGTATAATTCAAGGATGTTTCTCCCTGAGTACCTGAGCAAGTTTAAGTTGATGAATTTTCCCTGCATAATTAAAATCTTTTTCCTGACTCAGAAAGAGATTAATATACGCATTTTATATCAAAACAATTAATGTCTTGGACACAAAATTTGCCTTCTATCTTAATAGTGTGATGGCCTGATTTTCCCACGGTTTTAATACTTGTTTATAATTGTTAAAACAAATAAATGAGGCACCCTCAGGCATCTGGACATTTTACCCAATGATGAGCCAGACTTGTGTTAGTCCACATTACTCTTTCTGCTATCTCGCATGATGTCTGTTAGTTTTTCCATGGTGTCAAATAAGGGAGCAGTGTGTTTGAGGTCCTAAAAGATCTCATTCATTCATTTTCTCAATACATTTGCTGTGATCACGAGCTTAAATGAATGCCCTGTGAGTCGTTTTCTGTGGAAAAAATGCTTTCGCTCCTGTTTTAGGATGTTGCAGTTTGTGTGAGGAGTGGTTGTGGGGAAACGCCAGGATTATCAGTCTTACTCATTATTATTTATTATATGCAAACGTCTCGCCTCTGATTGGCTAACAGCAGTGGCGGCTGGCCAATAGAGGGTGATAGGGCGCCGCCCCCCCAGTGTTTCCAAAGTGTTTTTTTTTTTTTTTTTTTTTTTTAATTAACAATAATCACATATTCTGAGCTAATTGTGTGTTTAAATTCATAACAAAGTATCATATATAAAAATATATATCATTTTCGGAGAAAAAGCTTTCGCTGCATTGCTTGGGGCGACAGAAAGATCGCCCCAAGCAATGCAACAGGAATTTATCCAATCAGCGACGTTGATTCGGCCGCATGAAGGGCGATAGAGAAATCGCCCCAAGGCTGGTGTGAGGGCGGGCAAGATATCTGGTGCCCCCCCAGCAAAGATTGTTATCATACAAGACGGATCAATTAATGGAATTGAGGCTTTTTGTAGCAAGAACACCAGAGTTTATAGCTGCTACAAAAATACAGTGAGAGAAATATAAAAAAAAATCCCAAAAATCTTGGACCAACATCCTGCTTTGGAAAAGCTCGTCATTCACGCTGGATCAGCAGATATCGTGATGAGACAATCAGAGATTCTGAAGAGAGACTTTTCTGATCTCCTACAGAGACTTGATGGACTTAGCGTAAACATCCTCATCAGCGGACCAGTCCCTGAAGGGAATGATGAAAGATTTAGCAGACTCTGCATGCTCCATAAATGGTTGAAGAAACAATCAGCTTAGAAGTTGTTCACATTTATTAATAATTTCAAAGTATTTGGAAGTGCTAATCATCTGTTCAAAGCAGGCCGTTATCTTAACAAGGCCGGAGTAAGGCTGTCAGCAGCAAACATTTTTTCTTATCAAAATCAGAAAGCAAAACACTTGCTCCCAAAAGCTGACCTTGAGGCGCCCATGGATATCCGAGAACAAAAACAGCAAGTCATGATGACACCACAGGACCGAACAGAGAAACAACCATCAGAGATTAGGTCTTCATCTTCCTGTGACTCAGCCACATCAAATGAGTCTCCATTTAGAACCCCCCCCCACCCCCCCCCCCCCCCCCCCCCCCCGAGTCTAAGATTACAGTGATTATTAGCAGCAGGAAACATAAATCGTTAACCACACGCTCTCATATTAAACAAAATCTCAAATTGATAACCTGTCAGATGGTTCAACTGCCCATCATCACAATACTTAAGTTAGCTTTATTAAACATTAGATCTCTATCCAGGAAGTCTTTTCTTATCAATGACTTTATCACTGAGCATAATTTACATGCCCTTTTTTTTTATCAGAAACTTGGCTAGATGAAAATAACAAAACAACTGCATTAATAGAATCCAGTCCTCCAAATTATAATTTCTTAAGCAAGAGCAGAAAGCACAGACGAGGTGGAGGTGTAGCCACCATTTTTCACAACTCAATGAACTTTAAAAAGGTAACTCTGGGCACGTTTGATTCTTTTGAATACCTAGCCACCCAGATAAGTGAGCCTAACAAAGCTTTATTTCTAAGTTTATATAAACCACCAAAACTTAACTCTAACTTCTTTAATGATTTCAATGACCTTCTTTCTGTAATATGTGTCGACTATGACCAACTAATCATTGTGGGGGATTTTAACATCCATACCGACAACCCCCAAGATAGACAAGCAAAAACATTAGATGATACTCTCCACAACTTCGGCTTGATCCAGCATGTCAAACAACCAACACACAATAAAGGACACACTCTGGACTTAATTATCAGCAAAGGTTTAAATATTTCGTTAAATATTGCGTTAGCTGACCATTTCTGTATTTTCTTTGAAAGTACCATCTCTGCTAAATTATCCAGCCACAGTAAGACCACTATAAAAAAGCGTTTTCTAGGGGACAGCTCAGTTGAAACTTTTAAACGTATTTACCCTTCTACTGCATCCCCCTCATCTCCCAACTCAAACTCAGTAAATAAGTTGGTAGATAATTTCCTTGCGAAAATCTCAGACATCATGGATTCCATTGCTCCAACTAAAGTGAAAGTAGTCTCAGGTAGAAAGAAGTCTCCGTGGGCAAGTAATCCACTGGTACGTAGTGAAAAAAGAGAGTGTCGACGCGCCGAGAGAAAATGGCGGAAAACTCGACTCCAGGTTCACTGTGAGATCTACCGAGAGACTGAATAGATATCAGCTAACTATAAAAGATGCTAGGGAATCGTTCTTTTCTGAAATCATCAACAGAAACATTAATAATGCACGGACCCTATTTGCAACAGTGGAAAGACTAACTAATCCTTTAGTGACAGTAGCCCCTGAACTAAACTCTACCAGGGCCTGCAATGAATTTGCCAGCTTTTTCACTGAAAAGATTCTAACAATTAGACGGTCAATCTGTACCTCAATATCGAACCCACAACCAGTGCCATCCCCAATCAACAACAATGTAGAGAAAATGTCTGAATTCCACGAATTAAACCAGAACAGCCTTGAAAAAATCATTATCCAGTTAAACTCCTCCTCCTGCTGTCTCGATATCCTACCCACAGCTTTTCTAAAGAAAGTTCTTCCTGTTATTGGGTCTGATCTTGTTCAAATAGTGAACTCATCCCTGCTATCAGGTGTCTTCCCTCAGGCTTTAAAAACAGCAGTTATTAAACCTGACCTCAGTAGTCACAACAACAATGGTCAGACACACCTGGATTAATCAGTTTGTCCAATGATGTAAAACAGGAAATAAAAGAGCTGTACTTAGTTCAGGAAATACTGGAACTGTGCAAATAGCTCAGAAAGCACAAGTTTGATAAAATAAAAAAAAAGAAGCACAGCCCCACCAAGAATATTTTTCACCAGCCGCCACTGGCTAACAGCAATCTTATCCTGCCTTCGAACAAATAACAAACGTAACTTACTTAACTAGTGGTGCTCCAAGACGAATTCCAATAGTTTCTCATCAGCTCCTCTGTCTTGGATAAAAAATGCAGTGCTGATATGCTATTTCCACAAATAACACAAGCCTAAATGTGTTCAGTCATGTTGTGGAGTTGCAACGGTTAGCTTCTACTAGCTGAGATGTGCTTTGCTCTCTCCTGGCCGCAGAATCACTACAGCCTTTCCGTGGGTGGCCGCAAGTCAAGATAGGCAAGACCGTCAGTACTAATTTTCCCTGTGACGTAGAAGGGACCGGCTTTTCTGACTTACTCGTTTTTGCCATCTATTTCCTTTCTGTGGCTAATGCAGGCAATGGGGTTTTTAGAAAATGTTACATGCAGCATGCATATGCAGCTCAGAGTGACCAATCATATTTCAAAAAGAACCAATATTATTTGGTTTCTCAGTGAAAGAGACATTTAAATTATATGCAAGGGTGTGCATAATTAATATCAATTGTTGTGAATGAACCTATCAAAAGCTTGTGAAGTCATGACATAATCTTTTAGGCAAGGCAAGGCAATTTTATTTGTATACCACACTTTCAACAAAAGGTAATTTAAGGTGCTTTACATGATTAAGGGGTAAAATAAAAATAGCAGTTAAACACAGACAAAAGCATACACAGATACATCAAAGCATTATAAAGCATATAAAGTAAAAACAGCAATAAAGCAAGAAGCATACACAAAACATATGTTACGTCAAAACATTTCTCAAAGGCTGCTCTAAACAGATACATTTTTAGTCATGATTTAAAATTACTCAGTGTTTCAGCAGCTTTGCAGTTGTCTGGAAGTTTGTTCCAGATTAGAGGAGCATAGAAACTGAAAGCTGCTTCCCCATGTTTGGTTCTAATTCTAGGGATGTTGAGTAGACTGAATTAGAGGACCTGAGTGGTCTGGGGGTTGGTATAGTAAGATTAGATCTTCAACATATTTTGGTGGAGGTTCAGGTCTGAGTCCATTACTACACCTTGATTCCGTGCCTGATCAGTAGTTTCTAGCTGTATTAACTGAAGCTGTGTGCTGACTCTTGATCATTCCTCTTAAAGTCCAAAAGTAATTACTTCTGTTTTGTTTCGGTTCAGCTGGAGAAAGGTATGGCACATCCATACATTGATTTGATTGATGCATTTATTTAGGGTTTGGATGGGTTCAAAGTCACCTGGTGACATTGTAATGTAGAGCTGAGTATCATCTGCATAGTTATGGTAGCTAATATTATTGGTTGTTCTAGGCTTTCCTTGGTTGAACAGAAAATGTAAACTTCTAAATTTGAACATACCAATAAAGAATTCACATTATATTTTTTTATCTCTTATTATTCTGCCATTTAACAACAAAATTATTTTATCTTTTTTTAAATCTTTTTTGCATGTTTTGGTAATCCTATCTGATTTGATGTCAGAAAGTGATCTTTTTATACTGTGAAACGTAAAATATGTTTACTTCTGTTATATAAGGTCTAATTCAGAGAAGTTATATTCAGAATCATAGGTGTATTATTCTTATAATGTAATTGTTGAGCAAAACAGAGGAACACAGATTAGTATTGTATTTTTTTATGATACAGATTCAGCGGTGCTATGATCTTGAAATGACTTTTGATCTTCAAATATAATCTTAATGAGATATATCTAATTATTATATTTAAGAATATTTCAGTTTGTTGTATTATCAATTTATGTCCAAAATGTATCTTTTATTAGTATCTTTTTGGTTGGACAATGTAATATTTGATATTCCAAAAACATTTAATTAGAAACAATTTGTCAATCATTTGAGTTTCCTTTGGAAGTGTTGCATCCCTACAGCAGCAACCTTGTTAGGCAAAGTTAAAGTAAAATTTGTACATTACTGTTTCATTTAGCAGTGTAATAATAGATTACAGTAGAATATGCCATTTTCCACCACACATTTTCAGCCACCTACCTACACATGCAGCCATTAAAACCATATAAATCAACAATATTGGAGTTACTGATCATACAAAAGACTCAAAAGCATTAAGTATGCTGGAGTAGACAATGTAGGTGTTGTGTATAAAGCTGTTACTGGAAGCTAATCCCCCCAGGACTTCTGAACCTTAGAGATTGCTTTTTAATAGACAACTCAGAAAGGCTTTGGTTTTAGCCATACAAATGCATATTGTTCATTTATGTGTCTGTTGTCAGACGCACAAGCCAAAAGTGCTGTTAAGTCACGTCAAGTGTCAATTATGTGTAATAGCGAATGCGACTGGTAACTGCTGGGGTTTGTGAGTCACTCCTGCATAATGTGTTTATAAAAACATTTCACTTGTGAATAATTGAATAGGATGGAGTGTCTAGATTCAACAAGCTTTTACTGAGGTCTCCAATGAGTTGACTTGTGCTGTACATCCAAGAGGACTGGACTTGTTGAAACCAGTGTGCTAAAGTTCTCGAGGAGATCCTAAAGCAAACAATTCAGCATCTACTTCACCTGGCATGCTTGTTGCCAGACATGCTGAGCTACCCACAGATAATCCTTTTTGGCAGTGCATTTTCTCCCAGCCTTATCAGTTGTATGGTAGCAAAATCGAGAACCGTGCAAACAACTTCCACACCCTCATAGCACCGCTACCCCAACTCCTGGTCCGCACAGTTTGTTTTGACTTGATATGCTGACCTTCATTTTTACTGAGTGCTAACTCCACCATCACCTCTGGAAGACTCTGATAAGCAGACGGCATGTCATCTATCATACTTGACCCCTTGATCCCTGTACGATGTAAGTAGACAATAGATTTTGTCCTGTGGACCTAAAAGCCTGCAGGCTTCTTCAGTCTAAAAACCTCTTTTTGCGATAATAAGGTGGAAAGGCGCATAAGCAATGCTTGAAGTAAAACCTGCATCTCCCCCCTTTCACTCAAATGAGCATTATATGTCTAATGAAAAGTAAACAGAAACACAAAAGCCTCCAGTGTCTCCATGTAAAATATGCATAATGCACATAAAGGCAAATATATCCAGCACTTAGTGAGGCTAATGTTACTGCTCCGAGCAGCTTTATAGCATGATTCCCAGAAATATCAAAGCTTGCCAGAGTTCATTTAATTGATCAACAGTTTTCTTATTGAAAACATTTGCTTTACCATACTGTGCAAATGTGTTTTCAGTAAATGAAAGCAATTACTTTATTCTTAGAATAAGATTGCCATATGATCCTCTGTTTTCTTTCTAATGAGTATTAATCGGGTTAGATCTGTGTACAGTTGTTTGTGTAATAATAGTCATTACAAGCAAGAGCCTGTATTGCCGTAAATGCTCTGGCTTTTTATTACAGTGCACTATCTCCCACATTAGGTAAATGTGGGAGCTAGCCACACTGAAATTGTCTTTGTAATTTTCTGTGCTTACAAGGATGCTATAAAACAAAGCGATGGCTCTTTTGTCTCTTGTATTTTTTTGGCATCTAGCATGTCAGCATGGAAGTTAAATAGTGCCAGTTCTAAGTTAACTTTGAAAAACCCTTAAATATTGTGCATGATTAAAAAAAGATTAAACGTTGTTTCATATCTTTAAAGTTTGGTCTTTATTGTGTGATCTTGTTTTTATTACTGTCGGTCATGGGCAGAAACACCCACATCCGCCTCCGCAGTTTCCAACTAAAATGTTTTATACGAATGTAAGTTTTTTAAATAAAGATAACTAGCTTACAATCCGACTGCTCCTGTGACTTACAGGTCTGTCTCAGCATGTTTGAATTTAACTGTTTGTTTTTTGTTTTTTTCACTAATTCAATTCAAAAAGTAAACATCATGTATTATATATATAAATTACATGCAATAATTTGTCTGAACCATTTATTTCTATCAATTTTGATGACGGATTAGAAGTAATAAAAGCCCAGTATCATCATCTGTATTGTTTGGTCTGGTGTCTCATATTCTTCTTGACAATACGCCGCAGATTCTCCATTGAGTTTAGGTCAGGCAAGCCTGGCTGTCAGTCAAGCACTGTGAACTGTCAGCTTCTTTAGCATTAATCTATATTTACTTACCCATCTTATGAAGGGATTTAATCAGTACTTCTCCCAATGATTATGTAAGCCAACAAATGGACATAACATAACATTGTTTTAAATTAAAATATATATTTGTTGCGGTCCTAAGGTATATTCTAATTTACCAAGAAGCTGAATATGAGGGTTTCATTATTTTTTCAGCTATCATCATCAAAACTTGAGAATTAAATGCTTGAAATATGTAACAAGTGTGTAATAAATCTATATTTGACTTTCATTTTTTAAAAATAAATTTATTAAATGAATATTCTAATTCATGAGCCAAAACAACACAATCCAGCCTAGGCTTTAAAAGTGATCATTATGTTCACTCCACTTATATCAAACATATCAAACTTATATTTATTGCTCCACCAAACAAAATTATTCATGTTTTAAAGGATTGCACTTAAACACACATTGGAATATTGGAATTAATCTGCTCAGTGAAGGTGTACTTGAGCATTAATCCATTTGTCTAACAATTACCCAGAATCCAGACTCTAATAAAGCATTCAGAATATATTTTAGTTATCCAAAAAGACCTACTTTCCTTTATTCCCTTAGTGTTAACTACATAAACAGATAGTTTTATGGGACTTAACCTTCCCTGTTAATCTCTGCTCTCTGAACAAACTCACTTTCAGGGCTGCCATTCACCAGTTTGTCAGATGCTTATATAAATGGTCATGGCACGCTCCCTCTGTCAGCATATTATTTTACTTACCCCACATCTCTGTCAGAACCGCTCTGTCCCTGCCTGTCTTTTGCCAGCTTTGTCTCTCTGTTGCACCCTCATATACCTCTCTACGTCTGATCATCTCTCCCACTTCGCATCTTGTCAGTAGTGCCAGCCATTAAATACAAACGTGGCCACATTGACAGTCCGACATGCACAGAGAGGAAACACAGCATTAAGCGCTGAATCCATAAGTCTTCAGAACAATATGAAAATTATTTAACAGGCATTTTCTTTTTTGTCTTTCATGGATATTTCTCAGTATTTATTACAGAATCATGATGGATATTAAAACTGACTCCTGCCAGAGCCTTTGGCGTTATTAAATTGTGCCCCCCCAAAAAATCGTCTTTTATGTGTTTATTTCCACGTCCCATTTGAATTCTCATTGCGCAGAGTCCTTTTATCCCTGTCCGTCACTTTTTTTCTTGGTATAACACTTTAGAGTTTGCAAAGCACCAGATCCAATAGGAAGGTAAAAGCATATTATGAACTGTAATTTATGAAATTTATGACATCTTTCGAAATTATTTGATTTCTTCTTTGATTATTTGCATTTAAAACTCTGCTTTCAAAGCCTTAATTCTTTCAGCCATTCTGAAAGTTTTTAAATAATTGATAGGTCACAAAGAGAAACAGTGTTTCAGAGTTTTGAAAAAAAAATTAAATGTTTGTCCAACTTTAATTGGCACCTTCACTGCAGTCAGGGTTATTAATAAGACAATTCAGCTGGAAAGATGAGTTTTTGGTGCTCTGAACAACAGGCAGGACCGTGCGGCCAGCGTGTGAGAGCTGAAGCAGAAAATGGATAGTCATTTCCTTCTACAGCCACGAAAGGCTGCCGTAGAGATTCAGTCTTGGCCTATAATTGAGACACCAGGGTATATTCTGTTTCTGGACAGACTCTAATGGTTAGTGCATTAAGGGGGATGATTGAAGAAAGCCACAAACTTACAGTGGAGGGCACAGTAAATCAGAAAAGATGGCTTTTTGGCCAATTTGGAAATCACAGTGGGTTCACACTGTGCAGGGCTTTGGGTCGTTCCTCTCTCTTACTACTGGTAAAAGCACATTTCTGAGAAGTTAAATGAATGTAATTTTAAGGTAAAAAAAAGTGAACAATTTCAGCAGTACCTAAGAAAAAGCTTTGGATATGTCCTTGTCTTTGGAAATGTGGTTAATGTGCTGTTTTGCGCGCTATCAGTAGTTGAGAAAGTCTTCTCTGCATCCCACTGATTTTAGATTTAACTCTTCAGAAATGTTGACTTGTAGCAGCTTGTGTTTTTCATGACTTCTGCTGCAGCTGGTTCACATGCCTGCCTATCTACCAGAATCTCATACAGTTCTAAACTCTTCCTGCCACCCCTAAATATTTTTTTTCCAGATTATTTGCACCCATTACAGAATTCAACAGCTCAAGTCAACTTAATATCTGTGATCACCTCCATGCATGGCTCTGTATTCTGTTTAACCCATTTACCTGATTCTTCGAGGAAATATAGCTGTTGTGTTTCTTTGGTGCAAGAAACATATGCTAGATAGGTATGCTAGAAAGACATAATCTTTCTAATTATTTAATAGGCTACACTGTGTCATCTGATGGTGAGAGTATGAACTAGATTAATAAAAAAGTATCATAATAAAGGGAATATTAGATTCAAACTAAATTTGTGAAATTATCCATACATGACAAAAATGTAGTAAGGCCCCCTGGATTTTTTTTTCATCCCTTACAGTTATGGCTTTTCTTCATGTAAACACTGAAGGCACAAATGTACCTCAGATGAACATCAGCATATAGTTAGCCTACTCCTTTTTTCATGTATTTTCCCCTTATATCAATTCCTAGAAGAATAGATTGGTTATAATTATTTGTCTAATAAAGAGCTGGAAGCTACAGAATAATTTTTGTTCTAATTCGCTAAATAAATCTGGGAAGTATAGCGATACTGTACATATGTCACGCTGCCCTATTCACTCATTGTCCTCACCTGTTTCTCCAATCATTCACACATGATCCTACTCACCTCCTGCCTTTAAAACCCATCACTTCTCTCCACTCAGTGCCGGATCCTTAACTATTGATGTCTTGTGTGCCTTCCCTGCTGTCTCATTCCTGCCCGATGTCCAGTCTCTCCGTTCCTGTCGTCGTCGTCCTCTTCTTCATCATCACCATCACCTCACCCTTTAATAAACATCCTGCACTTCCTCAGCGTCTGCGTTTGGGTCCATCTTTCACACACATCCCTGACAGAATGATCCGGCCTTGAACATGGACCCAGCACTCGCCCGGGAGATCGCCACCCTCCGCCAGGACCTCTGGGCCAACCTGGCCAAACTCACTGCCTCTCCTCACCTTCCTGTGCGGGTCTCCGGAGCTGAGGAGATCCTCGGAGTGCTCCCTCATTTCCGGAGTGTCTTCTCTGCCTGGGATCTCGCCGATCTGCGGCGCGAGGCGGAGAGGATTTGCCAGGAGGCGTTGGACCAGATCACCGGTCCGCCCTCTCTGTCGTTCCCGGCGAGCCGGAGTTTCTGGGAGCGGGGAGAAGAGCGGCGCTCCCACACGGACCACCAATGTCGGCTGCATCTCTGCGCTGCACGCACCGCCGGTTCTCTCCCCCAGCCTTCGTTGTTGTCCCTCCTCCAGCTGGCTCTTCGGGGGCTCCTCACATCAGGGAGGAGGAGCTGTTTGAGTTTTTTCATGGGGACAAGACGGCCTACCTCTGCTCCAGGGGAGATCCAGCGCCTCGCCGGAGACGGCGACACCGCCGAGGTGGGGCCGCTTCTGAGGAGGAAGGCAGAGTTCCAGTCCGTGAGCCCGTTCCAGCTCCAGTCCGTGAGCCCGTTCCAGCTCCAGTCCCAGAGCTCGTTCCAGCTCCAGTCCCAGAGCTCGTTCCAGCTCCAGTCCCAGAACCTGCCGTTATTGTGGCTGCTGTATTCTTAGCAGTCACAGCGGCAGCTCTCCAGCGACCGACATTACCCCATGGGTCGCTGGAGCTCCCGGGGAGGGTCAGGGAGGACCCGTCCCCATCGCTAGAGCTCCCAGGGAGGGTCAGGGAGGACCCGTCCCCGTCGCTAGAGCTCCCAGGGAGGGTCAGGGAGGACCCGTCCCCGTCGCTAGAGCTCCCAGGGAGGGTCAAGGAGGACCCGTCCCCATCACCCGAGCCTCCAGACTCTTCGTCTCAGCTGGCGTCCGAGCCTCCAGACTCTTCGTCTCAGCCGGCATCCGAGCCTCCAGATTCTTCGTCTCAGCCGGTGTCCGAGCCTCCAGATTCTTCTTCTCAGCCGGCGTCCGAGCCTCCAGATTCTTCTTCTCAGCCGGCGTCCGAGCCTCCAGACTCTCTTCGTCTCGGCCGACCTCTACCAGCCAGGCATCTTCGTCGCTGCCGACCAGCCAAGCTCCTCAACCGCTGCCTAAACCTCAGAAGAGGACCTAAGGGCTGTCCCCCCGATCTCCAGGTCTTCATGAGAGGACCACCGGGCCGTCCGCCCGATTTCCGTCCAGCCAGAGGACGCCATCCGGGTCGTCCTCCGGACCTCCGTCCAGCAAGGGGACGCCCTCCGGGTCGTCCTCCGGACCTCCGTCCAGCAAGGGGACGCCACCGGGGCCGTCCGCCCGACCGCCGTCCAGCAAGGGGAACCTCCAGGTCCTCAGGGGCCGCCCAGCTGGTCGTCCGCCAGACTTCCAGGGGCGTACCCAGAAAGACTCGGGGCCTCCTCCACCCACCCTGGGAAGGGTGCTTCTTTTTTTTCCCTTTCTTGCTCCTCTCTCCACGGCGTCTGGAATCCGCCTTTAAAGGGGGGGTCCTGTCACGCTACCCTATTCACTCATTGTCCTCACCTGTCTCTCCAATCATTCACACCTGATCCTACTCATCTCCTGCGTTTAAACCCATCACTTCTCTCCACTCAGTGCCGGATCATTAACTATTGATGTCTTGTGTGCCTTCCCTGCTGTCTCGTTCCTGCCCGATATCCAGTCTCTCCGTTCCTGTTGTCGTCCTCTTCATCATCATCATCATCATCACCTCACCCTTTAATAAACATCCTGCACTTCCTCAGCGTCTGCGTTTGGGTCCATCCTTCACACACATCCCTGACAACATATTGCTTTTAAAATCAACTCTCAAGGCAAATTTATTTGCATAGCACACTTTCAGCAACAAGGAAATTCGAGGTGCTTTGGGTGATCAGGGGATAAAATAAAAGCAGCAATAAAACAACAATAAAGACATAAAACACAAGAATAATAAAAAATAATACAGTTTTGACATTCCAGCTATTATTAATCATACTTAGCTCTAAACCGATGGTGTTTTAGCATGGATTTAAATTATCTCAGTGTTTCAGCAGCTTTGCAGTGGTCTGGAAGTTTTTTCCAGATAAGAGGAGCATAGAAACTAAAAGCTGCTTCTCCATGTTTTTACTTTATCTTAAATTCATGTCTGCTTATGTTTTTACGTGTCATATGCTCTGTGTGTGTTTTATGTTGTATTGCTGTTTTTACTTTATCCCCTAATCATTTAAAGCGTCTTGAATTACCTTGTTGTTAAATGTGTGCTATACAAATACAATTGCCTTGCCTTTAATTGTCATATGTGTTACTAATTCTAAGGATGATTAGTAGACTAGAGTCTGGGGGGTTGGTATAGGAACAACAGATCTTCAACATACTTTAGTGTTGAGCTTATAAACTAGTATGATTTATAAACTAGTAAAAGTATTTTGAAGTCTATTCTCTGAGCTACATGGAGCCAGTGTAATATGGAGCTAGATTTGGGACTTTATACTTTTGTTTTGTACTTGTAACTTATGTTTTGTACTTGTAAGTTATGCTTTGTAACTTGCACACATTTTAAAACTACAAGTTTCAAGTTTCAAGTTACAGATTTCAAGTTACAGGTTTCAAGTTACAAAACATTTTTTACCATATTTGGCTTGCCTGGAAGAACCAATGAGAGGCAGTTTTGACTAATAAATGATGTTTCTTGAATTTCCATCCAATCATGGCAGAAGGAGGGTAGGGATTTGTACACCGCTTACAACCAAACTTGATTACCTTCACACTCTTTACTAGTGGGTGCCGGTAATGTGCCTCACTAGTTGTCAACCGCCAATAATGGGGGTATTTATGATGATGCAAAAGACTCAGTATGCTGTGATGAATCCCTTTTATCAATGGATAATAAATAGTCATAATTTAGTAAATTTAACCCTTCATGAGTAAACAGGATGCTATAGTCAAGTTTTGGCTAGTACATTTTTTTTGTTGTTGTTGCCATTTTGGTGGTATTTATGATCATGCAAAGGACCCAGAATGCTGTGATGGGTACAATAGCATCAAAAGAGAACATCATTTTTTTGGAAAATGTAACCCTCCATGAGTAAACAGGATGCTATAATCAATTTTTGGCAAGTTCAATGATCCTTTTTAGCGATTTTGGGGTATCAAAGATAGTGCAAAGGTATGTTGTGATGTCTACATATAAATCAAGAAGAAATAATTAAAGACATTTTGAGGCATATTTAACCCTTCATTGGTAAACAGGATGTTCTAGTCACGTTTTGGCAAGTGAAAAATCACAATTCCAAGATTTTCTATGTGCTAAAAGGTACTATTTATGCTTAAATCTTGTCACATTTAAACAGCATAAAGTCATTTATAGAAAGTAACACAGTGTGATTGTTAAGCCATTGGAGCTTGATCAATTTGATCAGTTTTTTCAAGTGAAAATGTGCCATGAAGAGTTTCTATAGTAAAAAAAAAGCAAACTATTAACTATAGCTTCATAACTAACTAAAAACAAATAAAAACAGTATAAGCAGTATAACCCATTGTCTGCGATGAAATTAAAATATTGTCAAAACAAACAAGATGAGATCGATAAAATAGTTTGAAAATAATTTTAATTTACATAACTTTTCACTTTAAATTCAAAGCAGCAGTGTTATGTTACATTAATTTTGAATTACTATCAAGGCTATAGCATACAGATATCCAATTCTTACCACAAACCATCAAATGCAAATATTACATTTAGGCTAACATATCGTGACTGTTTAGGATAAACGCCAAACATTTCAAACAACTTCCAAAATAGAATACAAAGTAAGTCTAATTATGGAAATTAAATGGAAACAAACATCTGCAAAAGCACTTGACGAGGATATTTGTGCTTTTTCAATATTGATAATGTTTGATTTGTCGAATTTTAAGACGCAATCCATGTGAGTTACATCGAGAAACACAGTTACCTAACCCGTGTGCGCTCCCGTTGCAGCTGATCACTTTATGGCACAACCCCTGTTATCTTGGTCTGAGAGCAGGAAGGACAGCAATAGGACGTGCGCACACGAACACAAACACACACGCAGACACACACGTTTGAGTGTATGAAATCGTGAGAAACCGACTATATTAACATACGTTTTTCCTTTTCAATTTTTAATACTCATGTTATTTTTACTCAATCATATTTATTTTATCTAAGCAACTAACCTCTTTTGCTCATTGTTTACTGGGGGTTGACAACTAGTGAGACACATTACTGCCACCTACTGGTAAAGAGTGTGAAGGTTATCAAGTTTGGTTGTGAGCGGTGTACAGACTGAACATAATGTCAAGACTTGCTCATTGTACCATCTAGTGGCGACATGCAGAATTGATCGGCTGGTTCGGTGGAGGTATTGAGGTGTGGGGGTGCAATGCCCGCTGTTGCTATACACACCGGAGCGGCGCTGAGCAGCGAAGGCTGTTCAAAGCTCCATCCAACTTTAACTATATTTATTTTTCTATGATTTAATAAATGCTCCGAACCATCCATCCATCCATCTATTTTCTTCCAGGGTCGGGTCGCGGGGGCAGCAGCTTAAGCAAAGAGACACAGACTTCACACTCCCCAGCCACTTGGGCCAGCTCCTCGGGAGGAATCCAAAGGCGTTCCCAGGCCAGCCGTGAAACATAGTCCCTCCAGCGTGTCCTGAGCCATCCCCTGGGCCTGCTTCCGGTGGGACGTGCCCGAAACACCCCACCAGGGAGGCGTCCAGGAGGCATCCTGACCAGATGCCCGACTACCTCAACTGACTCCTCTCGATGTGGAGGAGCAGCGGCTCTACTCTGAGCCCCCTCCGGATGACTGAGCTTCTCACCCTATCTCTAAGGGAGAGCCCAGACACTCTATGGAGGAAACTCATTTCAGTCGCTTGTATCTGTGATCTCGTTCTTTCAGTCACCACCCAGAGTTCGTAACCATAGATGAGGGTAGGAACGTAGATCGACCGGTAAATCGAGAGCTACGCCTTTTGGCTCAGCTCTCTCTTCACCACGACAGACCGGTACAGCGCCCACATAACTGCAGATTTCCTACCAATCTGTCTATCAATCTGGCGCTCCATTTTTCCCTCATTCGTGAACAAGACCCACTGATACCAAAACTCCTCCACTTGGGGAAGGACCTCATCCCTGACCCGGAGAAGGTGCTGATTCTCATCCCAGCCGCTTCACACTCGGCTGCGAACCGCTCCAGCGAAAGCTGTAGATCACGTTCCGATGAAGCCAACAGGACCACTTCATCGGCAAAAAGCAGAAACCAAATCCTGAGGCCACCAAAACGCATCCCCTCAACACCTTGGCTGTACCTAGAAATCCTGTCCATAAAAGTTATGAACAGGGTCGATGACAAAGGGCAACCTTGACAGAGTCCAACTCTCACTGGAAACAAGCCCAACTTACTGCCGGCAATGCAAACCAAACTCTGGCACCGGTCGTACAGGGACCTAAGAGCCCGTATCAAGGGGCCAGGTACCCCATACTCCTGGAGTACCCCCCACAGGGCTCCCCGAGGGACATGGTCGAATGCCTTCTCCAAGTCCACAAAACACATGTAGACCGGTTGGGCAAACTCCCACGCATCCTCCAGGACCCTGCTGAGGGTGTAGAGCTGGTCCAGTGTTCCACGGCCAGGAACCGTGACTTCAAAACTTAAATACGTACCGAACCTTTTTTTTTTTTTTTTTTTTTTGTTGGGCTGTGACAGTCCTAAACTATGATGTCAATCATAAACATGGCATTTCTTTTATTAAGTTTATTGTGTTTTTGGTATGTAGCGTGGACGTCTGTGGTGTAAGCATCAGGTTGAGACTGTACCTGCTGTCACATAATCTTATATTACTCTGATTGGCATCAGGGACAAAAAATCCTGATCAGGACATTCCTTGTCTTCTAAATTTTCAGCATGAAAGTAATTTACAATTTGTAAATCATCTTACACATTCTAATTTTATCTATACAAGATGTTTTAGCTATATTATTGTATTCTTTGGAAGCATTTTTTATTATTTTGAAAAGGAGCTGTCTTTTTTTCCAGGTCCTTTTACTAAATTGTTGTGAGGTTTACTTACAGGGACAAAACACATTAAGCCAAACCAAATTGCAGTTGCTTTTTACTGCTCCCTCAAACAAACATCTACCCTAATGGCTTCATAAAAATCCTGACTTTCAATGAAAGTGTAACATTATTGACTGCTAAACTGTATCTCAACTAATCAAAACATATGAGAGTCACACAGCTTTAAAAAATATGTTTTAACTTTGTATGCAAAATCATACTGAAGGAAACACGATGGGAGGGATGATTTACTGTTGTTCTCAAGCAGTGTTTTCCACACTTTTCTGTATTTTTCCATCTAGAGGGATTTCTCAGTAAATCTTGCTGATGTTCTGCACTTGTTTATATGGCATTTCTGACAAAAACAGTGGGAGAGTACATAGCTCTGATGGCGAGCATCCAATACTAATGATGTGCGTAGTTCTAATTCATAGAGGGCGCGCAGCTCCGATCGCGGGTGTTCATATTAACTGGCGGGCCCATGAATGCAGCACAGGGAACAGAAAACACGCCCCATTCACCCATTACTTCAGATACAGATACAGATACAGATAGCTTTATTAATCCCAATGGGCAATTCAGTTTCTACAGTTAGTCCACCGTCTAGACATACAACCATTCACACAGCAATAGTATATAACTGGAGTAACGTGATAGGGTCTGGGTCCAAGTACAGTTTATAGATAGATAAAAAGACATCAGAGCAGAATAAATAATGATAAAAATAAAAATATAAAAATAATAAATACAAAATCCAATATTACCAAAAAGTAATAAAAATGCAATAAATAAATAAGGGGAGATGAATTGCACATATCTGTGGCTCCTAAAGTGCATTGTGCTAATAACAGATCGGTCCATAATTATTTCCTCAGCTCAGCATTTAACAGCGTAATTGCTGAAGGAATAAATGATCTTCCGTAACGGTTTGTCTTTTTGGAGGGTTTCAAGTAGCGCCGACCTGATGGCATAAGAACAAATTTATCTCCCAGAATATGATGTTGGTTCATCAGACTTTTTGCTTTTTGAAGAACACGTTTCTCCCAAAGGGAATTTAGGTCGCCCATTTGGATTCCAATAATTTTGGAGCAGACTTTCACAATATTGTTTAAACAGTTTCGGTCCTTCACAGTAATGTTACCAAACCAACAAATGAAAGAAAAGGTGAGAAGGCTCTCAATAAAGGACAAATACACAGTACACAATATAAACCTGGAAACCCCAAAGGAATTTATCTTGCGCAATAGATGGACTCTCTGCTGGGCACGTTTGACCACTGAATCAGAGTTCAATTCAAACTTAAGTTGAGAATCAAAAACCGTACCCAGATATTTATAAGAATTTACGATCTCCACATCCTCACCATGGATCCTACATACTGAGGTATTTGTCCCTTTTTTTCTAAAATTGATGATGAGTTCCTTAGTTTTAAGAACATTTAGGTCGAGGAGGCTGTCGTCACACCACTTTACAAAATCAGAAAGTGCACGTCTGTGGTCTGACTCTGAGCCATGGAGGAGTGACAGCAGAGCAGTATCATCAGAAAATGTAACAAGAAAAACCTCTCTGTACGCCCTCCCAATGGCCCTCCCTGAAAAACTGTGGTCCCTCTCTGTTTAAAGAGGAGTTATTTGACAGTCGGGGGCGGTAACTTTTCTCATTGATTTCACTGGATGGATTTTTCATTTCGTATCCGCTCCGCGAAGAAGAGGGAAGACGAACTGTGGACAGCAGAAGAAGAAGGAGGTCAAGACGGTAAGGGAACATAAAGAAAATTTGGTGCTAAAACATATGTTTCTTCTGTGAAATTCACTTTATTAGGTAAAACTGCACGTTTTACGTTAACATTCGAATCCATTAGCGCTTAGAATGCATCATAATACATACTGAAAGGGCATGAACCTATGTTAGCATGTGGCTAATATATGTTAAGTACATTCTAGTCTTTGCTTTTAGTGCAATGTCGTTCAACTCTGGTGCTCGTGACCTCCTGCCCTGCATCTTTTCGGTTTTCCATAATTTAACATGTCTCACTTACATTAAAGGCTTATTAGCTGGCTTGGAATATAATAATCTTTTAATTGTCCCGCAAGGGGAAATTTGGTCGTAACAGCAGCAACAAAAAAAGAAAAAAAAGAAAGAAAAAAAAAAGAAAACGCATACAAACAGAACAGAAACACAATTTTTACAGAAGAAAAATAATTACATCATTAATAGTAGAGTACGTACAGTTATTAAGGTTAAGTACAGATAAAGTGCATACTTCAACCCAGGTTGTAGCGTGCAAACAGAGCAAGATATTGAACAATGTTTTAATAATTACAATATTTAGAAAAGTACAGATTGTGCATTGTACTGTGCATTAAAAAGTAAATCTAACGTCCAATAAATTAGTATATATAGTCTGGGAAAAATAATGTGCAAGTTATAGCAGTAGTGGTGGTGTTGCTTGAAAATAACTTAACATGCCATTGATTTACTTATCAGGTATGCTAGAGTTGGAAACATCCAAAACATGCAGGACTGTTGGTCGCAATGACTGGAATTAAACACTGTTCTAGGGTAAGATGAATCTTTGTTCAACCTCTTTATTTATTTTAGATATATATATACAAACGTATGTGCATCGCCATAAATATATTTATTTTTTTACAAAGAATTTGAAATCTGTAATGATTTTTAGCTGTCAAAATCCTCTGTGAGAATAGGTTTCCTATCAAATTTGGATACTGATCATAACCATTTTTGTTCAGTGTGATTTCATACAGTTGAGGACACCAGTTAACGGTTGATTCTGTGAGATGCCAGAGCAAGTAAGTCATTCCGAAGAAGTCTTCATTAATCTTTGTACTAACTTTATTTACTGTTTATCTATTTTGAAATTAAGTTTGCTGATATGACTTAAGCTTGTCTTTATTTATCTAAATATTATTTTAATTTCAACAGAATACTCTCAGGCAACAAATGATTTCCAGACTAATCAGAAAATTAGAGTTAGGCCTTTCAAGTCAACCTCTGGACACAGACTTTCTACTCTTTACTTGTAGGCAAGAGCTGTACCTCTGGGAAGCACTGTCGAGGCATGTAAATATCCACTCAGACATTGTACAAGCCTTACAAGAGTTCCTTAGACTGGTGATGGACCACAATGACCATGCAAACATTAGACTAACAACAGTTGAAACTGTAACTGGAGCAAGGGGCCGCCCCATGTATGTAGTAGAGAAAGGTTCAAAGGTTTTAAAATATAAATAAAATTTGTCTTAATGTATTTGCACAGTGACTAATAATAGTTGCATTAATTGAAAAAGTATAGATACATGACAACTTTTACGACAAAGATTCCTTATTGGTGTCTTAGCTTGACGAGCCTTTTTGTATTTTTAGAATCGAGCGTTTGTGGTGGATTGTAAGGAGATGTGTAACATCAAAGTATTACAACGAACTCCACCTACTAGAAATGGATCATCTACTTGATGTAGCTTCCTGTGGTAAGACTCATTTTAATGCAGTATGTGGTGCAAGATAAAATTTATCTACTTGACCATTTCAGAGCTTATGAAGATGGGAGCTATAGCTGTTGAAATTTTAAAATATCTCTTTGATGAGCTCATGATACAGATTTATGGATTAATGGTTAATTCCATCCATTATCTATACAGTCTACTATGCAGGATTGCGGGTGCCTATCTCAGGCGGACTATGGGTGAGAGGTGGGGTACCCCCTGGACAGGTCACCTTTCCACTGCATGGCGACAAAAAAAGACAAGACAAACAACCATGTACTATACACCTTAGGACGATTTAGAGACAAATTAACCTGTCAGTTTTTCTTATTGTGGGAGGAACACAGAGTACCTGGAGGGAACCCACACATGCAGAGGGAGAGCATGCAAATTCCATGCAAAAATACCCCAGGCCTTCTTGCTGCAAGGCAACAGTGCTAGAAACTCTACTACTAAGCAGCCCTAATAGTGATTTGGGTTTGCTTTTATTTTGAAACAAAATCCTGGGAAAACTGAAAACATGTCTTAATTTGCTGTTTTGCTTGGTGTAAACCTGCTGCTTTACAGAAGATCTGTTTGCAGTCCTCCTGACCTTCCTTCCCAGACTTCAGAATGACCTGGATGCTTTTGTGGAGGGTTGGAACCACCATCCACTTAGCACAGAAGGAAACAGAACCCCTGAGCAGCTATGGCAAACTGGAATGATGGAACAACCAATCAACTAGCTGGAAAATCTTCAGGTTTTCTATCAAGCTTAAAATGTTGATACTGTGTTGAAAAAGAGTTAAAAGTAAAGTAACACTCTTGGCCTGCCTACAGGATATTCAGGAGCCTGACATTGACTGGGAAGTTGCAGCTGATTTTGGAGAAGATGTGGATGACGCTGTGGTGGTCCCTCAATTCTAATGCCCAATCACTGAAGAACAGCTGGTGGAATGTCAGAATCTTATCGAATACGACAGAGATTTGGACAATAGGAGCTTGTACCTCATGTTGCGTAAATATCTGGCTACTTTAGGTGTGTAAATGATTCAAATAATTACATGACCAACTTTAACATAAGCAATCAATGTTTATATTACAGTTGGTTCAGTGCAGTTACTTGAAATGCTGTGTAATCAAACCTTGAAAGCAGTTACTGTGTCAAACACCCTCTTGTCCAGTCAGTTATGTGCTAAAGGACTTTGTTTGACCCAAACATTTGTAAATAATTGTAAAATCTAGATACAACTTCATATGAAACACCAATAAACATGGAGGGCAATTCTTTGAAGCATCTATTTACATAAAATTAAACATTTCCAGTTAAACACTTCAAATATTTTCTGAGAAGTTTTTTTTGTCCTGCTTTAGAAGTCAAACAACAGGGTTGCAACAAATCTTGAACAGGCTTCAGCCTAAAAACAAACCAGAGCTTGAGTTCTTTGTAAGTCAGTACCTGCTAAAATTCATAGCCAAACTATTGCAGTGCTCAAGTTCTTTTCAAAGTCACTGTATGATCTAAAGTGACGTGTAGGAAATGTGATGCTAACCGCACAGGCATTGACAATAGGGTAACATACAGTATGTTCTCCATAATGGGAGTTGCAGTCATGCTCAAAATTTACATTTATTTTGAACATTCTTCTTTGAGCCTCTGTTAGTGGAACATGAGCATGACCTGTGACCCACTGAAAGAAATTCTGTAGTGAAAGGTGTTTGCTTCTCTTGCAAGCCGTTTGTGGTGTATCAGCCATTTTTTTCTCCCCCTGTAGCGTAGTTTTCCTCATGGTCATCTAGTCAGTCATCGACAAAAATGAGTCAGGTTTTAAAAACATTGTTCATACCAGTAAAAAGCTATCAAAAAAAGTTCCTTGTGAACACCCAAGTTAAATTCATCCACCAAAGAGCTGTTCCATGAAGCAAGCATAAAAAAATATATAATTGAAGCTTGTTTGAAATAGACTTGCTTTAATGAGCTATACATAACACTCCATTGGTTCCATCCAAAATAAAAGGCAGCTTGAATGCTAAGTGATAAGTCTGTCCCAGACTGAGGAAGCAGTATTTATGCAAGCCTAAGAACATCACAAATAAAAAACAATAAGGGGGAAAACCAACTGTAAAAAAAGTTTGAATTATTCTAAATAAAGTTAACTGTCAAATACATATTTAGTCATAATACTGGTGTTCTGCTGTAGGTGGTGGTGCTGCACGCATGGTTTTGGGGGTGTCAAACTCCAGTCCTTGATGGCCGGTGTCCTGCAACCTTTAGACTCCTTTCTGGACCAACAAACCTGAATCCCATACTTAAATTGCCTCCTGATTATATCTGATTATGACCCAATTCGTTGAGCTAAGTTGAATCTGAGACGTGTAAAAGTTATCGGACAATGGCCCTCGAGGACTGGTGATTGACACCCCTGAAGCGCTTCTAACTGTAAACTTCTAAATTCATGTTAAATCATATTACCTCATTGAGTAGGGCAAGATAATCTGGAGTCCACTGAGAATTATTAAAACCAGAACACCACATGACAGAAAATAGCTGACAAGTTAAATGTGCTGGACCATGATTTAAGAAAGGATGTAAAATTATTGAAATAACAGTTTAAAGCCTTCAAATTGTAAATTCATTAATACACACTCTTTCCTTGTAGTTGCAAGATACTTGGCTATTGTAATTTGTGCTGTGTTGGATTTTTTTTCTCATTCTAAATCCAATTGATTTGTACGTCGAAATATCAATTTAATCTCAAACAATTGTTCATTCTTTTTAAAACTAAGGGTAGTAGGGAAAAAATCAGACAGGCTTTTTAAAGCTTTAGTCTCATAGGGTTCACACATTTAAACAGAATAGAATGTTTATTTTAAGGGTCCATCTTTGACAAAAAGTATTTGAAATTATTATTAGTGCTCTGTGTTGGGAACAAAGTTAGAGGGAACAAAGTTTCTGGTAGCAAGGAAAGATTAAATGCAGTCATGTTTTTCAAAATGGTAAAAGTAAAATGTAATTAGAACTACATTTAAAAAGATAAAACCAATATTGCATAATTTAGCCACCATAAAGTAAACTGCTGCTGCTGCTGCAACCGCTGTACTAACTTGATATTAGGGTGGGTTTGGTGAAGGAGAGAACAGCAGCAGAATACCAGCCCCACAGAATTATATGCTGTGTGCCAGTGGTAGTGGTAATGCACCGCATAGTTTTCCAAACAAGAAAAAAAGACATCCAGTGTGACCTCACATGGATTGTTCAATCATATTCATCAAGCTAAAATCAGCCTCACAGCTAGTCTGCCACAGGGCAGGCTTGTTCAACAGCATGTGTTTCCGTGGTGACTAAATGGTGCTTTAGGTTAGCCTCACTTGTGGAACTGAATTTTTTTTTATGAAGCCAGGATTATCATTGTAAGCCTGGGTTTTGAGAGTAGCTTGCTTCGTGGAACATTCCATTGTTATACCCAAAGAAACTAGCCAGAGCTGAAAGGTTCCCCTGACCTTCCCTCTAAATGCAGGTATTGTTACCTACCACCGTCTTCTAGACTCTGAAGAAAGTCTTGGAGAAAACTGAGAACCTTTACTTCCTGCTGACGTCTTTTTTATCATGTATTATGTCCATTTACTCACCCAGACAAGTTTGGAGCCACTTGGAGTCCTTTAAGAGAAGTTTATATCCAGTCACTATCAGCGTATATCTATATAATGGGAGTCAATCAGGGCAGGAGGTTTGCTGCATATATTAAGGCATCATCTGCCCCAAAACTCCTTCATTTAACAGTGTTTTGTTATTTATTGATAAAACTACTCCCCTTTGAGTTGAGAACATCTCGGAAGTGATTATTTAGGGGAATATCACTGAGTATTCATAACAAAACATCGTTAAATGAAGGGGTTTTGGGGCAGATAATGCCTTATTACAGGAGGCGAACTCCTGCCCTGATTTGACTGCCATTATATGGATATATGCTGATCGTGACTGAATATAAACTTCTTCCAAAGAACTCCAAGTGGCTCCAAACTTGTCAGGGTGACTAAATGAACGTAAAATTTGGTAAAAGTAAGGTTCAGATTGGAAAAAAGAAGAACTTCCCCTTTAGCCCATCTTTTCCAGTGCTGTTCAGCTTTAGAGCTGGGCCCTCATTTATCAAGTATTCGTAGAAACTATCCAATATATTAAATCCTATGAATGAAATTTAGATTTTTTTGTATGAAGTCAAAAGTCAGATTTATGAAATGTGTGGTGGCTACTCCTATGCATGTTCCTCCCCAATAATCTGTTAATAAATCCCACATCTGCGTACCCAGTTGCTTGTGGCCGTTCACAGTCATTTGCATACAGAAACGCCCTAAATTAAACATTTGGTAACACCACCTCTTCTGACACATGAAATCCTTGCGATGTTCCTAAAAATAACGGCCAAGAAAGCAAAGGAATATCAATGACACCGAGATTGAGGAGAAGCACAAGTTGGGGAAAAAAAATATTCACACTTTTAAAATGTTATAGTTAATACAAATTCATTTCAACAGTGAGGGTTGTTGCCCTCTATTATCAGTGGTTTCTCTGCTTCATCTACCCCCAGCACACAGCTGTTATATTTCTACTGCAGACATAAAGAAATGTGTCAAAGAACTGTTTAATTTGTTTTTTGTTACTTCTGTGGAAATTCTTAACTTCTTTGAACACATTAAATAAGTTCAGTTAGTCCTGAACATAGCTGTTTGGTTTTATAATCTCAGGGGGAACCAATAAAATGAATAACTCCATCTGGTAGAAAGTGACAGAGGCAGTAAATGTGATCGTGACAGTGGAGACGTTCCTGTTGGAAATAAAGAAAATAAAATGTTCGATATCAACCTGAACATGAAAAACGTCCCCCAGCACACAGCTGGACCAGATCTACTGGGGGTGCTCTGATCATCATAGTTGATACTTGTGTGGCCATGCGTAATAGGAGACACAGCTTTGGCTGCCATCAGTATGTGATGAAAAAGCGATAACCTCCTTCAACGATAAGAAGGACCATCTAGCAATAAACTGCTGAGAGAAATATTCTGTCAATTTAAAACTGTTTCAGTGTTGCAGTTTCTTCGTTCTAACACTAGATGCTATGCGTACGAACGAACAATCAGAACTGTACTTATATTTAGGAACACATCTACACACAACTACAAATTGATAAATACCACACAATGTGTAGAATTGTTCCTACACAGGAAACACGCACAGGTCTGTGCGTAAGTACGGTTGATAAATGAGGGCCCTGTTTCCCACAGCAGGATTTTTAGGTCGATTTTGGGATTGCTCTTAACCCGAACAAATCTTTCTGTCATGTGGTGTGTTCATGGGGCTCTGATTTTCAGGGAAAGATGTGGAGAACTCTCCGCAATAAAAATAAAGGTGACGGAAGACTGAGACAGCTCCTGTATTTCAGTGTCAAGCTGGTTGCTTATATTAATCCTGGTGTATTAATGTTAACTGACACAGCAACAAGAAATTTCATTAAAAATAATATGACTAAAGTCAAACCCAGTACCTCAGACTTCAGGTTTCTCATATCCTGAGTTGTAACTTACTCAGGCACATCAAAGCTCAGCTCCCCGTGGCACAAGAAACTGTAGCAACATCTTGTTAGGAAGTTTGGCGCAGGACCTCCCTGCACCAAACTTGTGACCAGAATCTCCCCACAGGTCCTTTTTGTGAGAAGATTACAGACCATTTAGAAAGTAATGAATTAAACAATCGACATTTTAAATGTTCTGCAATATACTTGAAAGTGTGGTCTTGGTAGTCCAAGGTGCTATATTTTGGGATTTTGCCCTTATCTCCATGGCCCTCAAAGTAATGCATTTCAATTCCACGCACCATTTCTGTATGAAGGAAAAACACTTTCTATCACACGCCATAAATAACTTGATGATGTATTTTTAATACTCCTCATCCCTGAACTGAGAAAAAGTTGGTGGAAAACCCACCAGTAAGGAACTCTTCGAAGAGCACCTTCATCTATTCCATTTTCTCCAATGTAGGAAACACGGAGAAGATTCTTTGGCGAAGCCTTTTTCTGTCTTATCCACTGTTTCATCCCCCTGTGAAACAGGTCTTTTCTTGTAACAGAGATGTTGAATGTCACAGAAGTATCAACGTTCTTCTCTAGTGCCATCAGGATGTCTGATACACTAAACAGCCAGATAAAAGCATTATGTACAACCCTGACCAAACCCTTTAAGAACTACATCAGTGGCTAATCATAGTAAAGTGAATTACCTGTTGTAATGCACATTGTTCTCTTCACACACAGCAACATCATCTTCTGCTGGGTTACTGCAAGTATGCAACAATATTTTGATATTTAGAAAATGTCAAGAAGATCACACTAATAAAATATATGCTACATTTTCTTACCTCTCCCCACAAACACTAGCATGTATGTATGCAAATTTATTGAAAACAGACCATCTAAAATATATTTTACAAAATAATCAATTACCATAGGCCTGGAAGCATTTTTATAAAGGCACACCATGCCGGCATGTTAGGATAATATAGGGCTGGGTAAAAATATTGATTCATTAATGCATTGCAATTATTTGGTTCTCAATTCAATATCGATTCATCAAATCCTATGAATCGATTCAAATTCTTAATAATACCCTGCCCTAGGATAATCCCATGGTGTGTCTTATGAATCCATGGCACGATGGCATTGCGGGAATATTGCGGCATTCATGAAAGTACGCTTCATAGTAATTTACTGCAATATTTCCGCAACACTGGTCTTATGAATGCAGATCACACCTTGCCGCAACAGAGGGTGAAGTGTTGTTAGTGTGCTGAGCCTCAGCCAGCAACATTACTTAAAATACAAGTAAACATAAGGAGTTAATTTATCATTTGTAAACCTTATCAGCTGAGATGGCAAACTGGAGGGATGCTGAGGTCTTGGGGTTTCTAGCTTTTAGAGCTGATAACTAGACAGTTCACTGGTTCTCTAAAGGACAGCCACCTTTTGGAGGGGCAGGGCTTCAATCGGGATAAAAAACAAGTTATGTCCAACTATTTTCTCTATCACATACTTTTACATCTCAGGGTTTATACACAACCCTGCATGTTGACATCACGGACTCCACCCCCATACCCCAGCATGGCATAATCTTTGGTGAAAACCACCTGAGGGCCACCACAGGCTGAGCACAAATTAATGAAAAAAAAGTTCACTGATGGTGGCTTTGCCTTTTGAAACCGTAGTAGATCATCAAGTTCAAATAAAACATTGATGCCACTTAATGCTTACTGTGATGTATTTACCTCACTCTCTGGCACATCAGTCTGCATTTCTGAGTAGACCTACAAACATTTTGATAAAACATAATTCAAGAATACTTAAACCTCATTGCAATACAGTACATACAATACAACCTTTTGTAAAGGAGAAATCTTGACTATCTTTTGGCCATTTTTCTGACTACAGTACCTCCCTTTTCTGTCGGCCCATGGGTCCCCTGGGCAAAAAAAAAAATAAAAAATGAATGGAAGTAAACAGAGCTATAAAAGTTCTTTCGCGGCCCGCTTTGTGTTACGTCCTGAATTACACATATGGTGTACCTCAATTTAAATGATAAGTGTGCGTTTCGAACGGTATGTCACATGATTTAGGATTTAATTGATTTTTAAAATTCGCAATTATAATCCTTACAAGTCAGAAGTCGCATAAACGACATCATTGAGCTAATGCTAATTAGTACTAGCTAGCACTTGAAATACTCAAAGACCTTGTAGAGCTTCTCCTCCATGCTGGCTCTCACTCAGACTTTTTCTCCCCCAGCATAGCTGCTACTTTCCACATGGTCAGATTTATAGAGGTTTTCTCCACCTTTAATGCCACTTCCTTTGTCCTGGAGGAAGGAGGTAAATCACAGCCATTTGTCTCTTCAAGATGTAGTCAGATAAAGGTTTTAAACAAAACCTAAAGCAACTTTTGCCGTCACTCGAAGATTTGTGTTTATCTGCATCAAAATATGACTTTAAAATTAACTGACATCATATGTTCAATCCATGGCACATTTCAAACGGGGTCTGAAAAACACTTTTAGCACTCCATTGACTCACTTTTTTGGGGGGGGCAGAGGGGGATCCATGGACCGGAAGTAGAAGGACCTGACTTAGGCTCCCCATATTATAAAGGAAAGGCTGAGGAGTGTATTCATATAGCTATGTAATATATATATATATATATAAAAAAAAAAAACATTTATAAGGTCAACTGTGATAAGAAGTTTGGATGGTGTGACAAATTTCTTTTTTTATGACTTCACGTAATTGAATTCAAATATTGTTAATACAGTAAAAGCAATAGTTCATAACTCACCATATCATCATCATCATCCACAGTTAGATCTGTAACATCTGCCGGTGTTTTCTGTTAAGAATGAAAAGGGCATAATGAAACAGAAAAAGTGTGTGGTTGTCATGATACAACACCTCCCACCATAAAAATGTGTCATATCATTCATTGTACAACCGATAAACTGAGGGTGCCAAACCCCTGAAAATCAATAATGCTGTTAAGATCACTTTTATTTATGAACTCTTGTCAACTCACTGTTGGTTCCACATGATCATTGCCATTTTGTCCAAATAGATCATTTGTTCATTTTATTTTGAAATATATGTAAGGCTCTTGGTTTCTTTGCATAGATAGATTCTTGGGAAGAAAGGTTGTTTTGAATATTTTATTGGCCCTTTTATCGTTTTTGCAATCAATAACAGAAAGCATAATATTTTCAGTATGTATTGACCACTCACAGTTTTGAGGACATAGGTAAACTTGAATCTTCACCTTACTATGTTGAATGTGTTTACTTCCATAAAGATCATAGGTGTTGTATTGGACATGGCTCTACTAAAGCAGCTCAAGCTAAATGCAATTTGAAAGGAAACCATTTATTTGGGTGAGGGAGGGGGTATCCTTCATCTAGTTCAGAGGTAAAGGGTTTCATTTCATTACAGCACTTTGGTCGGTTGTAATGCCTTATTTTAAGCAATTTAAAAATAAAATTGGTATGGTTTTTTGGCCATGTATGACCAGGAGGTTGCCTATAGGCAGAGCCAGTACACACAATAGAATCTTTCAACTGGCCAAGGAACATATTTATATACTAAAAGAGAAAGTAGAGGCTGACGGAGAAAGGTCTGGAATTTTCTGCTAAAAATGCTTAACCTGTGAACCAAAGGGGATGTGTGAATTGAAAGTAAGACATATTGCAGCAATTTCAAATAATACATGTTCTAGAAAGAAAAAAAAGGGTACACATTTTGATCAGACAGCCATACCTCATTGTCCTTATAGATGTTACACTCTTTGACATGGAGTGCAAGGAGCTGCAGTGGCACATGGTCTTGGCATGAGACACACCGTGCTTTAGGCATGGCCTCAAATTCTGGCGCAGTCATTGGCAGGGGAGTGATATCCAGTGTGTGCTGGATGGGCATAATGTACAAACACATCTTCCCCAGGGTCTTTATAATGCTGCTCCCAGTGTATCCTTCATCCTCAGGTGGTAGGAGGGTGAGTTTCCTTTGATCGGATCCTTCTGTTTCCATTTTCATTAAAAACAATCTTCAGTTGTTTGTTTGAAAGACATTTGTCAAACATTGGTGCAACAGTAACAACCAAAACAATCAAAATTTATACACATTTGAAAAAAGAAAGGTTTTACCCATAGCCTTGTACAGCATCCATGCCCCCTCCAGCTGATTCATTTTTGGGAACACTTCACAGAGAATGCTTGTGATCTTTGGATCCCATTATTACAAGCAAAGTTTAAATAATAATAAAAAAAATAATCTAAACCTAATTGCTGCTTTAGCAGTTTATCAGGTATCACACCTCCTTGTGGCTAGCATCCTCAGGAATGTTCACTATTCTTCCCAACCCCGCCTGTAGAAGCATGAGCTCCTCAGTGAGTTTGGGAGTTTTCTCAGAGGCACTCTGCAAAAGAAAGAACTGGACAGGGGTCACTTTGGTGCTGGGTCTTTTTTTGGTCCAGCGCAACTGTGATCTCGAGTTGGTCCTGTCTTTAAAGAGTCCAGGGAAACTCCTGAAAGGAAGTGTGAAGAAAAAAATGAGATGTGTCATTTGTAGATCTAAAAATGCTCAACCAAAATGATAGCAAAGGTACGGACAAACAAAAACATTTAGTTTCAGTGAAAGACAACTACCTCTGAAAGGATAATAAATGACCCAATCATTTAAAGCACAACATTTAATACAAATTTACTCAACAGTATGTCATGACTAACAATATCCAAACCTGGCCATGCTTTGCTGTACAGTGTTCCCTGAAGGTCCCTGAATAGGTACTGGCAAAGACCTCTGAGGTGGTGGTGGTCTCTGTGATGTCTCCTGCCTGGGGTCACTAGCTGTCTGTAGTGTAGACTGTCCCTCAACTTTATAAATAATGCATTGAAAATTACATCAATTCAACACCAAAGTCTCACGATTAAACAAACTGGTGACACTGTTCAGTGAGAGGATAAGTACAGTCATGATTTAATTAGCAAACCTATTGCTCCTAATACATACTTGAGCCTGGATTTTCAAGGGTTCTTTGAAGCATGGTTGTTAAAGGGTGGCTGTAGCTCAGTGGTAGAGTTGTCAGCCTGCAACCCAGAAATTGTGGGTTCAATTCCAACTTCCACCTGTACATGTCATTGTGTCCTTGGGCAAGACACTTCACCCACCTTTTCTACTGGTGTTGGCCAGACGGGCCGATGGCGCAATATGGCAGCCTAGCTTCTGTCAGTCTGCAGTCTGAAGACCTAGTAACAAGAGCAGACTTTTCACTTGCAGAAAATTAATTAAATCCAAGTTGTTGTTTTTAATTTCTTAAGAAATTCTAACCTCTTTCGGGTCTGTCATTCTTGGAATTTGGATTAAATATCTAAGGGTAGACAAGAAAAAAAAATAAGGATAAATCAAATTTAAAAAATAATCTAAATAAATATAGACATCAAAAACAAAACGCACAGAAATTGTCCCAACAGGGGAACCTACTTAACTGTCAAGCCATATTTTTTGCAGGCTACAGAATTAAACTACAAATAATAAGAACCCGAGAATCCTCAACAAAACGTGTACTATGTAGATGTAGTATATTAGCTCAAGGGGGGAAAAGAAAATTTGTGAAAAGTACAACATTCCACCATTATTTAATTTCGTATCACTTAATTTATTCATGATCTGCACATAACTGTGAAAAAATTAAAAATGAAGTAAAGAGGAAGAACGGTGACTAACCACTAGAAGACTACAATAATGCGTTTCCACAGTAGGAGCTTCAGGGTAATTAGAGCGGAATGCCCGGATACCCGCGTCTCTCCACTATGTTGGGCTAGGCAAACAGTGCTGTTTCTGAGACAATTTCAGGAATCAACAGAGTACCTGAATGGGGTATTACTCGGAAATAGCCCAATCGAGTCAGATCAAGCAGAAACGCAGCATAATTACCCCATCATAAAAATACCTGGTCAAAATTACCCTGATGCACCGCAGAACCACGCCTCGGGTTAACATATATTAGCCACATGCTAACATAGGTTCATGCCCTTTCAGTATGTATTATGATGCATTCTAAGTGCTTACGGATTCGAATGTTAACGTAAAACGTGCAGTTTTACCTAATAAAGTGAATTTCACAGAAGAAACATATGTTTTAACACCAAATTTTCTTTATGTTCCCTTACCGTCTTGACCTCCTTCTTCTTCTACTGTCCACGGTTCGTCTTCCCTCTTCTTTGCGGAGCGGATACGAAATGAAAAATCCATCCAGTGAAATCAATGAGAAAAGTTACCGCCCCCGACTGTCAAATAACTCCTCTTTAAACAGAGAGGGAGCGCAGTTTTTCAGGGAGGGCCATTGGGAGGGCGTACAGAGAGGTGAAGGAATGGGTGAAGGGGGCGTGTTTTCTGTTCCCTGTGCTGCATTCATGGGCCCGCCAGTTGATATGAACACCCGCGATCGGAGCTGCGCGCCCTCTATGAATAAGAAATACGCCCGTGATTAGTATTAGATGCTCACCATCAGAGCTATGTTCTCTCCCACTGTTTTTGTCAGAAATGTAACGCCATACGTTTCACCTTCAATGACCTTCTATTATCAATTACATGGATCTAAACCTGATGACCTTTTGACAAAGCAAGGATTTTACTCCATTGATTTCTCAAATTCCAAAGCCCTTAAATAAACACCCTCTCCTAATCTTTTTTTTAACATCCTCTGTTATGTCTTCAGTCTTGCTCTTCTGAACTTTCAGGGTAAACTATTGAACAGTGTTGTCTTACTCTGGCAGGCTGTTATCTGGGAGATGTCTAAACCAGGATCTAGTAGTCAGGACAATTCCCCATGTTGTCCTAAAAGCCTGGACTCCTCATCACCTTACAAATGCCACTCAAAAACGTCTATACAGACAGACACACACACCAATAACCTTGAGGTCCTTTTCATTTCACCTTTGTTATGCTATTGAGCCTGTGTGTCCTAGCTTTAAAGTTCATCAAGCTTGCACACAACCACCCGTAAGCACAGTGCTTCAATCACAGTCATGAGTCTTAAGAAGACTAGCTTAATCAGATCAGAACAATATGTGGTGGTATGTACATTACAACCTGCACACGTGTGTCGTTTCTCCGCCCATTTACCATTTCTCAAGTGCCTTCAAATTCTCTTTATTGACAAGCCACACCTTAACGACCTTGGAGGTTTTTAAACACGGTTAGAAAAGGTCATGACATTCAGAAATGGCATTCTCTTTGGGGGAAATGGCTCAGATGTCTCCCGTTAAATAAGGTTAGTTCTATTGGCTCGATTTCAAAGCCTTTTGGCACTTCTGGCATGTCTAAAGCGTGGTTTCACTTTACCAACACTAAAACCTCTCTGTAAGTCGGAGTCATGTCACTCTTGAAAATGGCCAATAAAGATTTCAAAACAGGTTCATACACAGGCATGCATACACACACTGTAAGTACTTGAGTATGCTGCTATGTGTACAGGGAAATGCATTAATAGTGGATGTGTGCATGCGCATGCAAATATAAACAGGAAAACAACCCACCAGAATACACAAACACTTTTATGCATCCTGTGCTGTTAACAGCTATCTCAGCTCCCCAGTCTCTTCCTTAGCTGTTTTTGTACATGAGACGAATGGAAATGCAAGTACTTAACAGTAAAGCCTCTAAGGTTTCATAAAGGAACTTTTAACCCTTTATTACATCCCCAAGCTTTTAAAGATGAGTTATTCAAGGCTTCTGACAAGGATCCACCCTCTTTACATTTGCAAATGATGAACAAAGGTTAGCCAAAGTGCTGAGAAGTGTCTTTAGTGTAGTAATCTTGAGATTCAACTCACCAAGGTTGTAACAACCTCAGAAGTGATAAACGACCCATTTTTTATTCAAGCCTCCCTTTTCCGCTGTGTTACTGTAACATGTCTGAAACTATCAATGAGATGAGCATCTCACAAGTCCACAGCCTGTCACAGATGACATTGTTAATTAGCACCAAGGAATCCCAGGCCCCTTGTCTGAGCCGTTTTGAAAGGAGCAGATCAGATTAGACCATTTTGCTCTATATTTGTTCTCTCTAATACCGTCTAGCATGTAGAGATCATAGTAATAGTGGGTGGTTCCCTGCGGGCCCTCAACACCAGATTTGCATCCCGACAGAAAGAAACTAAAAAAGACTGGAAAAAAAGACTTATGAGCATTTAATCAAAATAGATGACAAATCAAACTCAGAATAGGATCAGAAAAATGTATTCTACTCCAAGGATTATTAATTTCCATATCTGCCATTAGTGTGCTTTTTTGTTGAGATTTAAATGACAGAGCAATTTGAGATGACGGTAAAATACGTCACAGTCACAAATCAAAGGATGACTTCACTCATTCTGAACCAAAGTCGGAAAAAAAACTAGACGACAATGTACTCCAATTAGCGGATAGAAAATATCCTTAGGATCTGTTTTGATTTCTCAAAAATATATATTATTTCTCACAAAATAGCAATGTTTAAACCAGAAACTGCCCCTGGGTGCCATATTTTCATACATTTAGAGGGACTGGGCTCTCACTTTCACCAGCTGAAATAAACATTGCTAGAGGTAATTTATATCATGTTTCTCAAATTGAAATTAATTCTGTTGGAAACTTCATAACACCGTTTCATTAAATTTATTTAGGTGCTATCTGCAAGTGCAGAGATAGAAGTTTGCAATGTATCCACTTTTTGATGGCAATATGTTAATTTTGTGACCTTACACTTTTTCTGCTGTTTGTTCGTCAGGTATGCAAAACAGCCGATAACTAAACTTACTGATTCATATAAAAAATAAAGGAAAAGAATTATCAATGAGATGGTATTATTACAAAAGCACCTTAGGAAATATATTTTTGTACTTCAATTGTCCTCTTTAATAAAGCACATACATTTCAGATGTGAACTGTAACCTACAGAACTGTCTTTCTGCAGATCACTTAAAATGTCCTTCTAGGACCATAGAGCTCCGGACACCACGTGACTCTTAAGCCCCTTTAAAACAGGCCATGAATAACTGTAAATTTCCGGACTTTGTCTGTTTTGCTTTTTTGTCTGAAAGCAATCTTCTGGACTTTGTCCGGATACCCTTTACCGGTAATCTTACGGCTGAAGACCTAGTAACAAGAGCGGTATGGGGTTTGCATTCAGACAGTCAGGTAATGTTTCGCGAAAGCTGGAGGGGTGTGGGGCGGTGGGGAAAAGGGGAGGGGGGCAGGGAACGCTGTGAGCGCACACATTGATGACGTATGAATGTCATTATTTTCCTTTCAGCTTTTTCATCGATTTCTCTTAAGCGTTTCCATGTGCGCAAAATTGCACACATCACAAAGACGAGCGCTGCGAGTACATCTGCTGTTTCGTCCAGCATCTTTCCAATAATCCCTTTGTTTGGGGAAATGACGTACGCCCCCCGCACTAAGTTTACGTAATATCAACCTAGAACTTCCCCACTCCCCCGCACCCCCCACCCCACAGATATTCATCAGGATCCTCCGGTACATTTCTTGCTGTGTGAAAGCAGCCGAAAGGCAATGTTCTGGAAAAAAGTGGCGTTTTTGAAAACACAACTCCGGTTAAAGACCGGATGGAATTGTCCGCAAATATTCCAGACCTTCTGTCTGAAAACGGCTTTAGAGCGTAGGAGCCATGCTGGCAGGCATGAACGTCGCCGGCTGTGTGTTTACTTCCCACTTTTAAAGGGAAGATATTATTCTATATTCTGGGAAATACAAAGATTCAACATCTCCGACCCTTACCATGCCCCTGGGATACTTTTTAAAACTTCAGAAGCTGTCAGGGCGGACCTTTTACTGGACCTGAGATACTCTGACACAAGGGCGTCAGTTTGTTTTTAAAGTTGCTGGGGACAATAAGGATTAAGTTAAGTCTGGTTTGAAGATGGCTGGGGACAATTATTATTAATTATTCATATAGTCTATAAATATTCATCTGTTTCACGTTTATGCACTGCAGTGTATAGACAGGTGTAGAAAATAGCATCTTTATTCCATCAATAAAAGTTGAATGCCATAGGCTTATGTGTTTTGTTTTTCAAACAGCACTGAAAACCATCATTAGGCTGTTCGCTTGCATGGTTTCATTAAAATCCACATCAAAGAACAATGTTGGCTATATATACTCGCCCCAGAAGAATATGTGCAACAATAAAACGCGTTCCCTTTGCAACCCTTGCAGTTCTGTGCAGAAAAACTTCAACTTTAACTTACAGTTCTGAGTCCTGCAACAGAGCAGGTACCCGGGGCTGACCCGCATAAAGTTTTTACATCATAAAGTTGCTAAATCACATTTCACGGGTTCGGGAGGAAGTTTCTTTAATGCGAGTGAGAAAATATAATTGTTTTTGATGTTTTGTTAAAGACTCCCAATGAGGATTGTGTTAATATATTGTGATATGTGGAAAGAGCATTAGAGGATATTCCCCCAACTTTGCGCTGACAGTGGAATATTCTGACTATCTAGGCATCCAGCGCTGCCAGAGAGAGACTTTACAGCGGCGGGATTTGCGATTCAGGAATGGAGAACACAGTTTAAGCCAGGGACTGTGGACAATTTTTCGTTTCTGCACAAGGAGAAATTTCTAAAAATATCTCTCTGGCAGCGCAGGATGCCTAGATAGCGAGAACATTCCCCTGTCAGCACAGAGTTAGGGGAATATTCTGGCATGCTCTCTCCACAAACACGTTATGTCTACATAATTCTCTTTGGGAGTCTTAAACAAACAAAAATATTACATTAATATTTATTCACCTACAGTAAAGAAACTTCTGCCAGACCCTTGAAATGTATGTAATGTTCCATCTTTAAATGTGTTTGCAGCGCACTACGAGTCTTTTAAAACCTCGACATATCCACTGCTAAGAATGCTGCAGCATCTTCGCAAAAAGAAAACATGAATGTATAAGAAAATAGAATAGTGATTTAAATAATAGTCCGTTCAGACACTGATTATGTTGAAAATGTGCTGGGAGCACAAGTGGATGTTAGAGATGTTAAGAAATTCCACATCAGGTTTTTAAAAGTGGTGAGGACAAAACCATCAATCATAAATATTGCTGGGGACATATCCCCAGCAACCCTGGCTAAAATAACACCTATGCCCTCACATAAACAATTTCCTAATCAATTTTCCCTCGTCCTACTCCAGAGCATCCCTTAAAGGGGGGGTATTATGCAAAATGGACTTTCTGAAGCTTAATATCCTGAGAACCTGTCTTTCCCTTATTAAAAACATGCCTGAAGTGTTGCTCTGACCCATTCACTCATGTTAGAGTAATATTTGAGTCTCTGCTGGTAGTTCTCAGGGTTGCTGAAACGCCTGCTCCCAACTATCCCCGCCTTTTCCACCCATCTCCTCCTCTGACCTTACGTACTCAGCCGAGATCCTCGCCCCTGCAGAGCTCCCCTATCCCTCCCCCACCCCTCACAACTCTGGCTGAGTCCCAGTTGCAGTAGTTATAACACAACAGCTGCAGCTGCGTGTCTTTTGTGGGATTTATTTATATGTTTATTTAAGAGTATATTAAAGCTGCAGTAGGTTAATTTGAATAAAAACAACTTTTTGTGATGTTTCCTTAAACTGTCCATATGTCCTGAAAGCAGGAAATGAGATTTGTAATCTGTTAAAAAAAAGCAGCTCAATTGGTCACGCCTACAGCTCCTAATGCGATTTGCAAGAATCCACCATGCCCGGTAGAAAACACCCAATCAGAGCCAGAGCAGCGTCTGAAGGAGTGTCTGACATCTGTCTATCACTCCTCACACACACACCGCGACACGCCCCTCGCTCTGCTACGCAACAGCCACCTAAAGAGAAACTGCCCGTACCACCGCTGCCAACAACAGCATATGCGGCTAAGAGGACAAAAAAGCTAAGAACAAAGAAGTTGACCGAGCCCGAGATAAAACGAGGGTAAATATTGGCGTAGCCTTTGAGAGGTGGAGGGAGCTACGGGACCTGAACGCATTTAAAACCGATTCCAAGTTGGCAATGTTTCTGCTTTACAGGTAATTACCCTTGCTTGATTAATATTTGTTTTGTTTTTGTTTTTTGGTGGTGGTATTATAGTAAACCTCTGCAGCGCGTGCGATCATCCGTGCTCTCACAGCTAATGTTGTCATATGTGGTTTACTGTTAGGAAATATTCACGAAAGTTTGTTTTCTAAGTCACGTCAGCTGATTATCTTTGGCAGTTGTTACGCCAGTAGCGCAGCCGAAGGAGGGAGGAAGGCATTGGAGGCGGGGCTTGAGTGCATCAGAGAGGGAGGGGGAGTGATGTGAAGCTTGTTTGGGTTTAAATTTTCAAGCAAAGTCTGCTCTCCTCTCTGAGTTACCTACTGCAGCTTTAATTTTTATCTAATTACACCACTTTCTACAATTTTAAGCACAAACACATACTTTGTTTTTAACCAGTAAGATGTTTTGTCCATTTATTTATTTATTTATTTATTTATTTATTTATTTATTTATTTATTTATTTATTTATATATATGTATTTATTTATTTATTTATTAATATGAAATCAAGTAAAGAAAACAGGTTTGACGTTAACTGACCAAACCCATTTTAATTTACAGTAGAAATAGATTTGGGTGAATTAATAATACGGGTGTTTCAGGATCTCATGGTTTGCAATATGATGTTAAATATGATGTTTCTCGTTGAAGTGAAGTAGTTCTCACAAAACGATATGTAATTGCTGTTAGCATGTGACTTTACTTGGTAACAAAAACGGTAAAATTATTAAAAGCCCCAAATATAAAAGGAGAGAGATTTAAGCCTTCAGCTCTGTTGTATTAATGTCTAGGGGAGTATTTCTTGCTTTGCTGTGTTGAAGATGGCACAGTCTGTTATTTACATATATCCTTTAGTCTTTTTGTCAAAACAAAAACAGGAGCATTTAGCCTGCCATATTTTTCTGGCATTGGGGTTACTTCAGAATTACAAAGGAATGAGAACTTCAATATACAACAATGTCAAGTACAGCAATAACCGATGTCTATTAAAACACAGTTTGGGATTTGCAAAAACTTTATTTATGTGAACAAAAAAGGGAATTCTCACTTTTCCCAACTATTTTGCTTAAATCCAGTTTGTTCTTGTTCTTTTGAAGACTCTATCTTGTATCTTCTCATCTTTTGGGCTAGATGTATCTTTACATTGCTGTTAATTAATCTAGCTTTTAGTCAGCTTTTAGTCAGCTTTAAAAACCCAAATTTTAACTACTACACACACACACACACACACACACACACACATATAGATAGATAGATAGATAGATAGATAGATAGATAGATAGATAGATAGATAGATAGATAGATAGAGAGAGAGAGAGAGAGAGAGAGAGAGAGAGAGAGAGAGAGAGAGAGAAAGAAAGAGAGAGAGATTTTTTGGTAAAAATAATATAACAGACCTTTCTAATAAAAACATGAAAGCATAATTCATAGACAATTGTTGGTGGGATTAAGGCATCATCTAAGTAGATGAATCCACATACACCATAGCATTGTTGGTTGGGATTAAGGCATTTTGTGCCTTTTGATTGCATTTGCTCACAGTTAAATAAGACAGACTATTGTCCTCTGTTTAGCTTTATATGCGTTAAGCTGAATGCTGAAAAGGGAATTGTCAGGATCTATAAAGGTTGTTATTTGTCTATAAAGTTGTCTGTGGTTTAGCATCACAGCGGAATCTGTAAACTATTGTTTTAAAAGAGCATTTTTTTACCATCACGTTTATGTCTGAGTAAAACACTGATATCATGTAAATTGTGTTTGAATAGAAGAACTTTACTTAAAGAAAACCAAACTTTAACACTGTGAAAAGTCTTGATGGAAAAGAGCTAATTCAATTAATCTGGGTTAATTTTTCTGTTCTCACATTGTACTTGGACAAATTAAAGCTGATGCTGCACAGAGACTGTAATTGGCTTCTGGGTCTTACTAGCCAATAAAACAGCATTTTTAAACTGCTGCTGGAACTTCGGTCATTATTCGCTAGACATATGACACTAGTCGCTTTTATATGGGCACTTTGTGACCCTTTACATTCTGCTGTAATTGCTCTTAATGTTATGAATGCAGTATAATTAAAGTGACATTTCCCACACTCACATATGCTACCATGGGGGCAGAAAGTCAACTTGATGATGAATACTGTATGTAAATGTAAATCCGTCTGCCCTATTTCTGGTGACAGAGTGAGATTTAGGTCTTTGACCAGATTTATTGATATTTCCTGCTCCTGAAATCCAGCTAAGTTGAACCAGAGGTCAATCCAGGGGACCAATTTGTCGGTAAATGCAGGCTCATTCCCTTCAGTGTTTCCAGTCAATAGTGTTTGACCTCATGTGAAAAACAAGAACATAGAGAGCGGTATACCCATAGACTTGGGAGCTGCACTCACTGAGCCCATAGTCAAACATAAAAAAGCATGTGTCGCCATCATCGCTTCTGTTATTTATGCAGCAGTAGCAGTTGCACATCGATAGTGTCAGTGTGGTAGAGAGGATGGAGCCCACTGAGAAAAGGCTGAAGTGGATTTAGAGTAGAGGGCTTTTACAGAGGAGCAGATAAGGGTAAGGGCTTTTTTTTAGGGATCTAACACATTTGAGATATTGTCAGCCTCTTATTCATAAAGCTTAAACACTTTGGAGTGTTCAAAGTTATTGTGACTGTATAGGGCGCACACAGATGAGAACTTCCAAATAGCAGTTTAAATTCTGGATCCCACTCACATAAAATTGGTTGTGACTTTGTAACATACTTACTGGTTTTATTTCACTGCTTTTTTGTGTTTCAAACAGCCTCAACCCAGGTGCTCTTGAACTGTTTTGATTGTTTTTGAAGCATCAAAATTGGAGCTTAACCTCTGCAGCAAACTGAGGCTGTTCTCAGAAAGATGTTGCTTTAGTATAGCATCTCATTTCCATTTAACACCTACTAAATGGACTCAGTTGTGTTTCAGAAAGGAAAACTGGATGTAGCATTTTTCTGAGAGCTATGAGTTCTGTTGCAATGGTCACATTAGATTTTATGTATAAATGTGAAGCCTAATGAAATAATAAAATAAATGTTTGTCTGGCTAAAATAGATTTTTTTTTAAAAGTGCACCGTTTTTACTTTAAACATTACAGAGCCCCTAAGGGGACATGAGCAAAAAAAAGAAGGTAATTTTCTCCTGTGCACCAGATACTTTCTCTTTCTCACCAGATACTTTTTCATCCTCACCACATACTTTCTCATGTGTTACAGATAATATCAATTTATGAATCGAAAGGGCATCAAGAGCTTTAATTGAGCTCTATTTTCACCTTGGACTTGCCTATAAAGTCATTGCGAGGCGTCACCATTATGATTTTTCTCTGTGACACTTAAAACTGATTTTGAAATCATGTGGCTTCTTCCGGCGCACAGTATACACCAGCTTTGATCAGGTTGTTACTTGAATATAGACAGTTACAAACAACTGGCCATCTGCATAGGTGGATGCACACAAAGTGTGCTGAGAATGGATTACACGTCAGAAAAGAAGATTTTTGTTTAATTCTACAAGTTTCCATTCGGAAAACAGAGAAGCTAAATTGCACCCGATGTTCTCTTTCATGAATAGGCATAATTTTAACATAACATTTTGCATAGCCGTAATTTTATTACATTTCTAACTGATAGTTTTGTTCCCACTAATTTTAAAAACCTGATGTGGAATTTCATAGCATCTAACATCCACTTGTGCTCCCAGCAAAATTTCTGTATAATCAGTGTACTATGTGAAGTAATTGGTATTTAAATCATTCCTCTCCACTGTCTTATACAGTCATTTTTTTCTGTGGCAATGCTGTGGCATTCTTCTCAGAGAGTGATGTTACATGTTTTAATAAAGACTCACAGTCCGCTTCAAAAACCTTCAGGGCATGATTCAAACCATGTGCATACATTAAAAGGAAGTACAGTATCAACAGGTGACTGATTAACTGGTATCTTTTTAATCCAAGGTGTTCTACACATGCAGCGTCATCTGCTCAATGCATGCGTGCATAAATGACGTTGTCTCCTGCACACATCCTCCAAGCAATATAAAATAATAATATCAGAATTAAATGTTTCTTGCTTGAAATTAGACGTGTCTGTTAAAAAGAACGAAATTTGAATAGGCCTATTGGATTTTATGAACTTCAAATTTCTTCAAAGCCGCATAAAATAAATATTGTTTCCCCAATTATTTTTCCTCGCATATTTAATTTAAGGTTCATTCATTTCTCTCACATATGTTGGAAATACATAACAACTGGAGTAAGAGTAAATATGCCATTAACTGCAGTGAAGTTAAAGAACGGAACGGCCAGGGTTGCCAAGGAAACACATTTATTGTTGATCACTTCTTCTTCTTAGCCGAGCATCTCCTCACTTCCAGTTTTTTTTTTTCATCTTCTTAGTTCCAAATTTAAGACTACAATGAGCCACAAACCCATATACAGTGTGAGCAATCTGGTCGCATTCGAGCATCGGGTCGTACATTGTGAGAATAACACTATTAATATAGCCACCATATTCCTTTTTTCTACAGTGTGGATTTTAATGATCTTTGCCTCCCAACAACAGCCCAATGGTGGCTTTCAGTGCCATTTGAAAAACACGACAAAACACCTCTGGCTTTCAACTTTTATTGATTGAATAAAGATACTACACTCAACAAAAATATAAACGCAACACCTTTGTTTCTGCTCCCATTTTTCATGAGATGGACTTAAAGATCTAAAATTCATTCCAGATACACAATATTACCATTTCTCTCAAACATTGTTCACAAATCAGTCTAAATGTGTGATAGTGAGCACTTCTGCTTTGCTGAGATAATCCATCCCACCTCACAGGTGTGCCACATCAAGATGCTGATCTGACATCATGATTAGTGCACAGGTGTACCTTATACTGCCCACAATAAAAGGCCACCCTGGAATGTGCAGTTTTGTCTCACAGCAAAATGCCACAGATGCCACAAGCATTGAGGGAGCGTGCAATTGGTATGCTGACAGCAGGAATGTCAACCAGATCTGTTGCTCGTGCATTGAATGTTCATTTCTCCACCATAAGCTGTCTCCAAAGGCGTTTCAGAGAATATGGCAGTACATCCAACCGGCCTCACAACTGCAGACCACGTGTAACCACACCAGCCCAGGACCTCCACATCCAGCAGGTTCACCTCCAAGATCGTCTGAGACCAGCCACTCAGACAGCTGCTGAAACAATTGGTTTACATAACCAAACAATTTCTGCACTAACTGTCAGAAACCATCTCAGGGAAGCTCAACTGCATGCTTGTCGTCCTCATCGGGGTCTTGACCTGACTCCAGCTCGTCGCCGTAACAGACTTGAGTGGGCAAATGCTCACATTCGATGGCGTCTGGCACGTTGGAGAGGTGTTTTCTTCACGGATGAATCTCGGTTTACATTGTTCAGGGCAGATGGCAGACCGTGTGTGGCGTCGTGTGGGTGAGCGCTTTGCTGATCTCAATGTTGTGGATCGAGTGGCCCATGGTGGTGGGGGGGTTATGGTATGGGCAGGCATCTGTTATGGACGAAGAACACAGGTGCATTTTATTGATGGCATTTTGAATGCACAGAGAAACCGTGATGAGATCCTGAGGCCCATTGTTGTGCCATACATCCATGAACATCACCTCATGTTTCAGCAAGATAATGCACGGCCCCATGTTGCAAGGATCTGTACACAATTCTTGGAAGCTAAAAAAGGCCCAGTTCTTTCATGGCCAGCATACTCACCGGACATGACACCCATTGAGCATGTTTGGGATGTGCTTGACCGGCGTATACGACAGCGTGTACCAGTTCCCACTAATATCCAACAACTTCGCACAGCCATTGAAGAGGAGTGGACCAACATTCCACAGGCCACAATTGACAATCTGATAAACTCTATGCGAAGAAGATGTGTTGCACTGCATGAGGCAAATGGTGGTCACACCAGATACTGACCGGTTCTGAGTCCCCAGACCCCCAATAAAGCAAAAAACTGCACATTCCAGGGTGGCCTTTTATTGTGGGCAGTATAAGGTACACCTGTGCACTACTCATGATGTCAGATCAGCATCTTGATGTGGCACACCTGTGAGGTGGGATGGATTATCTCAGCAAAGCAGAAGTGCTCACTATCACACATTTAGACTGATTTGTGAACAATGTTTGAGAGAAATGGTAATATTGTGTATCTGGAATGAATTTTAGATCTTTAAGTCCATCTCATGAAAAATGGGAGCAGAAACAAAGGTCTTGCGTTTATATTTTTGTTGAGTGTATATACACTGCACTGCATTTATTAGTCAAACGTCAAACGGATGACTATTGCACTCATACATGAATAATTAATAACAATTGTCCTCAGCTCTTTTTAAAGCACACTAAAGTTTATTGTTATTGTGTTATTGTTATTGTTATTGTTTATGCACAAGAAAGTATCTGGTGCGCACGAGAAACCAACCTTTTTTTTTCATGTAACTTTAGGGGCTCCGTAGAACATTTCTTATAAATGTATAAAATGTTATAAATTCTTTAGCTATTAGGCTTCACAATACTTAATTGTAAGAAACAGAACTTTAAACATTCACATTATTAGGATAACATTGTGTTAAGGCATGTCAGAGATTTAACTTTTATTTCAGATTCTCTTTCCTGATTCCTGAACTTACAGAGTTTAGTATTTGAATTCTACCTGAGTGTTTTAGAGTAATGTACAGCTTTTGTCAGACATTTACATAGTTATCAATGGCTTTTTAATGTTATATAATTCCTGATATTCAATTATTTTTCTTAACGTTCTATTTCTTATTTGAAGCACTTTCACAAGAAACAACATTAATAATTTGGAGTCATTTAACTGTGTGACTATAAACTATCTGACCTAAACTGTTGCTTTCAGATAAAAGGACGCTTTTTAGAATGCTCAGGAACAACCAAGAGAACCCAAAAGCCCAAGATGATCATAAATTGGAAAACACTGGAACACCAGTGTCCATTGTAAAGCTAGTTTACCATCAACATGAACTAAGAAGGTAGCCCTCAAGGTCAACGGAAATTTGCAGGTGCCAGCATGTACATATAAAAACCTTTGAGTTAAATGTCTTATATTAATGACAAGAGACATGTTTGGAGAAGTCACAGATTAGCTTTCACCCTGTGAACACTCCAACAACTATGGCGCATGGCGGTGGTAGCATCACACTGTGACCCTGTTTCAGTGCCAAGGAGTCTTGTGCATTATAGAAAGTGGATCTTATAATAAAGGTGTACTTCCTCCAAATTTTATAAATTCACTTTAAATCAACAGAAAAGAGGCATGAAATTTGGACACAGTTGGGTGTTCTGACAGGGAAAGAATCCTTAACACTCATCAAAAGTGGTTTTAGATTTAGGTTTTAGATGAAACAGACTAAAATTAAGCTTCTCTGACCTCAACTTGATACTATATGAACTGTGATTAAAGGCCAGATGAGGACAGGCTAATATATATGCACAACTTTTACCCTGTGTATATGAGCTATCAAGTCGTGCTGAGATATTTAAACACTGTTTAAATTAGTCATTCAAAGTCCAAAACCACTGTGGCACAATTTCCCATTATGCATATGTGTAAACTTCACATAAGAACTGTACATATGCTTTTACCTATAGTGTGTAACACAAGGCACAGGTTCCCAACTTGTTGTCCCCATCCAGCCGTAGATGAAAGCTAGAAAACACATTTATAATATAAAAGTTATTTTTTATATCTAACAATTTGTAATAATCTGCATCAAGCACCATCATTACACTCAGAGCTACACTCATAGGGACTTGTGAGTTTAATGGGATTGCAGATAATAAAGTATCTTTTGAAAGAGCACTACAGGCTCAGTTTAAAGTCATTTACATAAATTTTTAGCTGGTAAATTAATCTTCACTAATAATGGTGGAGTGGTATTTTAAAATCAAACTTCTTCCTCTTTCAAATACATCACCTTGAGATATTTAAATTGCATATGTTATACACAGTTTATGCATATTTGTGCTAGCCAGAAAATATAACACTGCATAGCTTGGCTTAAAGCTGTACACTAAAAAATCTCAAATCGCATGTGAGGTATGATGGAGAATTTTGATCCCTGAACCATATTCACATGATTCGTTTTTTAATTTATTTTAAAGAGTATTTCAAGCCAGCTATATGCCATCAATATTCCTTTTATTTCTGTTGAATTATATGCATTAAGCCTCATTGATTGTGAATGTTCATAACTAAGCGCAAGACTGATTCCTCCTGTTTTAATTCTCCCATCTGCAGTCAGAGCCTACACATGTCAGATTATATGCTTCGCTATGACACATTTCAACTCCCCTCTCTGTTTCTGCCTTAAATACAGTCGCCAAATTAACTGCAGCTGACAGTGACTTAGTTTTTATCCTTTTTTCACACAGTACATTTCCAGCACAACAGATGGAGGGTATTAAGAATTAATTACCAACCCTACAATTAGCTTGCTAGTTTCAGTGTAAAAGGGATTCATTCTCATTCCTCAGTGTCAAGAGGGTCACATTATTAGCATAAGGGCTGTGTTGTTTTGTTTTGTTTACTGTCCTCTGGGTTTCTCCTGACTTAGTAGCAGGATATCTATTGATTCTTGTATTTATTTGCGTGTTACTCTGATATAGAATTGCCTGAGAAATTAAAGTCTTCATACACATAGATACCAGACTACACTACATTTGATGGTGTGGGTAAAGTAACTGCCCTTTTAAAACACTGCAAAAAAAATATTCATCTGGATCAATAGTGATCACTTCAGGACACTATAGCTTTTATTTAAACCCCTCGCAAGCATTCCAAAACAAGGTAGGGATAGTGCTTTCACTGCATGAGGATTCATCTTGGTAAAACTAGACTTTGACTTCACAATAAGTATTGTAAACATATGGCAAGAAACTCCTTTGAAAGGTGCCTGCCATCCGCTCAGCCTCCATTCTTGTGCAGTCCTTCAGTTCGAAGTAATCCACTGCACATGCTAATCACTTGGCAATTGATCGGACCTCTTATGCTCCACCAATTTCTGTAAACCACAGAATTGATCTGAGAAAAATCTATTAACAGCTCAGGGAAGGTAAATATGAAGAAAATTATGGATTGCTCTGCATATAGTGTGACCATCCAAGCAAATACTGGCATCTGTCTGTGTACTTGTGCCTAGATGCTCAGCATCAGCAAATTTCAGTCAGGTTTGACTAGCCTTAGGTGAACAGTGATAACCAGGCAGAATGCATTGATAAAGTTATCATATATCTATCATGAAGAAAATGGACTTAACCTTCCACATTTAGGTGTGCTACTTTATCAGCACCTTAATGGAAATTTACAAAAGGCAGCTGTGTGATCATATCCCCATATAGCCTACATTATAGCTGGGAATCAATGTGTCGATGAATAGCTACAGGTGATGGAAATGAGTGCATGAGAGCTGACAGATGGTGTTGATAGCAACTCACAGAGAGTCAAGCCTGCCATAAGACTTTCTTCATAACTGGTTAGTTTGTCACTGACATCATAGAAACCAGGCAGCCTCTTGACTCAGCAAAATTTTCAAGCCTACGGCTGGACTTCCAGAGAAATAAAACCTCGATAAGCATTAAAAAGAATAAGGAGGAAATGGCAGCAGGGGGAATTATTAAAGAGAGTGGGTGAGAGAGACGCAAATCCGAAAGTGAGATTATTACACAGACAGTGAGGCGGAGAGCGGAAGAAACGGGTGAGCGTAAACTTGCAACATGCTGACGCCATTTGTTTGCATCCCTGAGCGTTATATTAAACCTCGAACATTAAAGAGATTTAGTGGGAGCAGCTAAAGTCATGGAGTAATTATGCTGTTGGAAATGCTGTGACTAAAAATAATCTCAGAGCTTGTTGTATTCTTGAGATTTATTTTTCACAGAATATGTTGATGTCCATTTATCTTAATTATTTATTGAAAAATACCTTAAACGGCTAAAAAAAGGACACTTCATTATCAGAAGGGGATATAATGTTACTTGAAAGCTGAGTTATTTATTATGTAGTGAGCACAGACTCGTGACTATAACGGTTTACACATTTTAATTGCCTTTCTCCAATTTCTTTAAAATATCCTATCATCCAATACGATACCATCCTCAGTCTTCAAAATATGCCTATTTTGATTACCCAGAAGCGTTGTGTTCAAATAGTCTTTCATTATGAGGGCACACATTAAGAACCAGACCACAATAAGGTGTTTTGCTTCTTCTAAAGCAGTTTTCTAGTAGTTATGAAACTGTGTGAAACTAATGATTCCAAGTGGTTCTGATACTTTTTCCTTTATTTTTAATCCCTTTCAAATTATTAATTTGAAGTATTACAGACTTGAAACCCTGTCATTTTTCCCTGCAGTGGTAGTTTGTAGAATTTTGTATCTTTCTATGTATCTTTCTCATGGTATATAGAGAAGACCCAAACGCAGTGGCTTAAAAGAATAAATAACAAGGGTTTAATAAGCAAAAAGGAAAAACTTACATAATGACTCAGGTGAGCACAAAATGGGGGAAAATTACAGTGAGAAACCTGAGGACTAATTACTGAAAGCAGATGCAGGTGGGAGTAAGAGTAGCGAGAGATTGAGAATGAAAATGCAGCTGGGCAGGGAGGCAAAATGGCAAGGAGGAAACAGAGAAGGAAAACAACGGCAAAAACAAAGAAGAGAAGACTGGACAGCAAATAATTCAAACTGAGAAAACTAAGAACTACCTTTAAGGTAACTAAGGATGAAAGAGATCTAAGAGAACAAGAGTAAAGGAGCCAAAGAGAAACTTAAAATAAAAGCGCTAATGAATATAACAAGGAGAAGAGGGAAACAGAACAGAAAGAAACTCTAGTAAACTTGAGAAAGAAATCCTAATGAGAAAATAAAGCAGAGCTAACAGATGAGATAAAGAAATAACTAATAAAAGATCAACACAATAAAATAAAAGTAGACGTGACTACAGAACCTGACATAGATAGGAAAGACTAACAGAGATAAGACCTAAGTAAATGAATAAGGAATGACTCAAAAACAAACACCTGAGGGTAAAACAGGAAAGGAGTAGAAAACGTAGTGGAAGAAAAAAAATACAAACACTAAGAAGGAAACTCAAATCACAAACACCTAAAGATCACAGCACTAAATGATAAGGTAAACTGAATAAGGAAATGAAATAAATGAAACTCAAAACATAAACACCAAAGGATCCTAACAATTTTACTTTTTTCTTCTTCTATTTTTATTCAATTAAAATGAAAAATAGAAATCTGCATGCTTATGAAAGTTTGCAATGAAAATCTTTTTCACAACAGGAAATAATTTATCCTCCAGACAATTTTTTGTTAGTTTCTTTATAGATTATGGGACTTATGATGCTTATTATTTATGTACATTAGTATAGTTTTAACATAGCTTATCAACTGTGACATCTGCATAAATTCATGTCCTTGAATTAAACATTCACTGGGCTCAGCAATGTCGGACTCAGACGATGCATTCATTTCTAATGAGAAAATAGGAGGAGGAGGGGTAGAAAAAGTGTATTATGACGGAGGAGTTAATCAGTACGTAAGAGAACAGTAACTGTAGAGAAAGCCGGAAATGACTCCTGGGTTAGGGTTCCCTCCTCTCGTTCACACTGTCCTGAGGTCTCTCTCAAGTGTCCAGATGCCCCACAGAGGTGTTGATTAAGTCAAGCTGAAGGCCAGTGCCTGCCTGCGATCGAGTCTCCAGCTCAGTCAGTGAGCTATCGGGTGTCACTTGCTCATTCACTCTCCTTTCAGATACAGATCCTGAGAGGAGGTGTTCTAGCTGACCCCAAAAAGTCTTTTTCTGGGTGTCGATAACTGACAATTAACGGGATGTAGGGAGCGAAGGGTGTGAGCTGTGAGGATACGACAGTGCTGGGAGGCAGTGCAGGGTAAATGATCTCTGAAGGCCATCTTATTAATGGAAGCTTTTCATTACTAGCACTAATGCAAATGATTGGTGGGGCTAATGAGCTTCAAGGTGTGAGTGAATGAGGGCTCTGTGCAGCAGCACTATGTGATAATCATAACAGGAGACAGAGGTGATGAGTTTGAACTTCATATTTGGTCATGATGAACACTTTGCTTGTACAAGAACAGAAGGAATATAAAGAGAAATGGATGAATGAGCTGATGGAATGGCGAGTCAATTGTGCGCCAACTTAATATGGCAGCCAGCTACAGGCAAGACACAACAAGATGAATGGCGAAGGGGAAGGTTGTATTTCACTGTCAATGGGATGAAGTGAGCTAAGGCATGGAAAATGTCTTGATCCCCTTCCATGAAGTGCTCTCATGCTCCATGTTTAAGTACAGATAGGGTAATAAAGCTTGCCATATCATTTAAAGTCGTAAGTGCTGCATAATATTCATTTATACTTCACGAAACAGCAGCACATGGCCTAGACAAGACAACTTCTACTATTTGCTGCTATGTGTTTTAGACACACTCCTGGTGGCTGCTGTGGACCTAGAATATAGAGGGATTTAGCCTGATTTACACCATGGTGTGTACTGGATCAGTTCTGGCTCAGAAATGTCTCTTGTGGGCCCCCTCTGGGAATCTGTGAGGGGAAGACTAGAGGCAACTGAATGATGGTCAAGGACATTAAACCCCTCCTCCAACTCCTGCTCACACAAGCCATTTCCGAAGCCGCCCATGGGGGATTAGGATGATGCCTGGCTGGCTACCGTGTCTGTACCGCTAAAACAAAACCTTCTTGGAGGACACAACCAACTCAAGGGATGTATCATAAATAAATTAAATTGAGACTGAAAGCAATATTGAATGCTTAGTCCCTTCTATAGCCTACATAATGGGGTACAACCGGAAACAAGCAGGCAGTATCTAAGTTATCTAAGTGAAGACAAATGTCAACATTCTTTTCATTTTCCTTCATACAGGTACAGAACAAATTTTATTATACCATGCAAAAAACACAATCAAGCTATAAATGTATAAAAGCTGGTACCCCACCCTCTTCCCCCCAGGCGGGGAACAACCCCAAAATGTAATCACTTGTTCCTGGTTCCACTGCGGACGTTTTCAGAAAATTTCATCAAGCTCCATCTATGGTATATATATATATATATATATATTATATATATATATATATATATATATATATATATATATATATATATATATATATATATATATATATATATATATATATATGTGTGTGGGCTAGATGATATCTCAAGTTTTATAAAAAATATTGTCCTATTTTCATATAAGTCACAAGATGACCCAATATAATTTATATCGATATAAATATGCCAGTATGTATTCTTGCCTCCTTATCTATCTCTTATTTCACCTTGCTCCACCTTCCTTCCTCTCTGAATGCATTTCACACTAACTGCCAACCCCACTGCTGCACTCAGTCTGCAGGCACCAACAGCATGGAAATGTGGAGGAGGCCGTACGAGGGCAACAACCCAGCATCAGGACCGCTACCTCCGCCTTTGTGCAAGGAGGAACAGGAGGAGCACTGCCAGAGCCCTGCAAAATAACCTCCAGCAGGCCACAAATGTGCATGTGTCTGCTCAAAGAGTCAGAAACAGACTCCATGAGGGTGGTATGAGGGCCCGACGTCTACAGGTGGGAGTTGTGCTTACAGCCCAACATCGTCCAAGACGTTTGGCATTTACCAGACAACACCAAGTTTGGCAAATTCACCACTGGCGCCCTGTGCTCTTCACATATGAAGCAGGTTCATACTGAGCACATATGACAGACGTGATAGAGTCTGGAGACACAGTGGAGAATGTTCTTCTGCCTGCAACATCCTCCAGCATGACCGGTTTGGCAGTGGGTCAGTAACGGTGTGGGCCACAAAGCCCTCAATGTGCTTGCCTGAGGTAGCCTGACTGTCATTAGGTACTGAGATGAGATCCTTGGACCCCTTGTGAGACCATATGCTGGTGCAGTTGGCCCTGGGTTCCTCCTAATACAAAACAATGCTAGACCTCATGTGGCTGGAGTGTGTTACCAGTTCCTGCAAGAGGAAGTCATTGATGCTATGGACTGGCCCGCCCGTTCCCCAGACCTAAATCCCATTGAGCACATCTGGGACATCATGTCTTGCTCCATCCACCAACGCCACATTGCAACCACAGACTGTTCAGGAGTTGGTGGATGCTTTAGTCCAGGTCTGGGAGGAGATCCTTCAGGAGACCATCTGTCACCTCATCAGGAGTATCCCCAGACATTGTAGAGAGCTAATGTAGGCACGTGGAGGCCGCACCCACTAATTGTTTTAAGGACAATACATCAAAGTTGTATCAGCCTGTAGTGTGTTTTTCCACTTTAATTTTGAGTGTGACTCCAAATCCAGACCACCATAGGTTGATAAATTTGATTTCCATTGATAATTTTTGTGTGATTTTGTTGTCAGCACATTCAACTATGTAAAGTATTTAATTAGAATGTTTTCATTAATTTTAGTGCTCTCTAGGGAGGGCACTATAACGGTTGTTTTCCAGGCTTGGACAATGAGACGTGGGACATGGTTTTTGGGATCAATCATAGCGTTGTTTGTTTATTAAAAAACAAAGACACTGGAGAAAACATTTGGGAAGACAAACAGCAGATGACTGAGTTGAGCTGCTGCTTCATGCAGGACCTACTGGACGGTGGCAACTGGTGCATCAAATCAGCTGATGAGCTGAGGAGTGGAGGCAAGAAGAGGGAAATGAACAGACATGGACTGTAACTATATATATATATATATATATATATATATATATATATATATATATATATATATATATATATATATATATATATATATATATATATATATATATATATATATATATATATATACATATATATGTATGTATGTATGTGCATATATATATTATGTATGTATGTATGTTTATATGTGTGTGTGTAATATCCCTACACTTTCGACACTGTAAACTTCACCATATCACCTATATTGCTTCTATGCTTCAGTCACTGACTGTCACATGACGTACAAATACCACATGACCATCCCCCTCCTGAAACATAAACCTCAACAAGATGGAAATAAACCTTGGTTGCTAATATCGGCCCACTTTTACTTATAACACCGATATGTTAAAAAATGACTAACGCTGGTTGATACCAATGTTGACTCAGATATACAAGGCATCGACTCTTGAAGCTAGCTATTTGCTAGACCCAGAGCAATAAATTACTTTCATCTTGAGCTAGATATAGCCTTGTGGTGCTCATTATTGTAAGCATATGTTTTAAATTCACAAGTTTACTCTCAAAAGTCAGTGTCAGCATTAGTAAAAGTCTAAATTATCATGGAAATTAGACAAGCTCGTTTACTGTCGTCCTCCTGTTTTTGTGAAGGTCACACATTACATGCAACTTCAAAATCAAATTTTTGTTTGTTGAATTTATAAACGCAGGTTATCATCTATAAATCATTTAATGTATTGTCAAGTTTTTGTATAACACCAGCTGGTATTTATAAATCTAGTCTAAATGACTGTCTAAAATCTGAAAGCTGTTTATTTACATTAATCAGTCTGAAATTTCGGTTAACATTGTCAAACACCAACTGTTGTTTAAAACAGCATTTACAAATTAAGAGTATTAAGACCTCTGTTGGCTTTGATAATAAGACAAAGTTATGTGTCAGACTGTTGCCCTTCCTTGTGATCCACTGCAGATATTAAGAATACAACAAAGGCAGGATAAAATATTTAGTGGAAGAGATGTTTTATGTGACCTAGACAAGTGACAGCTAGATGTCTCTCAGACAGAACCAAACTGTTCTTTGTAGAGATGTTTTTTTTCTCCTAGTACTAGGAACAGAACCAGCCCTGCGGTAGCACTGGAACCATTTTGGTAGAAAACTTCTTTTGGTTTGACTTGAAGACTCCTGGCTCGCTTGGATTAATGTCAGATTAATTTGGGTACAGTATTGGATTGGTGTTTGAAACGGATGCAAAAGAAAAAGTAACCAAAAATACTTTGTTTCAAGTAAAATCTATACATCTTCTCCCTTAATTGGTTTTAAAACTAAGCAAAAGTGGATAATTCAAGTTATACAGCTTTATTTAAAAGTTTCTGTTATAGATTAAAATATTACAAAACTTTTCTTTTTTTACTCAACCAGCATCTAAATATTGTGGCTGACGAAGGAGGAGCAGTCTTTCCTTAACTAATACATTTATATTATCAGTGGCTAAACTTCCAAATAGCCAATTACTGTATTTATTGTTTCTGCATGAACATAAAAAATCAAGTAATTTGTTAGGGTCTGATCTAAATGGAACATAATTTGTTGAAGAAAAAGTGTTTTTGTTAAAACGTTGTGAACGTTAAAGGAGGGCAAGAAAGTAGCACACACTTTCTGTACAAACAGGGATTTTCCAACAGCATGGTATAAGATAAAGCCTGCACTGTGTCACTGTTGCGTATGTCTTTTTGATTCATTATCTTTTTCAACAGCCACTGAAGTTCAGGGCCTTAGCATTTGTTGTACATATGATATGTGGGTGACAAAACTGCTGTCGACGTAGATTTGGGAGGGATCGGAGGAAGGGAACAAGGACAGGGGAATAAGTGTGGCACATACTTCAGCAGGCTATTTAAAGCTAATGGCTGCACTCCAGATTCAGGGAAAAGAACCAGGGATTGTAATTTCCATATGACACTGGCTACAGCTGGGAAGCCTATAGTTTTTTTCCCTTCTTCTTTAAAAATGTTAATTCGGTTGCAAAACAGTAATTGAAGCATGTCGCTTTCATCTCCACTTATCTCCTCTGCTGCTCTCCCTTTGGAGTGCTGCTTCTCTTCCCTGTATTGGCGCTTTGTGACACTGTTGGTTTCTCTGTGATGTATTGTCTGGGATTCTGGTCCGTTATTGTAAGTTGGTGCTGATGTTCATGGCAATTAAAATCTAACTCCAAAGACGCAGAGCCCACTCCCACTCGTTCTGTTTCCTGTTTGGTTTTTTCTCTAATGTCCGCCAGTGCTGCAGCTCCACTCTTGAACCCCTTTCAATCAATGTCTAATTTTTCCTAGTTCTGTCTGTTTTTGATGAATCCTTCCGCCGCCTGTATCTGCCTTTATTTTTTTTCTCCGTTTCTGTGTGTCTATGTCTTTACCTTCATGTTAATGAGTAGAGTAAAAGCATAGCAGGCAGTTCCTGGTTGGAGAGTTAATTAAAGTGGCAAGTTAAAGCCCACACAGTCAAAACAAAAGGAGGCTCCTGCTCTTTGCAGTGACACAGGGAGATATTAAACAACTCGAAACTTAAATGCTATGAGGAGGCAGCTGCACCAGCATCACCTAACACTTCCTCTCCTGAAGCACTGAGGGGTTTATTGTTACGCTCTCCAGGCCTGTCACTGCAAACCAGAGTAGTGAACCAGTAATTACTTACCAAGCATCCTAAAATGATGCATGAAAAGCAGAGATATGAAAGGTAGTCCTGCAGCCGGAAAACTGTACTAACACTGATCTAGATAAGAAATCAAAGTAGAGAAATAGTGAATTCTGCCTTTTTTTTCACCCCCTACCTGCCATCTTAGGTGCACACAAGCACGCAGAAACAATCGCTAAAAGATTTGTTCGAGCACGGGTAGCTCTGTGGAAGCACACTCGAGCTCGAGGTACGGTGGGTCTGCCGAGCAGGACGGGAGCTGTTGCCATGACTACCGTTCCTCGGCTCACTCTCGCAGCCCGGGAAAACTGTGTCATTATCCTGTACTCTGGACAGGAGGAGAGAGAAGGGATACAAAGAGAGAGGATGGGGTAGAAAAGGGGAGACAAAGATAAAAAGGCGGAGGGAAGAGGGGGGGCAGCCATGCATCCCACTACATCATCGAAATTTGCACCCATATGTTGTCCTGTATTCAATTGTTTTCATCCTATCTCAATTTCCATCTGTCAGGCGTGCCATGGTTTTCAACGTTAAAAAGGTAAACAACTTCAGTGCTGACAAATAATGCTTGAAAATGTCAGGTAAAAGCAGAGCAGTGTCAGGTGATAATGGGATCTGGGTTTTTTTGCCTCAGAATATTGTTACCAGCAAGCTTTTGTGTTGGTGACAAAATCAATCTCTTAATCATCATATTTATTTTGACACTGTAGCATACATATTCCGCCCTAATGACAACCCACACAAGTTAAATAAATACATGCTTCTCAGAAACAGTGGTTCAGTGGGATAACAATCTTCGTCTGAGGAGAAACAACTGCGAGCCGTTTTTAACCTCACAAACCAAAGAGAGGAACTCTATCTGCCCAAGATCTCTTGTGTTTGTTTGCCCCGCACAAGTGCAAGCGAGCATTAGGTTATTTTGCTGTTTGCGCAACTTCAGAGGAGTTACTGTACATTGTGAACTAATTACCTAGGCAGTGTAAATAGAGGCGTCCTGCTGATATGGGCTGTTCGCCACATGATTTCCCCTGGTACAGCAGAGCCTGTTTGCACCACCTTGCTGTGCTCCGTGTGCAGGCATGCATGTGACCTGTACACGCAGGTATATGTGCGTGCTGATGGAGAGCGTGCTTTGTAACCCGCGAGGTGGGGTTTATTGAGCTGCGGGCTAAAAGAGCGTGTCTGTGATGGGGGGGCAGAATAGCTCCTCCAAATGAAAAGCTGCCCTCTACTTCTCTGTCCACTACACATAGCTCCCCAGAGAGACCTGTTCATATTACTGTGGCTGTCCACTGGTCAGAGAAACACAAACAGCACAAAACAAAAGCCTCCTTCTGTAGCAGTGAGAGAAAGGAACTTGTGTTGCCCTCATTTATCCTTCTCTTCTCAGATGGGGTCTGTTGACCAGCAATATGAGGGGAAGGAAAAGGGGAATAAGTGTTTGACTCGCAACTGAAAACAGATGAGATGGAAGGAAAGTCAGTTCGACACATTTCCAATTACTTCTGCCTATTTCATCTGAAGTCAGGTTAAAACGAGAAAAGCAAGGTGTAACATTTTAACAACAGCCACAGCAGCTGGAAAGTAGTGCCGGTATATATTGCCCATATATTGTAGGAATTTTTCCACCATATTAAGAACTTGTGACTTATTTATGATCTCTGTTTTTTTGTGTTTTTTCTTTTGTAAACCTGAGGAAACTTTGATTTTTTTTAAAGAGCTAGAATATTAGAAGATATAAAAGATTCAAGAACAGCCTTATCACTGTGAGTGGTCATTATTATATTAGCAGCAGAAGCACCACTGTGTGGGAAAGCAGTTGCTTTTAAACAGGGTTTTGCTATTATTTTACTAAAATGATTATATCATTGGCATTATAAATTGACTTTAGCATCTTATACTAATCAGTAGCATAATTAGCACACCTAGCAATGTGAACCCCTAGTCTCCATCTGTATATTGTAGAGCAGGGGTCAACAACCATAAAAACAAATTTTGCCCTTGATGTTGCTTAATAAAGCTCGTGAAGAAGCGCAAAAACTTCCTTGATCAACAAGGGAAGAAAAGTATGGCCATTTAAATCCTTGAACAAAGAAAATATAGATAGCCATTAAAAAATTTAAGCATATACTTTGATAAGAAAGGACTTGACCAAAAAAGCATGCTTTGTACTATTAGCGTCATTCTGTGGGCAAAAGTATAATTAGATAGTATATGAAAATAGATAAGACGACTATGTCCTTAATTTGCTTTCATATTTGAAACCAGCAACTTCTGTCATTTGTGATGAAAGTTAATATCTATCGTCAAGGGTCCAAAGAGCCACAGGCTGCAGATGCCTGTTTTATAGGCCTTACTATTATCTGCCAAAATTCTTGTTCTTTCTCTCACTCTTGAATCACAGACATGTCTAAAAAATAGTCACATTTTAAATAGCTTCTCTGCATCTCTGTGCTTTCCCTGACTGGATTTTTAAAAACCTCCTTAATAGAATCTACTTCAAAGAAAGAATTACATATACACTTAAATGTTCTTCTTCACTCACCATTTTCTTTTCTATTTTGGGGCGGGGTGACCGTGGCTCAGGAGTTAGGAGTTTGTCTTGCAACCAGAGGCTGGTTCGAGCCCCAGCTCTGTCCATCTAAGTCGTGTACTTGGGCAAGACACTTGACCTTTCTGTGTACTGTCGGAGCCAGTCAGAGGTCAGGGGCGCCAGAGTTCAGCAGCCTTGCTTCTGTCAGTGTGCACCAGGGCAGCTGTGGCTACAATCACCAGTGTGTGAATGTGTGCGTGAATGGGTGAATCGCTGAATGTAGTGTGAAGCGCTTTGGGGTCCTCAAGGACTAAATAAAGCGCTATACAAGTACAGGCCATTTTACCATTTCTGTACAGATCTGAAAGAGGATAAAACCAGATTCTAGACTTTTTAGGAACAATTAGGAAACCTTGAGGTGGGACTCTTAGAAACGGATGAAAAAGACTGAGGAACTTCTGAAAATGAAAAAATGCTCCCTCACACACAGCAGCAGGTCTGTTTGCAATAATGTTACAAAATGTAACCACTGCTCATTTTGGAGGAAAACCATCGAGTGTAAGATCGGTGACGCATTCAGGAATATCATAGCACGCAAGAATAAAAAACGAGTTACATTTAATTGATTGACAAAATCCATATTCCAAGACAAATTTAGTCTGAATTAGTTTTTGAGCTGCTGAACATGTCATACAATGATATAGGAAACTAATTGTTTTTTTTAGAGGAAAACACAACCAAATGACATCTAATTGTGTAAGAAATGGTGATTGGCCAACACTAAAAACACGGCTGTTTCCTCCAAAGTGGAGGGCTAGAAGTTAGCAAATGTACTATTGCATCCTATTGGATGGACGAATAAATATTCTGACCATGAAAAAATTATGTTGGCCAATCCCCAAAGTTTTCCTTTTATTCTGTCTATTCTGAGAAAACAAAATTTACTCTGATTAAGGTAAGTGTGCTAGACTGTTATAAAAATATTTTTACCCTGAGAATGTTAGCAGGGCAAAATGTCCTGTCCAGTGAAGAAAGCTGTCAGTCACACCTCAGCTAAATATGCCTGAGGCAGTCAGAAACATGACCCAATCAGGTTGTAAAACTGCCTTGGTGACTTTCACTCAATAAGAAAATATGCAGTTAATGAATAAACTCATACTTTTTCACATTTTAACACCGAAAGGTCTGCTTTTTTTGACTGTCTTCTTAAAGTCCCTTTAAAAATCTAAAATCTCTTGTTGTGTTTGTACATTTTAATTACAGACTGATTTTCATTACTTTGTGTTTTTTGTGTTCAATGCTTTAAATTGTTATGAGTTTATTTTTGTTCAACTTTCAGAGTAAACTGCCTCGAGTCTGGGTCTATAAACAGCTAAAGCATTAAAATATTGATTGCCCCGAAAAGTATAAGTGTTAAACTCAACTTCAGTACTGTGAATAACTCTGTAACGTTCCCCTGACAAACCAGCACAAGTCAGTGGTGGTGGTTCTGTAAATTGCCTTTCTCATTAGTAAGCCTCAAACCAAGCAGGCTGTGGATTTGGAAACAACGGGTGTGGCAGAGTGAAAGTGCAATCACAACTAATCAGAGCTTCTCTTGTTTCCTGCCTACAGCACCCAACACTGCACCCTATGGGAGCACAGGAAGTGCCCATGTCCCGCTGGCCTGTCGATACCTGGTCCTGGCTCTCTCCTCCATCATCAGCGTGTACTAGCAGAGGCCGGCGCAGACACAGTGACTGTCGAGAGCATTTATGAGTCCTTTTTTTGACATTGCTGATGGATGAAATCCTATCTGGTACTGTTTGTTAGAAAGCTGAGGTGGGAAAATAATCAGCTTCTCGTTTTGTGGGGGAATTTTTTGTTTCTTTGCTTTTTTTTGGTGAATATTCTGTCATGTAAATGCTATAATGTTATTTTTTATTATTATTATCATAATTTTGTCATATCTTATTTTCTTTTCTGATTGACTGACCCACGTTGTGAATTAGTGCTGACACCACCTCCAGTCATATCAACAGCCTCTCAAACGAGTTACTTTTCTTGCATCTTTTCCCTGCGAGGCGATGGCGCAAATTTTTCCATTCATTTTTGTACATGCTTAAAAAGAAGCAATTGTGCCAAGTCTCTGAATACACAGATTACCATACCAATGTTGTATTGAATGTATTATGGGCTGTTGAATAAAGGAAAGACATTTAGATTCCTAACAATAACATTTTTGATTATAGAGAGTGCTTAAAAAATACAGAAAAGAAAAGAGGAAAAGACAAAGAACAAAAAAGGCAGGGTTTTTTTTTCCGGCACTCGTGTTGCCATGATTACTCAGTAGGTGGATAAACAGTGTTGAAGGTGTGCTTTGTTGTATTTTGGAAATGGGTCCGTCATTTACCACGCCTGCCTAGCAGCTTTGATCGGGCAGGCGTCAAAGTAGCAAAATATCCTGTATCGTATCTTTATATTTTACTATAGTGTAGGCTTTTGATTGAACGTGGGACCAGCTTCTCTCATCCGACCAGGAGCATTAACACAAACCATGACTTTGTACTGTATGAATGGAGGAACATCCCTGTGCTTTTGTTTACATTTTCCTTAACAAAGTACTACAGCCTATTCTTCATGCTTGTTCTGATTGCTTCCACGGTTTGCTGCACTTAGGAGGAAAATGCAGAGCCAGAGTCAAACTGTTTAAAAATGTTCTGTTCTTTAGAAGTTTCTTTCTGCAGGCGTCAGAGCAGAGCCATTTGTTTCTGAACTTGGTTCTTTCTAGCTGAAATCCCACGGCAGCAACATGCAGTTTCTGGCTGCAAGTTTTGCCAAAATATTTGAATAACCAAATCCAAAAAAAACCCACTCTGCTGCAAAGTTTTGTCCTCCTCCTAACAAAAAAATATTCGGAGACTATGAACACATTTCCCCTCACACTACGAGGGTGAACAGAGATGATTAGTCTCTATTAGAGTTTAAATCTAATTAAATTGAGCAAATTTTCCATTTTCTTTTTTGAAAAGCTTGTAAGCGCGGCATCCTCATTCTTAAGTACAGTACATTGCAAGAGTATCAAACCCCCCTTTTGTGTTCTTTACATTTTCTCAAATTATAACCACAAACTTCAGTGTATTTATCCAGTTTTAATACAATTAAGCTAACACAGTGATAAAGCAACACAAAGTAGTGCAAAACTATGAAGTGAAAGTAAAATAATTGATGATTTTCAAAATAAAACATAAAAATCTGTAAAGTTTATATGTATTCAGTACTCTGACTTTAAAGGTATCAGAATTACCTTTTGATGACATTACAGTTGCAACTCTTTTGGGGTCTAGACAGACAGAAACATTCTTCCTTACAAAATGGCTCAAAGTGACTAGGTTGGATGAAGAGCATCTGTGAGCAACCTCAATTTTCAAGTGTTGCACGAAATTAGTTAATTGGATTTAGGCCTGAGCCATTCTAACACATCAAAATGCTATGAACTAAACCTTTCCATTGTAGCTCCGGCTGTATGTTCAGCTTCTTTGTCCTGTTTATTGATGAACCTTCGTCCCAGTCTCAAATCATTCGGATTCTTTAGTTTGTTTTTTTCTTTTCAAATATTTGTCCTGCATTTAGCACCATCCCTCTTCCAACCAAATCTGAGCAGCTTCCCTGTCCCTGCTGAAGAACAGCACACACAGCCAGTTCCAACCACCATTTTTCATAGAGGACATAGTGTCTTTGGGGTGATATTTTTGCACCACATATACCATTTCGCATGTTGGCCATTAAGTTCACTTTAATCTCACCGCATTTTTTCACCTTCTTGTGGTCCATCTTAAATGGCAAACTGCAGAGGGTCATTCATTTGTCCTTTAAAAGTTCAATAATCTTGTCAGTCTTCAATAGAGGGCCGATTTGTAGAGTGCAAGACTTACAGTTGTCCTCTCAAGGAATTCTGTGGATCTCTGCTGCTCCTCCATTGCTTCCATTGGTCTCTTGCCTGCTTCTTTGATTAATGCTCTCCTTGCTCTGTTTGTCATTTTAGGTCCTGGGACATTTGCCGATGTGCAATAGTTTACCATTTTCAGAAGAGATTGAACAGTGATTTGTTTTGTAACCAAATCACTGTTAAACTTTCCCATAGCTTTCTCCTTGACATTTATGATGCGTTCCGTTGTCTTCATGATGCTGTTTATTCACTAATGTTCTCTAACAAACATCTGAGGCCCTCACAAAACAGCTGGATTTATATTGAGATGAAATTAAACACAGACAGACTATTTACTAACTAGGTGAACCTTTGAAAGCATGTTTGTTGCTTCAAAATTTATTTAGGGAAATCAAAATCCCACTTTTGATATTTAAATTGTTAAAAACCATGTATCATTTCCCTTCTACTTCATAATTATGCACTACCTTGTGTTAGTCCATCTCACGAAATCCCAATAAAACATGTTGAAGTTGGTCATTTTTAATTGAGAAGATGTGACACTGTACAAGGGTTATGTATACTTTTGGAAGGCACTCTACCCTCAGCCCCATCACTAAAACATTGATACTGTAATGCCTTAATATTCCCATGCACATACATTTACCTTTCCTTCAAAAGGACACTTCCCGAAGGTCTCACTAAGATCCTCCTCTTTCCTGATGGCCGAATGTTCAGCAAACAATAACTCAACTTGTCTTTGAGTAAAAGGCATTATACTGAGAAGAATTACAGCGCTCATAAGTATTTTTTTTTTTTAATGGGTCAGATGCTTCAGGTACAGTTGGTGTATTTTTGGTTGAGGTTAACATATTTGTGAGGTTGCTTGAATTTAAACTGTTACATTTTACCCAACAACCGAGGGACTAACCTATCAGGTTCACAGAGTATTTTCACAGGTGAACTTGTGTCTGAAAATCTGTAGAACAATAGCCATCACGGTTAAAAGACTTAAAGCACAAACACTGTCATTATTTACATGGTGGTATTTTGGTTTTTTCTTTTCTTTTTGTACGGAAATTATTTTCGGCTTGTTTTACCGACAATAAAATTACTGCACCATATGATTTTGTTTAAATGTTAAAGTATAATGGAAATGGTTCAGACGTATATTTATTCTCTTCCTTTATTAAAACGATGTATAAACACTACGTTTTGAAACATGTAAAACTGGATATGTGACATTTATTTGAATGAACACAGTATGGCATAGTTTCTAATGTTGTCAGGTTTCTTTAGATGCCATGACTGCTGTTGATTTAGGTATGTTTAAAAAGAACAATGTTTGCAATGAAATTTACCTACTTTTTGAAACAGAGGGTGTGAACCAGTATATCAGTATTATAGAACAGAATCAATGTGTGTATATTTGGAGAAAATAGGTACCTTTTGATCTGTAGAGCCAGTGTGTAGTCCTAGTTTTCACACACTCGCGTGTTTGACGATGTGCAGAGAGTATGGTTGTGCTGCATGTTCAAAATTAACCCGTGTTTTTAAAAGGTGGCCATTTTACAGACCTTCACAGTTTTTAATGAATGGAAGCAGTTTTTCCTTTTCTTTTTTTTCAAAAATCTTGATTCATAACCCTGGTCTGAAAATACATACCTCTACAGATCACCAGTCTGTGTTTGTATATGATTTGTTTTTGTTTTTTCAACCAACTTGCTCTTGAGTTATAATGATAATGATTGTTGTGGCACATTGTGGTGACAGTCTGGAGTTATGCTGGTTGCTTGTTTGAGCACTTAAAACCATGCTAGTATTCCATATGAAATGTACTGGACGTTGATTATTATTTTTTGAATATGGTATTAACAAGTCCCTTTTATCAAATACGTATAATTTGCAATAAAAGTCTTCATGTTACAATGTAAACCCACATCTGAGTTAATGAGCAGTCAAAGGCGGTTCTCGTAAGTACCGTAATGCCAAAAAAATGACAGTGAGACAGCCTCTGTGTTGCTAATTTGACCTCATGAGGGCAGAATCAAAAAACCTAGTAATGTTTATTTTCCAGTTTTTACTTTCAGCATTTGGGATGCTTTAGCTAATCTTCAAACACAGACCTAAAACAATAACAATTGGCTGAAAGTGGCAGCTTTCTAAGTTTCCTCACTTATGATACATTTCTAGCAAGACTAAATCTGTTTAGGACTTTGCTTGAAGTCACAAAAACATGCACTGTTCATTTGTCACAACAACTGAGAGACACAAAAAGAGGGTTTAGATCAGGAAGTCAGTGAAGCAGATGCTAGCTGGACTTTGGCCTGGTGCACCAAACATGTTATTTTAGTGAGTTACAACCAGGTAGCAGAATTAAGAAATGTAATGTTTCTGTGACAACTCATTGGGGATGGAGTATCTCAAAAGATTTGCTTTGAGAAAGAGAAAGAGAAGTTGGGCTACCTGGAGCCATGATTAAGTTTTCTTCACATTTACAGTGCTATGCAAAAGTATTCACACCCATTTAAGTTTTTTGACATTTTTGTCATAAGACCTCAGACTTCATGTAATAGACTAACAAAAAGTGCGAATACCTGAAGTAAAACAAACATGATTCATCTTTCAAAAATTTCTTGACTCTACAATGACCAGAGTGTAGTGTGTCGACAGATTCTCCCAGCTGAGCAGTGCATCTCTGCAGCTTTTCTTAAGTTAGCATGAGCCGCTTGGCTCCTTCTCGGGCTTCATCATGCTGTTTGCTCACTAATGTTCTCTAACACCGTTTTTTTAACCCCGCTCGTTCAAGGCACACTGCTCTGCATGTTTTAGATGTTTCCCTGCTTCAGCACACCTGATTACAATTGATGGCTGATAAACATGCTTTTACTGAACTGCAATCTTCTGAATCAAATGTGTTAAAGCAGGGAAACATCTAAAAGATGCAGAGCAGTGTGCCTTGAGAGGCAGGGTTGGAAGACACTGTCCTAACAAACCTCCAGGGCCACAGAACAGCTGGATTTATATAACGATAATTTTACATCCAGATAGACTCTGATTTACCAGGTGACCTCTTCATGGAATGGGTTGAACTGGATTTTATTCTGGGGTTTCCGAGCAAGAAATACTAGATACAAATTCAACCCACACTCATTTTTATTTGTAAAAAAAAGAAGAAATTAAAACGATGTATTTTTTTTCAGTACTGTATGAATATGCTCTACTTTGTGTTCATCTATCATAAAAAAAGTTAGTTGTAATTTAGCTAAACTTGGATATGGCACTTTAACTCCAATATTTGGCTTCATGAAAAAAAATTTAACTGCTTAGTTTGCATTATATTTCTCAATATATAACCATGTCTGCTACTGACATACTGATATACTTCAAAATGTTTGCTAGAATTAAAACATGTTTCTTTTCATGAAGTGGAGTAAGTTAAAATTTTATCTTTCCTCAGAAAGCCGCAAGAGCACCCTGCAGGGTGAGAAGCAGAGGCAACAGCATCTCTGGTTTTAAGATTATATTTATAATTTACTCCTATAGTTTACTCTTATTTATTTAATATCAATGAGAAAGATTTATGAAAAATATGAATTTTAATTTGAGTACATTTATTCAGTGGAGAACTTTTTAACAAATTAATATTTATTGAAACCTGCTCTTTTTAAAGTGATTTTTTTTTTATAGAAAGAATGATCAGTCTAAAGGTTCAAATTGTTACTGCAATTTAAAAATATATATTTTTAGGATTTTTACACATCTTTATTATGGAGGCAAAACTATGTGTTCACTTAGTTCCTGAGGGATGTTGTCTTCAATAAGTCTCATATTATGACAGCACTTTACATCCCACCACCACCATGTAACTGTGCTGTTATGTTTTTTTCTGTGAGATCAGTTTGCACTATCACATATCTAAAAGGATGACCCTCCTATTATCATCCCGACAGTGCAGATGCGATTGGGTGGTTTTTGTTTTGTCCTTTAAATTGTTTTTGCAAAGTCAAAAACACACAGCAGGACTGAAAAGCTGCAAGATACTGAAAATTGAAGTTTTTTTGGAAAATGAGACAGAAGCACTTACTTATTACACTTTTGACATTTCAACAGCTATAAATTCAACAAAAACATCCAAGTGGCCTATATATAATCCGGGTCATAAAAGGGGTGAACCACATATTTATCTGTGAAAAAAAACATCCTTATTTCTTCTCCACCAACAGTTTTACTTCAGATGGATTATTACATCCACACCATCCACAGCTGTAATCTAATGCAGTAACCAACAAAAAGAAACCATACTGTAAAAGAAAATGTTTTTAACATTTTATAGAATGGAACAAGGCTTCTTTGGTTAATTTAACCAATGTTATTATTTAAAACAACTTTCCAGGCAATCAACTCCCAGCTGAAACAGGTCCAGGCTGAGGGACGTATCAGTGTGTTGCAGTAGGCACCTGAAGATATCAAGTCATCTAAATTGTGCAGGATCATGCATATCTGATTCTCTCTTCCCTCTGGCCTTGCATTCTGTTTTCACTTTCTTGAGCTCAGATGTCCATATGTCATGGCACATACAGTAGGATCAAGCACCGTTTACTCAGTATCATCTTTACTGGCTCAAGAGCATCATTCAGCGTGTGTGATCTCAACAAAGATAAGCCACTGCTTACTCCATCCCGCAGTGCACCTGGGCCGGATCAGACCACTTTTTGTTCTCTTTTTTTTAAAAAGAGTGCAGTGCTTTCAAGTGTCCTATGACCTGAATCGTCTCTTGACTTAAACATCCTGGATGTGGCATGCCTCAGACAGAGAAAAAAAAAGACATGTGAAAGGAGGCCATGCCACCCACCTGCGTAGATTGCTGCCTCGCCTCATGCTCCCAGTTAACAGCAGTTTTAAAAAATCCCTCTACTTTCTATGTTTAAGATAAGAGGATATTGAATATTCATGTTTGTGTCTATTCATAATATTATGATCTCATCCTGATTCTTGTTTTATTCTCATTTAAAAACTCTTTCACCTCACCCCGATGTGTTTGAATTACACCATTTAGCTTGCATGCATCAATGACAAGCGGCTGTTTAATATCAGCTCAACAGTTATTGTACTGAATGTGCCTTTAAAGTATTGTATCAATCAGAGCATTACGATAACCCAGTCTTTTCTTGGATCATTGTTGATATGTATTATTCTAAAATCTAAAGCTGCAACTAAAGTTTATGATGGCTTAAAGAACTTGCTAACACTTCAGCATTTTTTTAAGTAAACTTATTCTAATATGGTTATTGTCATGATATTCACACCAGATGTCAATACCAATCTAACTTGGATTGAACTATGAACTAGTTCATTTTTGGAACTGTGAACTTAGTCGTTAAAAAATGAATTATGAACTATGAGCTGAAGATCATTTTAAAATGTGTGAACTGAACTTTAAACTAGTTCATATAGAAATTGAACTTTTCCAACACTGAATCCAAGTAATAGAGACAAAATATATTAAAGCAAATTTCCCCATAAAGTATGTGTAATGAAGTAAAAAAAACACAGGGAAAATTATTAAATATATATTCTATAGATTCAAGATACCTCCTGTATGATGAAACTCACCACAATTACTTAGGGGTGAAATTTGGAAAACTCACTTTTAAAATTTCAAAATTCATGATTGTGTGTTCAGCATCATTGTCCTGTGCACTAATTTTGTGTTAAGCAATCTGGTAAATGGTGACAAATTCTTGTTAACAATGCCCCACCTGCTAATTCTTGATATTTTTAATACACTTCAGGTGTTTCTTGGCTCTTGGTCAACTTCTCTGATTATTTCTGAGTTCCTCTGTTAGCAGGGTTCGTACAGTCATGGAATTTGAAAATCAAAGTTCCAGGCCCTGGAAAAGTTTTGGAATTTCACAAAATCTATGTTCAAACTTTTAAAAGTAATGCAAAATAAATAAGAAACGGATCAGTTCAAAATGCCAAAGAAATGCAATTTCAACAATGCGTGATTTTTTTATGGATAGATATCAAAGCCGGCTCCACAAGTGTAAGCTATGCAGTAAAACTTTCGTTGTTTCAAATGTGGGTGAAGAGAAGTTTGTTGTGATACACTGGCGCTAGGAATAGTCACTTTACGTGCAGCTCCCACTGCTGGCAAAAGAGGGAATGACTTAAGTAAAAACAAAAACTTTAAATTTCAGTAAACAAGCGTTTAGCAATTCAATGGGGCTGCTGTTGACATGGGCGCCGTAAAGGGGTGGAAGGTTAGGACGATAATAAGGGCCCAGGCTGATGAAGGGCCCAGAAGAGCAGACAACTTTTTTTTCTTTTTCTTTTTTCCCTGTAGCATGTTGACCCTGTTTAAATAATGTATTGTTTAACCCTATAATCCTAATCTAAATATAATTATTTCCTCCTTTCTGTTTTATTTGTCATCATATGAGGACGTCATCATTATGCAAATTAGCGTATGACGTCATCTGGCGACATCTAGCAACTTTCTGGAACTGTCTCCGACAGAAAGTAGCTGAAGTTTTAAAAGTGTACAAGGCATGTTTATTGGGGTAAATTTTATCTGTAAAAATATGGGGGGCCCAGAATTTTTTTTCCATTGGGCCCAGAATTTCCTGCGGCACCCCTGGCTGTTGACACTTTGATATGCTCACTTGAAGTCAAATAGTATTTACAATTATGATTATGAAAAGAGAACAGCATATACTTTAAAACTCAAATGGGTTTTGCATGATGTCTCCTTTAAAATTATTGTTGAAGTTAGAACTACAAACTATGGAAAAGCATCGCATTCGCTTGAAAAAAAGCTCTGTTTTTCTGAATTAACGAGATGAGTAAAAAAAAAAAAAATGTTTTTCTGAAAAAACAAGACGTTTTACACAAAAAAAATGAAAAAACTTTTTTTTTTCAAAATTAAAGGAGCATGGGGCAGAATGAAGAAACAAAACTCACGAGCAACGCGGCCGGCGCTGCAAGTAACTGCAGCCACCCGCACGGGAGCGCGCAGAAACGCTTCACAAAAAAACATACCTCTTCACAGTGACATACTTCTATTTCTTAGTGCCTCTTTTTAGTGGGCTGTGAGTCGTCCTTGGTCGTCTTCCAGTTGCAGAAGAATCCATTCTCACAATTGAATCAATGGAGGTCTGCGACCATTTTTCCTCCTCTTTTAAAGCTTTCGAGAATTGTCAATTGACGTCACACCGGTAAAACAGCTGGGGAAATTCGGGCCCCGAACTGCAGCCATTTTGCAGCACACAGCCAGTTTAAGAAAATGGAACGATGTGTGGGTGGGCTCATTCTTTTTGATTTATAACGCTTCATCACCCAACAGCATTAAAAAACTGGACATGGATGTTTAGTTTATTTACAAATCCTGCCCCATGTTCCTTTAACGAGATGAAATGTGGGGAACAGAAAATCAGATCGGGCAGTACACCTGAACAGGGGCAAATCTTTAGGTGTAATAACCCTAATAATCCAATTTACATTGTTTAGAGAGTAGAGTATTTCTCAGTTTCTCATCCCCAAAACAATGTAAAAGTGAATTTTAGGTGACCTGCAGGTGATGACTGCTGGAGATAGCCACCAGCCCCCTGCAAAAAATAACTGGTATAAGGGATGGATGGATGGAAACGGGACATGTATGAGTTCCCCTTACTTACTAGCCAGTTAATAAAGCCTACAGGCATAGAACATCCATCCATCGTTTATACCGCTTAGCCTTGCATGGTCACTGTTCGTCTGGTGCCTATCTCCAGGTGGAGTGCACCCTGGATATGTCGCCAGTCTATCGCAGGGCAATGACATGGCATGCCTCCCACAGTTAATCTCATTAATTCATAAAAACAGAGCAGTTTTTTTTTTTTTTTTTTACTTATCTCATTAATTCAGAATAACAGAGAGACATTTTTTGTCAAACCTATCTTGTTAATTCCAGAAAAAAACAGATCTTTTTATTTTTTTCAATGGATTTCTACCTATAAATGCAGATAACACTTTAAATTGACGCACAAATGTGTTTTATTTGGTCATTGAAAATTGGTTAAATGTTATGGAAAAGTCATGGAAAGATTTAACTGGAAAGCTTTACGAACCCTGTGTTAGAAATCTTGTGTGGAGCCCCTGGTTGTTACTGGTTTATATTAAAATGAATTAGCCCTTCTGGCTCATTCAGAAGTTTATAGATACTTCTTTATTCAGGGTTATTATTATGGTTTGCCACAACAAGGTTGTAAATGTCTTGAGAGAGTGTTTTGCACTTACCTATGATAAGTATCTTCTTACGTGAGAGCTTTAGTATTAAAAATCTTACATGGCTCTTCAGTTAGGATTAAACCAGCGGATAATACATTTACTAAGGAAAAGATTGATGTGTTTTATGTTGATTTTCATTGCCCTAATTTGACTGCTCAGCATGCACTAATAAAGGTTCAGATATTTAGGTAAATCTCTGGCATACAATGAAATTAATATCTGTTCTGCAAAGTATTGCTCATAAATAAGGCAGAAGTCTTCATAATTTAAATAATTCTGTTCAATAATCAGGTCATTTTAAGCATCAGGGTTCAAATCAAGTCAAAGTGTACAACATTACCCCTTGTTTGCATGTCAACAGTATTGTTGACATACTGCCCCCTACAGCCTTTTAAAGAACATAAAGTAGTGGTTTTAGGATTATCCCTGTGGGACAAACATTGTCTACTCCATGACAGTTTTCTCTTTTAATGAATAAGAGAAGTTTTTGTGAATCTTCCATCAATACCTCTTTGGTTTGCAGCTCCTCTGAGTTTGTTTTTCTGCACCAGCAACCCTGCATCTCCAAGTTCTGGTCTGGAAATGATTAGCATTGTATCAGAGTTTTGTGGCTCATCACAAACAGCCTTCTGTGGTCAGGGTAAACAGGAGACAGGAGGCGACTGTGAGAAACAGGGATTCCACCTGACCTTGTGGTTAATGAAGCTCTTCCTGTGCCTCTGTCAGTTTTAAGTTGGAGATTGTGTCGTGCTGCACGCCAGGGCTCCTGCCTGGCTCCTGCAGTCACCAGACCTCTTTCCTGAGCAGCATACTGAGTTGTCAGTATCAAAACAAATCCTCTCTGTTTTCAAGAACAGGCAGTTTGGTAGATATGTTTGTTGCACAGCAGGCAGAATCTATCCCTCCTGTCAACCCTGTGCAGAATGAAAAAGAAAACACCCCATATAACCAGTTTTTCTAAGAAAGTCTGATTCAAAAAATATATATATATTTTTTGAAACAAGACTTTTTCATTTCTCTCTTACAATATGTGCGCATGAAGTGAGTAATTTACTGGTGTGATCCTCTGATTTCTTTTCAATCTGTCTGAAAACACAGCAGCTCCAAATGTGAGAGGGTCTGAAAAGAAAAAAAGGAAAAAGGTTGCATCAAGTATTTGTCAACCTGTCCCTCGTTACTTCCAGCGAACTGGAAAATAAGTTGCCAGCCAATGATGCAGAGCCCGAGATAATGGCTGGGTTTTAAAGCGAGCTATCTGAAGCAGGACCCTTCATGAGGCTGATGACTGAATCACAAATTATGACTGTTGTTTGTTCTTTTTGTTGTTGTTTTTTTAAAACATGAAGCCTAAGGCAACTTCTTAACAAGGATTGAAAAGGATTGGCATGGAGGAAAAGTCATTATTTGACTGACAGCAAATGTAATCCTATTTTATTTGTTTTTCGCCCTTCCAACGGCAGATTACACATAGTTTGGCGCTTGCTGACTGACACAGGAAATTAGTTCTTTGTTGCACGGGGTGTATTGTGTTTCTCCTCTATGATGAGTCCAACGTCTGAGGTGCAGCATTTCCTCTGTTCATTACTATAGATGAAATGTATTTACCATCATTTATAATTCTTTTTGCACAAAGTGGGAATGGGATTTTCAAAGACTGTTTAGGCTTTCATCTTTTCTGACTGTGTTATATTTATATCTTATTACTGAAAAACCATGTGGTGAGGATTTAAGATGTTCACTTACATGTTTTGGAGGGCCTTTTAGCCACCAGGGGGATAGTTCTACATTCATAGGCTCTAGATCAGAGGAATGATAAGTAAGCCTTCAAGTGGTATTGATATAGCTCTCTCTCTCTCTCTCTCTCTCTCTCTCTCTCTCTCTATATATATATATATATATATATATATGTACATTTTTAATAATATATGCTGATTTTTGTCCAGAAAAGAGAGCAATTCATGTACTTCAATTACTTTAAAGCTTACATTGTGTATAGCACGTATGCAAGTCCATTTTCATGATGTTTGATGTGATTTTGTAGCAGTGGTTTGATACTAATAAATGGCAGTTGATGATGGAACTGTAGATTGTGTTTGTGTTGAAATGTTTGGTCCGGAACAACTTAAATTGCTTGAATTACAATAATTTATTCTATGGTTTAAAACTGTCCCACTAATTTGTATAGGCAAAACTATATTTTCTTTAAGTGGATTGTGACTACACAAAACCGAAATTTTTTCGTTTTAATTCTGGCGGACTTTGATTATCAGACTGGAATTATTACAAGACGTCTTAAGGTTTTTGTTAAATGTGCAAAGAAAATAGTTATTTTAAACAGAAATACTTTATTACTTTAGCTTTTTTTATACAACACACATGAGGGTTTGAGATCTTAACTGGTTGACTAAAAAGAGTTTGACACCCAAAGAAATTGATAAAATCTTCCCACAACAAAGAAAGACATCTTTCGACCAACGAGAAGGCCAACAATTTATTGAGTTAAACATTTTGCTAAGCACTCCTAAGTTCTTCATTCTTTGCTCTCAGGGAACCAGATTTTCTTAGAATCTATTCAAACCTATAAAGTGGTCTGAATAGAAGATTTTTAGGCTTTCTGAAGGTTTATCAAAGATTGTCTTTGTACTTTTTCCCCCTTAAGTTACTTTACTATGGCAAAAAAAACATTCTGGTATAAATGTGCTCAGAATCAAAGGAGGAACCATTGCTGTAAAGAAGAAATTTGAAATTGGATAATTAGGTAGCTTGTTATTTTTTGTTTCAATTTCTATAGATTAGATCAACTCATTAGTTTGTTTTTAATAGGAATACGTGTTTAGTATAAACATAAACCAAACACTACAGCACATCCTAAAACTTCCTCTAAAACACTGGAATCAAACGAATGTTTTACCAAGCTTCTGGACAAATGTGATTACCTGCTGAGAAGGTAATTGGATTCAGGTGTGTTGGAGCAGGAAATTCTAAAAGTTGCAGGACAGTGAATCTTGACTGGAGTGGGATCCTTGATTCGAAGCCTACAGTAAGCAAAGAAAAACATAATACAATGTATAAAACAAGGTTTAAATTGCAACTACAAAACAGAATAAACAAACAACACTAAGATCCCAAAATACAATTCAATAAAAAAGACACATCACTAGAAAATTAACAAAAAAGATCTCAATTCTCACTGGGTGATGATACTAAACCAGTGGCTCTGAAAGAAACAAAAAGGTTATGAGGACCAGGACGCTCTATTAGTGAAAAATTTGTTCAAGTTTTGAAAATTTCCTTGTCAGTTTCTTAAGAAAATGACAATGATGTTATCTAACATGCTTCTTATTCAAGTTATAAATTGCCCGAATAGCAATTAAAAATAAAACACAAATAAAAACATTGTCATTTTTGTTGAAACCTTTCACAAAAGCTGACGAATAATCAAGCATTTTAGGTCCCGACAATTATAACAAAAATGCAGCAAAATCCTCTAGGGACTGACTTAACATCTTGACATGTTAAGTGATAATCAAAAACACCAAAGATAACACAGCTTTGCAGACATTAAATAGTGCTTTTAGCAACTACAAAGTGTCTCCCATAGAGCATTTAGCTATAGGGGCTTACAATATTCAAAGCACTTGAATGTTTTCACATTTTGTCATGTTCCAATAAAATACTTAAATCTGTTGTATATCCTGTGATTGACCAGCACAAAGGTGCACATAATTATTGAGTGAATGGAAAGTAAAACAAAGTTTACGTTTTTCACAAATAAAAATCTGAAAGATGTGGCATGCATTTGAATTTAACTTTTTTTTTACCTTGATAACTCCAAATAAAATAAAATAAATAATTCTCAACCATTAGTCATCTGATTTAGGAGTCCCCTTGTGTGTAATTTCATCTCACTAAAAATACAGCTGTTCTGTGAAGGCCTCAGAGCTTGTTAGAGAACATTAGAGAAGACATCATCATAAAGTCAAAGAAACACATCAAAAGGGTCAGGGATAACAAAGAGATGTTTCAAGAACAGTTAGGTAATGTCTCTTAAAGCCCTGTTCAACCCATCATCTAAAAAATGACGGATTGAGGTGTAAGTCAGGAGGGACTGATTGACTCAACAAATCTGGCTTTAATAGAAAAGTGGCAAGAAGAAAGTAATACTTGAAAGTAAGTCATAAGACATCCCATTTAAAGTTTGGCAGGAGACGCGAGCTACAGCAAAGCTACACTCAACAAAAATATAAACGCAACACCTTTGTTTCTGCTCCCATTTTTCATGAGATGGACTTAAAGATCTAAAATTCATTCCAGATACACAATATTACCATTTCTCTCAAACATTGTTCACAAATCAGTCTAAATGTGTGATAGTGAGCACTTCTGCTTTGCTGAGATAATCCATCCCACCTCACAGGTGTGCCACATCAAGATGCTGATCTGACATCATAATTAGTGCACAGGTGTACCTTATACTGCCCACAATAAAAGGCCACCCTGGAATGTGCAGTTTTTTGCTTTATTGGGGGTCTGGGGACTCAGAACCGGTCAGTATCTGGTGTGACCACCATTTGCCTCATGCAGTGCAACACATGTTCTTCGCATAGAGTTTATAAGATTGTCAATTGTGGCCTGTGGAATGTTGGTCCACTCCTCTTCAATGGCTGTGCGAAGTTGTTGGATATTAGTGGGAACTGGTACACGCTGTCGTATACGCCGGTCAAGCACATCCCAAACATGCTGAATGGGTGACATGTCCGGTGAGTATGCTGGCCATGCAAGAACTGGGACATTTTCAGCTTCCAAGAATTGTGTACAGATCCTTGCAACATGGGGCCGTGCATTATCTTGCTGAAACATGAGGTGATGTTCATGGATGTATGGCACAACAATGGGCCTCAGGATCTCATCACGGTATCTCTGTGCATTCAAAATGCCATCAATAAAATGCACCTGTGTTCTTCGTCCATAACAGATGCCTGCCCATACCATAACCCCACCACCACCATGGGCCACTCGATCCACAACATTGACATCAGCAAAGCACTCACCCACACGACGCCACACACGCTGTCTGCCATCTGCCCTGAACAATGTAAACCGAGATTCATCCGTGAAGAGAACACCTCTCCAACGTGCCAGACGCAATCGAATGTGAGCATTTGCCCACTCAAGTCTGTTACGGCGACGAGCTGGAGTCAGGTCAAGACCCCGATGAGGACGACGAGCATGCAGTTGAGCTTCCCTGAGACGGTTTCTGACAGTTTGTGCAGAAATTGTTTTGTTATGCAAACCAATTGTTTCAGCAGCTGTCTGAGTGGCTGGTCTCAGACGATCTTGGAGGTGAACCTGCTGGATGTGGAGGTCCTGGGCTGGTGTGGTTACACGTGGTCTGCGGTTGTGAGGCCGGTTGGATGTACTGCCATATTCTCTGAAACGCCTTTGGAGACAGCTTATGGTGGAGAAATGAACATTCAATGCACGAGCAACAGATCTGGTTGACATTCCTGCTGTCAGCATACCAATTGCACGCTCCCTCAATGCTTGTGGCATCTGTGGCATTTTGCTGTGAGACTAAACTGCACATTCCAGGGTGGCCTTTTATTGTGGGCAGTATAAGGTACACCTGTGCACTAATCATGATGTCAGATCAGCATCTTGATGTGGCACACCTGTGAGGTGGGATGGATTATCTCAGCAAAGCAGAAGTGCTCACTATCACACATTTAGACTGATTTGTGAACAATGTTTGAGAGAAATGGTAATATTGTGTATCTGGAATGAATTTTAGATCTTTAAGTCCATCTCATGAAAAATGGGAGCAGAAACAAAGGTGTTGCGTTTATATTTTTGTTGAGTGTATGAAAGTATGGGCATTACTCAGATGAGATCACAATTCAACATTTTGGCCATATGTAAGACAATGTGTGGTGGATAAATTAATACAGGATATCAGCCTCATGCTACGAGGAAGCTTTTTATCACCAGATAAACAGAGGCTGGTCAGAGTTAAGATGGATGGTACTAAATACACGAAAATCCTGTGGAATTATGATTATCCTGCAAAAGACTTCAGACACACCTAAACACAGTCAGAATTTCAAGGGAACTGAAATAAATAAAACAATTTTTATGTTTTAAAATGGCCCTGCAAAAATCCAGATCTAAATCAACTTGAGAAACTCTAGTAAAACGTTTAAATTAGTGTTCACAGATGCTCACCATCCAGTCTGTTTATGCTTGAGCTATTTTGCAAAGAACAACTAATTATGGTAGTAATTTCCATCTCTGCATGTCTAAAGTTTGTACTGACATTTCTAAAAAGACTTGAAACTGCAGTTGCATTGAAGGTGGTTTTTCTAAGTCTTAACTCATCAGACCTGAATAGTGCCAATGGTTCAGAATCTTCTTAATCTTACAATCATGCATTGCTTTGTGTTGGTCTATATTATAACATAAAATCCCTATAAAATATAGCGAAGCTTTGCGGTTATCACATGAGAAAATATGAAAGTCCAGGGCCCTCATTTATCAAACATTCAAAGAAACGGTCCTATAGTCCCAGTCCCTAATTCAAAGACTTAGGATAGAAAACTTTGAACAAGGTAATAAATCAGGTAGATTTTTGGCTAACCAGCTTAAAATTAATAAAGAAAAAGCATCTATATCTGCTATTATAGATCAGACCGGGAATACAGTATATGATCCTGGAAGAATAAACAACACATTTAAAGAATTTTACAAGGCTTTATACTCACCAGAGATAAATCCATCGGATCATGAAATTGAACAATTTTTTGATAACATAACACTACCTAAATTATCTGAAAGTCAAGCGATGGCCCTGGATTCACCACTAACAGCGGCTGAACTCCAGGAGGCCCTCCAAGGCATGCCCAATAAAAAGGCTCCAGGCCCAGATGGATTTCCAGCAGAGTTCTATAAAGAATTCTGGAATATTCTGGCACCAATATTCCACAGAATGCTGCAGGAAACCAAGGAAAATGGCCGACTTCCACCAAATATGAATTCTGCCTACATTAGTCTTCTACTAAAATCAGGTAAAGACCCTTTGTTTCCTACCAGCTATCGTCCCATATCCCTCATTAATGTTGATCTTAAAATAATCTGCAAAGCCCTCGCAAAAAGGATAGAGAAAGTAACCCCTCTTATAATACATCCTGATCAAACTGGTTTTATTAAAGGGAGACATTCATCCACAAATTCACGTAGATTAATAGATTTAATAGATTTTTCTTACTGTAAAAACATTAAAACTAATATATTATCTTTAGATGCAGAAAAAGCATTTTATAGAGTTAACTGGAAATTCTTATTTGTAACCTTACATAAATTTGGCTTTGGAAATTCTTTTATAAACTGGTTGAAAATATTATACAGTTCACCAACAGCATGTATCAGGACAAATAACCAAACATCATCTAGGTTTTATCTTCAGAGAGGTACCAGGCAGGGATGTCCTCTCTCTCCCTCCCTGTTCGCTATTTTTATTGAACCACTAGCTGCAGCAATCAGGCAAACTCACAATATTAAAGGCATAAAATGCAATAACATAGAACATAAAATCAGTCTTTTTGCAGATGATGTATTACTTTTTCTCCAGGATTCACAAACCTAAAAAAAGTGGAAGATAATCTTGCTAGATGGAAATCCCTACCCATATCACTTATGGGAAGGGTTGCTTCAATAAAAATGATGGTTTTGCCCAGAATCAACTACTTATTCTCAATGATCCCAAGTAAACCATCACTAGACTGGTTTAGATCTCTGGACTCCTCTATCTCTAAATTTCTTTGGAAAGATAAACCCCCACGTATCAGCTTAAAAACGCTGCAGAAGACCAAAGAAAAAGGAGGTCTAGATCTACCAAACTTCCATCATTATTTCTTAGCCAACAGGCTCCAATACATCTCAAGATGGTTAAAACATAGCTACCTAGATAAGTCCTGGATAGACGTAGAACAGACACTATGTAATAAGATAAAACTTTCAGACCTACCATTTATTAGCTCAAATATAAAACAATATGAATGCTTTAAAAGCATAAATATCAGCTCCTCTCTGACAGCATGGTGGGAGTTTTTAAAAATGACAGAGTCCACAATAATCCCATGCAGACGTACACCCATCTGGAATAACCCCGACATCTTGCAAAAAAATTTTATAATAAGTTTCCCCCTGGAGGTGCAATGGAATTGAATACCTGGAAGATATATTTGAAGGAACAGACTTTATTCCATTTAATACATTAATTACACAATATGGAATTGATAAAAACAAATTCTTAGAATATCAACAAATTAAATCTATTATTAAAGGTAAATTTAGGCTCAATACAGCTGAATTACAAATTCCAGCAAGAGTTTTAGATTTTCTTAATCTCAACCCCCCCCAAATTGCTGTCTGAAATATACAAAACTTTATCTACATTAGATGAATCAATAGCCATCCCTATTTCAAAATGGGAGGTGGATTTATCAGCCAGCTTTGACCAAAACGTCTGGTCTCAGATATGTTTAAGAACCTTTAAAATAACAAAAAATCCTCATTTGCAATTAATACAATACAAAATCCTTCATAGAGTACACTATACAAGTCAACGAATGTTTAGGATGGGTTTTACATCGTCTAATACCTGCTTACAATGCACAAGCAATATACCAGATACTTATGTTCATGCGCTTTGGTTCTGTCCACCTGTTGAGAAATTTTGGTGCCAGATATGTGAGGACTTATCAAAGTGTCTGAAATGTAACATCCCACCATGTCCCTCAATTTGCCTGTTAGGAAATTTAAATGATGTCACCATGGACACAAAGTCAGTTCTAATGGTTCACATTGCCTTATGCATCGCTAAGAAAACTATCCTCCTGAACTGGAAAAATAAAAAAGCTCTTAATATTAATCAGTATAGAAATCTCTTGTTGGACCATATTGTTCTTGAGACGGCCTCTGGCTCCATATCTGATCAATCTCTCTGGGCTCCTTTGATCGGCTCCATCACCTAGTGGGGGTGGGGGGCACTTGGTTTTGTCGTTTGGGACACTGTTGCTGATGTGGGGGTTTTGGGGTTGGAGGCGTCTGGGGGGTACCCCAGGGGGTGGGATCACTGGGCGGATGGGGCGCTGGACGTCGTGGCCGGCCTGGGGTTGGGCTTTGGGTGGTAACTCCTGATGGCTGCATACGGTGCCTTGGGGGGGTTGCACTGGCGGACATGGGTTACTGGCCTGGTGGCCGTGCTGCGCCTGGGTAGGGTCTGGGGTGGGCCTGGGGATTCGGGGCTCGGGGGTGCCGCACCCCTTAGCTGTGGTCCTGGCTGGGGGTCGGCCAGCGTGGGGTCTCTGTTGGCTGTGGCGGTTGGGGCCGGCCAGCGGCCGGCATGTGGAGCCGCCTCTCTCTTTTTCTCTGGGCCGGATCAGTCCTTTTTTGCACTGGACTCGGCTCCGGGGTCTTGGTCTTTGTGCGGGGCGCTGGGGTTGGGCATTTGGCCGGGTTCGGTCGGACTTGCGGGTGGACTGGCCGGGTGGTGGGCGTGCAGGGCAGGTGGGTGGGGCGCTGGGTTTGGTCTCCTGCCGGGCCGTCGAGCAACAGTGGTCGCTCCACAAGGAATGAGGCTGGTGGATGTCGGCCTGGTGGGTCGACCGCCCGGCTCATTGGTTTGCTCCTGGTCTGGGCAGGTACGTCGCCGTGGTTCGGGCTACGGGGGCCTCCGGTGTGCGGGTGGTGCTGGGGGCCTCCTTTGCTGGCGGGGAGGCTTCTGCTGTGTAGCGACAGGTGCTCTCCCCCTACGAGGGCACTTGGACGGGGGGGAGGGGTGTGCGGGAGGGGGGGGGGGGCAAACTCAACCTGGGTGTCTAGTGTCTTTTGTGTTTTGAGAGTAGAGCGGATGTTTTATTTTAAATGCACATTATAGCAACACGCATCAACACCATACTCGAGCGGGAGGATAGAGGCTAGGGGTCTTTTCACACCCCTGTTCGCTACGGGCCATCAGGGGTTGGGGTCCGGAGGAGGAACAGGCGGTCTGGTCGGGGTCCTGGGCTGTCGGCTGCTTTGCCACTGTGGGGCCCTTGGCGGTCTGCTTGTCTCCGTCCTAGAAGGTAGGGGGTCCATTTCCCAGGTCCGGGGACTGGTGGCTCTACTGGGGCATCGGTACCTGGACCTGGGAGCATAAAGTGTGTATGGGGTGTGTGAGTGAGGGTACAGCGTCATTTTTTTGGGTGTCTTGGTGAGTCAGTGAGAATGTATGGGTTTAAGAGGGAGGGAACGTATGACTGTGTCTGTATGTCTTTGTCTACCTGTCAGGTTGGATCTTGGTCTGCCCCCTCGCCTGGCTCACCTCAGGCCTTCCCCTTAATGGGGTTCCTATTTCCCCTCCGTCACTACCTGCCTGTGACGGGTGCCCCTGCCTGCCGGTGCATCGGTGGTCAATCCGGTTCGGACCTGGTGCGTGCCTGGCCGGGCCTGGGGGGGCCGGTGTGTCGGTCGGCCGATGCGCTGGGCCGATATCTTCCTTTGGTTGGTTGGGGCACCTCTTTTAGAGGTGCCAGGTTTGGGATTGTTGGGTGGTGCCTGCTCGGTGGCTCGGCGGGATGCGGATCCGGCGTCTCTGCTCGTTTGATCACCTGTTCTGTGCGCACCGTGCGTGGCCGGTTCATTGGCGGGTTGGACCGGCCCTGGCCCTCGTTGGATGGGCTCGTCACTGCTGCCCCCCGGGCCCCTGCATAGTGGCCGCTGGATGTTCCCCTGGGGTTCTCCTTTGCTCCACTCTTGGGGGATGCGGTCGGCCCCACCAGGGTCCGCCTGGGGCTCTGGGGTCCTTTGGACGTCTTTGCTCCGATCTCCTTCATGTCTGCATCGATTCCTGGGAGACGGATTGATGCCTGCTCACACCACCTATCGAACACTCTTATGGAGTAGCCTTATATGCACCAGCATGCTAACACACACACATAGATGTGGGATCTCTGGTGTTTAAGGATATATTCTTGGGCTGAGGTTATCATTACTAGAGCTTGATTAATCGGTACCATGAGTTTTTCTGTGACATTGTTGTTGTATTTTTATATCTATTTTTGTGTGATGTGGTTGTGTAATTCTTAGTTTACAATGTTTGGTTGGTTTTGTCGATGTTTCTTTTTCGTTTTTTGTTTTGTTTTCCCCCTCTCTCTGCCGTCCTGTGGGTATGGAGGCACACTTCAAAGTCTTCCTGTGTTTTCTTTGTTCCCCTTCCTCTCTTGTATTTTCAACTCACCCTCTCTCTTGACTTTTTGTTTCCTACCTCTCTTCTTCATCTTCCTTCTTTCTTCTCCTTAATTTTCCGTCTCTGTGTCCATAACATCAGGAAATAAAAACCCCAACAATTCATAATAAAGATTTTTCACACATATATCAAGTGGAGGACTATAGCAAAAGCTGTACTGCTCCGCTTGTGAAAGTAAATCTGTTGGGCTTCTACTTGGTACTCAGACACCAATTCTGAGCTCCACACTGCCAAACAGGACACGTAAAAAAAAAAAAAGAAACGGTCCTATATTCTATCCTACGAATGAAATTTTGACTGTTCGTACGAACAGTCAAAATCCAGATTTATCAAATATGCAGTGGCCAGTCACATGCATGTTCCTCCACAGTTGTCTGTTGATAAATCATGTGCTTACTTAGATGCTCGTGCTGTTTACAGTCATTTGCGTACAGAAACACCTTCAATAAACCACAATTGATCATACCACATCCTCTGACACATGCATTAAATTCTTGTGTTCTTCCTGAAAATGATGGTCAAAAAAGAGCAAATAAAGAAATTTCAGTGGCACCGAGATCGAGGTGAAACATAAGTGGGGCTTAAATATAGTCATGATTAACAGACTTTTTGAAAATTGTCATACTTCATTCAAATAAATTTTAACACCGAACGTTTTTGCCCTCTATTATCAGCGATTCCTCTGCTTCATGTCTCCACCCCACTCCAGCATACAGCAGTTATATTCCTGCTGCAGACATAACACAATGTGGCATATAATCTTTTCATTTGCTGTTATTCACTTCTGTGGAAATACCTAACTTCTATGAACAAATTAAATCAGTTAAATTTGTCCCGAACATTGCTGTTTGGATCAGCTCAGTGGTAAAAGAAGAATATTCCCTGGGAGAAATTGACAGAGGCAGTAAATGTGGTAAGGACAGTGGAGAGCTGTTAGAAATTATGGAAAAAATGGTTCGATATCAAACTGAATATGATAAAACGTCCCTCAGCACAGATGACCACATCTGACACTCGTGTGGCCAGCGTTATTGGAGACACTGCTTTGGCTGGCATCATTACGGACGGAGACGGCGACAACCTGCTGCACCAATTAGCGGGACCATCCTGTTTCCAAAGAACAGTTTGCAAACCTTTTATTAATAAGTGTAACAACATCCTTTTAAACTGAACCACTTGATGTGACAACTAAAATAAGATCAAGGAAAGTGTAGACCTCTGCGAAGCACCTTGCACCCCTCCACCAGATTGCGATTCACAGGATCTCCATGCGTGATCATGCATGATATACAGTTCACCATGATCACCCCCAAAATCTAATCATTTTTTCCTTGGCAAATTTCTAACATTTCCTGAAAGTTTAATCCAAATCCGTCCATTATTTGTTGCGTTATTTTCCAAAAGACAGACAGACACCAACATGAGCTCCTTGGCACAGGTGATAAATTGCTGAGATAAACATTCTGTCAGAGTAAAACTGTTGCAGTGTTGCAGTTTCCCCGTTCTACCATTAGATGCTGTTCGTACACATGGTCAGAGTTCTTTTATTCAGGAAAATTAATACGCACAAGTACAAGATGGTAAATACCACGCTATGAGTAAAATTGTTCCTACGCACGAAATACACACATATGTAAGCACGGTTGATAAATGAGGGCCCAGTGGTATGAATACTTTTTCAAGACATTTTAACAAGTAAAATACAAAAGACAAATCTTTATGGTCTTTTTCTCTAATTTTTAAATGACAAGCTTTTTTTTACCTGTTGTAGATATTCTTTTTTCCTCTACTGTCCTGCTCTCTCATTTCTAGGTGCACACCAAACAATATACAGTCATGCTAAGTTACAAGCACCCATAAATGAAAGGAAAACTTGAAAGACATTCTGAAAGCCCAAAGATCTACTGATCACAAAGTATTTAAAAGATTAAAAGCAACTCTTGCCGATACAATGAAGTCAGCAATTGTTGAAAATATGCATACATTTGGAGTGAAAGTGTCACTTTTAGTAGCAATTAAATTAGGAAATATTTCTTTTGACCAACCTACCTAAATAAATTTCCATCAGAAATGTTTTCCCATCAGCCTTGAATCCTAATCAGTCTGTTAAGTGTGTGTTATTCTTTCATTTCATCTTTAAGATTGATCAAGTGCTGCAAAGTTCAAAGCTTTAACAGTACTCTCAAATCTTGTCCTGACAAGCAGCAGTCCCTGACTCTTCTAAGCTGCAGCTCACTACTCTGATCTTCTGAATAATTGATGCCTGCAAGACCTAAAAGATGCCTAAAAAAACATAGAAAAGCATTTTAAAGCGTATTGCTCAGTTTGTGTTGCAATTACAAAATGTAAGTTAACAGTAACTGTGAAGGTCAAGTTGGGGTCTAAGGGAGGAAAATTTAATTTATCTAACCCCTAAATACAGAGATTTGTCGGTAACTTTAGCTGGAGCTTGGAAACTGGTGCCCTGAACTGCTCTGCAGCTACACTGGAAAAATTAAACTTTTCTGCATGCTCAAAAACAGAAGCAGACTCAGATGTTTGAAACTTTATCTAAAATAATCTGAACACACTTAGTAGTTTGTTATTCAAGTCTGTCTGAAAGCACATGTAGGATCTATCAAGAAGGCCTTTTTTATGCTTAAAATATTTTTTGTCAGATGAGGAGCACTAGTTTGAGCTAAATGTTAAATATACTTTAGGCCTGGTTCACACAACAGGATCTTTAGGCCGATTTCTGCCCTGATTCTCCCCTTCTGACAAGACCGGATTATCGGGATGGCTCTTAAAATAATCCTAACAGATATTCCCTCCGTGTGTTGTGTGTTCAGAGCACTCTGGTCTGCTCGGAAGCACTTCGGGACCACTTCAATCACAACTCGGGGATATTAAACATGTTGAATTGTCTTGGCCCGATATCGCAGCGTGTGTGGTGTGTTGAGAGGACAAATGAGTCAGCCTCCTGTTGAATGTGACGTGTAACCAATCAGAAAGCGAGTTGACAGGCAGTGATACACCATTCAAGCGCGTATTATTATTTGCAAGTGTCGGCTCACTTGACTTCTGTCCATAAATGCATAGAAACAGAGATCATTCAGAGCAAAATGTGAGACAACATTTCCCAGTGAAGAAAAAAACTAAACAATAATTCACCTCCATATCTTTGTACAGCAAGTACTGCTGCTGTGTCCACTTTATCCAATGTCAGGATATCATTTTTTTTCTATGTTAAAACTAGTTCGCAAACTATAGCCAATGCCTCATCCTCGGCATCCATATTCATTTACTCCTTTAATTTTAGTGACATTTTCATATCATGAGGTTTTGTGAGATTTATTTTCTGATCTTGGAATTTTTGTGAGTAAAATCGGTTTGTGTGTGGTGTCTCGTCATTGCTTTGTGGTTGCACACCACACACTGTAGGACCAAAACAGGAATATCCATATTTTTTTATTGTCATGGGTGTGGTCTGAAACTGTTGCGGCAATTTTAAAATCCTGCCGTGTGAAACAGGCCATAGCAAGTTATTCAGTATGTTCACAACGATGCTGTCTGTTGTTCAAAGCAACATTGTCCCCACCCATTAATATCAGAGAAATCTTGTTATGCTGAGGGATTAAATTAGTTTGTTTACTGATCAGTTACTCATATTACTGTCCATTATTTTAATTGCTTTTATCGGGCTTACCGGGTACTTTTTTACTGAAGGAAACCTTATTCAGCTTAACAATTAACTCAAAGCGATGTCCATCATTTGGTGAGAACCTAATGAGTGAACAAAGATTTGTTTTGAAAAAAGATGAGACTAATTGAGGGAATCTTTTGTCTTCTTTTCTGTTCTCTCACATCCATCTATCCATTCATTCATACATACATTATCTATACCTCATCCTCTGCAGGGTTGCAGGGGGCTGCTGCCTATCTCCAACATTCATTGGGCAAGTGGCAGGGTACACCCTGGACAAGTCACCACTCTATTGCAGGGCATCTCCTCTCACAGCTGAGCCTAATTTGCTAAGCCAACCATTGCAACTGCTTTCCATCCAATCAGTACATATAGCCCCTGCTCTTCAGTTGGTGCCAGTCAGTTTCAGGATGTTCATTGTATGTTTCAACATATTCATTTTAGTTTTGTTTTGAAACCTCTGGCAAAAACATTGACTACTACTCTGAATCAGTGTCATTCTGCAACTAAAAAGGGATATTCCACCGCCAAAGAAATGTTTTCTGTTGCCATCTTCCCCAGAATTAGGTAAGTGCAAAAAAGCATTTTGTTACCAGCCCAGTCATTCTCCTAATCTGGGAACAGTCCATTTGCTTGAGTTTACTATAAACAATGTAATTGAATGGGAATTCATCACTTTCACATTTAGTGTGCAAAAGTGATGAATATTATTCAATAATGATCCTAATTATTCCTGGTGACTTCAATAATCCTTTTGATTGCAAATGAAAATAATAAGTAACGCAAAGAAATTCCAGGAGCCAATTTGGACCTTGTGACTTTACACTTGATTTAGACATTATGACAGAGCACCGGTGTAAGCCGCCACTGCAAGGTGCAAGGATTTTTTGTTTTTGTTTATGTAAGTACTTGGCTTTTGCAGGTGTTGCGTCATGCCCTTGCAGCGGCGGCTTACAGTGATGCTTTTTTGTAATGTAGTCCCAAGTCTAAATCAGCTCCTGTAATTCCTCACTTATCTTTTTACTTATCATTTTCATTTGCAATCGATATGATTATTGAGGTCACCAGGAATAATTAGGATAATTATTGAGTAATTTTCATTGCTTTTGCTCACAAAATGCTAGCTGTTCCCATTCAATTACATTTTTATGGTAAGCTAAAGCAAACAGACTACTGCCAGATAAGGAGAATGACTGAATGACTAGGCTGGTTACAAAATGCTTATTCTCACTTATCTATTTCTGGGGAAGATGGCAATAGACTACATTTCACTTGGGGGTGGAATATATTTTTAAGGAATGCTTGTGTGAACATTGAGGCTTTACAAAGCCTTCATCAAATCGTTTTAATGTTCTCCCCACACCCCAGGGTGAAAGCATGGAGAGCTTAATCCTATTGTGTTTCTGGGTATTGTATCAGGCAAAATTATCTGAGGACTATACCCAAAAACTTTGAAAATACATCTCAAAACTTGCACAGTGATTTATGCTATACGAAAAAGTTGTCCACTTTGCTTATTCATCTATTTACTCTACTGCATCCTCCAATGCAATGCAAACCTGGCTTTGGTAAGGCGTTGGGCTAAAGCTTGCAGCATAAACCTGGCATGCTGGTTTATGCTGCATTTATGCTGTTCCTGCGTGTTAGAACGAGGTCAGATCATATCCACTCCATAAACACACCACTCTAAAGTTTGTTAGATGTATAGACATCTACACACACACACACTAGGTGCGGTTCACATCCAAGGAGGGAGGCAGAGTTGGTTTAAATGAACTAAACACCTCAGGTGTGAAAACATGCTTAGACTTTGTAGTGTGGGGGTGTTGAACATTAGAGACTTTTTAATTACAGCAATATTTTCTGTCTTACATCTGGTCCTTTGAGACTTTACAAACCCATCAAAAACCCTGCTGATATCTGATATATATATATATATATATATATATATATATATATATATATATATATATATATATATATATATATATATATATATATATATATATATATATATATATATATATATATATATATATATATACTTTTTTTTTTTTTACCCTCAGCTAATCTGTGATTAACCTAACAGATTTTAAAGGGAACTATGAGTGTGCGCTTAAAGATGATTTTAATCTGCTTTGGTTTAGCCCCTCCACCTCAGTCAGGCTCTGTATCTGTGCAAAAATGACGACACTCTGAGATAGTTTGGCCAAGCCCAGATTTTTGTGATCTTGGATTAATATCTTGGGTCTGTTTTTTAATGGTTAATGTTTTGGGAAAATATTTGGCCTAAGGAGACTTAGTCTGACAAAGATTTTCAGCTGATAAAACAAGCCAAAGTAATTAGAGCTTTGAAATGTGAAGTTTTCCAAAAATGAAATTTACTTGAGTGGAACATTTATCTGTTTATTGGTTTAATATTTACAGTAAAACAGTAAGTGTTTTATCTGCTGTCAAAATATAACTCATAAACAGCATGGTGTTAAAGGACATAAGATTAGCCTAATTTTAATGTAACTATTTCGTGAATTTTAATTTACAATGTATTGTCTTTATTACTTTTTCACTGTGGCAAGTTACCAAATATCACTTTATATTAGTGGAAAAAACTGTAGCAACAAGAGTAAAAACTAAAGATGAACCTAAAATTGTATAAGTTGGAGAAATTTTGATCTGCTCGTAATGTCTAGTTATTGAGTTTTTTTTTCTTCATTGGTGGTCTATGAAGGCAACAGAAGGCCGCAGGGGTGTACTGAATACATGCTGCCAGTTTTGTGAAAGAAACCATTTCACACCCTGAGCATGAGAACAGGTTGCTCCTTTTAAAAGTCACATTGGATAAAAAACTGTATTAGCCAGACACATAACATGCTCATTATCCATTGAAGCACTTTGTGCAGTGGAAAATGACCAGAGTGTGTTCAGCTTCCAAACGTGAATGAATTCATGAGTACATACATGTCCTATAGGAAGGTGTTGTCCATAATAGAAAAGTAACAGCAATTGGAAGATTTCAGTCAGGATGTTTTCCTGTAGTGTCAGAGAGTTAAATACTGCATTCAAAATGGATTTTTAATACTATGATCACAGCACATTATTTGTTTCTGGACATTGTCCATATCTTGAAGAAATCTCTTGAGCTAAGACCCAGACCTCCCTTTTTTTTGAAGGGTAACATTGACCACTGTTCACTTACAAAGTCAACAACACAATGCAGGAGACTATCTACTGTTGCTACATGTTCATCCGGGAGTCAATGGCTGCGTTTACATCTGCAAAATGTCTTTAACCGGATCATAGTTCCGATTAGAATTTGACTGTGTTCATGGGCCCAGAAAAACGGAATCTGATTATAACAAGTGTTAACATCCGCTACACATTCGATCGGAATAAATCATTTTGACATGCGCAAAACTATTTAAGATACCGGAAACGGCCATAGAAGAAAAAGTAGCAGACTTCTGCTGTAAACAAACATGGCTGTGAGTGTTTAAAATGGAGTGGTACGATGTTCTTAAGAGCGTGCTTTTACTTTTTTCTGCTCACAGTTTTACATCTACAAACCTTCATTGTTGTGTACACAATCGAATTCTAATCTGAATCTCTTTATTGTTTTACTCTGAGGTAATGTACGCCGAATGACGTAACAGACATGCGCGGTAATGACCGACATTCAGAATAAGTGTTTACATTGACAGCGATCGGTTAACAATCGGCATAACCCAGCCGTCTCAATCGGAATGAAATATTGATCCGAATGAGTGTGATCGGATCAGAGTAATCTGAATGGCATGTTGACATGAAGCATTTTTATTTTGATTAGGCTTTTAATCTGATTACTTGTGTCCATGTAAACGCAGCTAATGACTCAATGCAATCTGCTGGGTTTCCTTAGATAGAGAATATTGTAGCGACCTGCATTGTTAAAGTGTTCCATGTTTGCATTCTGTTGCTGTTCTGTGATCTTGTTGTGCTGTTGATGGTTTATGAGTGCACTGTATTAGAGACGAGTGTGGTTGGGTCGGTTTTAGAAGGGAGCGAAGGAGTGAGGAACGACAGGGGGAGAGTGTACCTCGGCTGTTGTTCCGGTTGCAGATACAGGTCCTTCTCAAAAAATTGGCATATTGTGATAAAGTTCATTATTTTCCATAATGTAATGATAAAAATTAAACTTTCATATATTTTAGATTCATTGCACACCAACTGAAATATTTCAGGTCTTATTGTTTTAAAACTGATGATTTTGGCATACAGCTCGTGAAAACCCAAAATTCCTATCTCAAAAAATTAGCATATCATGAAAACGTTCTCTAAACGAGCTATTAACCTAATCATCTGAATCAACTAATTAACTCTAAACACCTGCAAAAGATTCCTGAGGCTTTTAAAAACTCCCAGGCTGGTTCATTACTCAAAACCGCAATCATGGGTAAGACTGCCGACCTGACTGCTGCTCAGAAGGCCATCATTGACACCCTCAAGCAAGAGGGTAAGACACAGAAAGAAATTTCTGAACGAATACGCTGTTCCCAGAGTGCTGTATCAAGGCACCTCAGTGGGAAGTCTGTGGGAAGGAAAAAGTGTGGCCGAAAACGCTGCACAACGAGAAGAGGTGACCGGACCCTGAGGAATATTGTGGAGAAGGACCGATTCCAGACCTTGGGGGACCTGCGGAAGCAGTGGACTAAGTCTGGAGTAGAAACATCCAGAGCCACCGTGCACAGGCGTGTGCAGGAAATGGGCTACAGGTGCCGCATTCCCCAGGTCAAGCCACTTTTGAACCAGAAACAGCGGCAGAAGGGCCTAACCCGGGCTACAGAGAAGCAGCACTGGACTGTTGCTCAGTGGTCCAAAGTACTTTTTTCGGATGAAAGCAAATTTTGCATGTCATTCGGAAATCAAGGTGCCAGAGTCTGGAGGAAGACTGGGGAGAAGGAAATGCCTTAAAATGCCTGAAGTCCAGTGTCAAGTACCCACAGTCAGTGATGGTCTGGGGTGCCATGTCAGCTGCTGGTGTTGGTCCACTGTGTTTTATCAAGGGCAGGGTCAATGCAGGTAGCTATCAGGAGATTTTGGAGCACTTCATGCTTCCATCTGCTGAAAAGCTTTATGGAGATGAAGATTTCATTTTTCAGCACGACCTGGCACCTGCTCACAGTGCCAAAACCACTGGTAAATGGTTTACTGACCATGGTATTACTGTGCTCAATTGGCCTGCCAACTCTCCTGACCTGAACCCCATAGAGAATCTGTGGGATATTGTGAAGAGGAAGTTGAGAGACGCAAGACCCAACACTCTGGATGAGCTTAAGGCCGCTATCGAAGCATCCTGGGCCTCCATAACACCTCAGCAGTGCCACAGGCTGATTGCCTCCATGCCACGCCGCATTGAAGCAGTCATTTCTGCAAAAGGATTCCCGACCAAGTATTGAGTGCATAACTGAACATAATTATTTGAAGGTTGACTTTTTTTGTATTAAAAACACTTTTCTTTTATTGGGCGGATGAAATATGCTAATTTTTTTGAGATAGGAATTTTGGGTTTTTATGAGCTGTGTGCCAAAATCATCAGTTTTAAAACAATAAAAGACCTGAAATATTTCAGTTGGTGTGCAATGAATCTAAAATATATGAAAGTTTAATTTTTATCATTACATTATGGAAAATAATGAACTCTATCACAATATGCTAATTTTTGAGAAGGACCTATATTGAGACGTGGTTGTTGGTCAGGTGTATCTGGTGTGGTTTTGGCCAACAGTAACCCTTCTCCTTCATTAAATAGAACCAGACTGGAAATGGCCGTCTCTGACCCTTATTGCGTCCACATGGACGTTACAATATTTTTTGCTGGTTGGAATAATAAACTGAACTTAATGCACTGTTTAAGTAGGATCAATTGGAGTGTATGATTTAATTTAAATTAATTGCCTTAAAGTGCCTTTAGATGACATGTGAAATGGCGCTATGTAAATAAACTGAATTAAAGTCGCAGTTAAAGGATCAGCCTGAAAAAGAGCACTGAAAGGCCTGATGCAATCATTGCACCTGTTGTTCTATTAGTCTGACATTTTGAAATTAACAGCAGTGATCTCCCAAAACAAGGAAAATGCTGTCTTGCATTCTCTCAAATGACAACCACAAACTTTAAAGTATTTTATTAGGATTTATGTGAAAGACAACAAGTTAAAGGGTGTATGTATGGCTTTCTTTTTACCACTTCCCTGTAAAGGCCAGATTTGTGGGCTCATGTCTAATACTTGTGCAGTTGATTCTCCCACCTGAGCGTTGGATCTATGCAGCTCTTCTAGAGTTACCAGAGGCCTCTTGGCTGCTTATTGGATTCATGTACTTCTTGCCAGTTCAGATTAACTGCCATATCTTGATAGGTGTGCTGATAATGAGTTAAACAGTGTTGAAGGCAACTTGTTTTACCCAGAGGTATCAGAGTAAAAGGGGTTATAAACAAATGAAGACTTCAGATTTCGAATTGTAAAAGAAAATGAAATTACATTTATTATTATCCTTCATATTGACATTTATGCACTGTTTTGCTTCGTCTATCATATAAAATGCATTGAAGTTTATGGCTGTAATGTGAGGAAATTTCAAGCCTTCAGCAAGGCAATGACAACATCATGTTGTGTAATCCAGAAATCATCCTTAGTCGTGCCATCTGCTGTCAGTTTACTGAGTTTTTCAAAGTTAATGGTTATGGCCATTTTCACACATTGTCGTGTTTTTAAAAAAAAATCAACCAATATCCTCACCCCCTCGTAAAAAAACAAAACATCCACACCTAACCCCATAAATGCATTGTTAAGGACGTTCATAAACATGCCAAACCTGTAGGGGGCAGTAGTTCCCCAAATCCTATTCACTCAGAATAACTTTCTACTTTCTAAATTCTATCATAGAGCGTTAATTGAACTTGTAAAAACAAGCAAGCAAAAAGCGCTTGGACAATCGATAGTGCCAACACAGCTCTCAGGGCATAAATGCCGTTTCTGAGTTTAAACAGGACGTGATGGCAGAGCATTTTTGCCACAGATTGTGACTTTGTGAAACCCAAAACTCAAATTTTTTTCTGTCCACAAGCAAACGCTCAAAACAAAGAATTGGCAAATATTCACTTTGGTCTGAGTTTTTAGAAACAATCATTGTTGATGCCGTTAATCTGCGTTTTCATATGGCAGACCAACATTCAAAAAATATATTTTTGTTTTGTCAGATACCTGGCTACGTGTAGACAAGACCTTATTTATACTCTTCAACTTTTTAAAGTATAAATCTTACTCTGAAAAGTGCCTCAAATCTAGGAACTGGAGTGTACATATCTTTGAAACATGAATGTGTAGAGTACATCAAAAGACTCAAAGTAATAATCATATTGCATGCTGGAAAAACAACTAACAATAGCAACTTTAGACATTACTTTGTACAATCTTAAAGTTGTAAAATCCATTCATTTCCTTTTTCTGAACTGACCGGTGTTGATGTCATTTTCCCCTTTTAACAGCTCCTTTTTGCTTTTCCTCCAGCCCCTCTAAGAGCCAGTCAAAGTGCCATAGGGGAGTGTGATGTGATGACAAATGGTTAAATCCAACAGCTGAATTATTGACTGGAACCAAAATGTGAAGACAAAATTCCTGTGGGACAAGAGTTGAGTGGAAGCTGCGCTCCACTATAATTGCCCCCCGCCCACTAACTCGTTTCTTTCTTGGCAGCCCCGTGTTGAGAGTTACGGAGCGCTGATGAACTCCACAACACACTTTAAGTGTTCCAATAATTAAAGCCCAAAGAGATTGTCAAGGTAATGCACCACACAACAATTGACTACATAAATTCAGGAGACTTAAACAACACGTCGGCAACGTCGTTTAATTGCTGTGTCTGTGCAATTATCTTGAAACTTTTTTTTCCAGTGATGGTCTGCCCTCTCACCTGAGGAGACAGCTGGGGCCAGTGCAGACTTTGTGGCTCTGGAGAGCACATGCAGATGTGAGGAGATGGAATTTATCATCCAGAACTACTTTGCTCAATGATGGCACAATAAGTGACAGCAGCTGAAGTCAGGAAGGATGAATTTGCAAAGTATTTTTCAAATGAAAATGAGAATAATGAGACCTGTGTCTCTGATGGATCTCTGCTCTAAAACCACAATTGGAACCAGTCTGACAAGCTGGATGACCATTTGGCTGATGTATTACCTCAGATTTGTTATTTTATAACCCATATTAAGAGCACAAATCTCTGTTGTTTAATATTTATTTAATTATCTCTACTAATGGTTTCTGTATAGAAAAGCTGCTTATGAAAGTCGAGCCACTGATGCAGAATATTTGCTTAGACATTCTTCAACCTGATCTAGCATGATGGTTTTTTTTTTTTTTTTCTTTTTTCCCAAATCACACTATGAAGATGTTGTTGCTAATCAACATCTGCCAAGTGGTAAAAATGAATTAGAAGCTTATATGTTTCATCAAACTTTTACTTAGTCCTAAAGCTGCTGTCCAACTGTTTCTCTTTTTTGCCAATTTATCACAACTTCTAAATTGAGTTATTCTACATTCATGTTCATAGTTCACCGCCTACACATTCTTAACTAAGTTCACAGTTCTAACATAAACATGTTTTCTTTTAGGTATATATATATATTTTAAATACAGTTTTAAAATGTATATGTCTGTTATGATAAGACTGGAGTATGTCAGTGCATACCATTTGCAACTCTTATTTAGTTCTGTTTTATTCCCCTGAATTCTTTGCTTACATAGCCTGTATGTTATTAAGGTTGAATTTCCCTACTCCAATGCCCTCATTCACATATTATAAGGCTTCCATCACCAGAAAGAAAGGAGGTACTGATTTTTACTTAAAGGTGGTTTAGTTAATATGTTTGCTGCCTTCACCTTACGCTTGCATGTAAGTAATTGCACTGATTTTATTTTAGTTAAGGTTCTCGGAAAAGTAAGCTCCACCAATGAGCACCTCAATGCATGTTGCTGCTTGCCATATATATTTATATTGGGAAGTCTAAAACCCACGTTACAGGAGTCTAAACATTTAGGATAAATAAGATATGTGAGTAAAGTGTATGTGTCCTTTATTTTTTTTATGAACGTTTATCCTGAGCAATAAGTACTTCTAAATTTAGTTAAGCAATGTTAAAATGATTTTTTTCTTTTTCATAGTTCACCTCAGTTACAGCTAAAAATAGCTTCTTCAACAAAGATGAGACAGAATCCTTCAGGCGTTCGTTAGAGTTTAATACAACATGTTAGTCAAACACGGAGGGACAGAGTGAACCGAAAAAAGATTCCATTCTCACATTCCCCACCCAACCCTTCTCATCCAAACTCTTAAATAGTATTTAGTAATCAAAGTTTATCTTCTAATAGCATGATCTCAGTTTCAGTGTCCAAAGTGCCTTTTTCCTCCCAGCCTCTGATTGCCTGATAGCGAATCGGGCATCCGTCTGACAAGGTCCGAACGTACTGTTGATATCTGCTGCTTGCCCTGGCAGTGTGATACATTACTTATAACATTACAAACAGAAGGCCTTTGTTTTTGCTACATGACCTACTGTCCTAGATGCACTTATGACAGAATAGGCAAGGCAATTTTATTTGTATAGCACACTTTCAACAACACGGTAATTCAAGGTGCTTTACATGATTAAGGGGTAAAACAAAAATAGCAGTAATACACAGACAAAGCATATAAAGTAAAAACAGCAATAATGCAAGAAGCATACACAGATACATGAAAGCATTACAAAGCATATAAAGTAAAAACAGCAATAAAGCAAGAGGCATACACAAAACTTATGATACGGCAAAGCATTACTCAAAGGCAGCTCTAAACAGAGGTGTTTTTAGTTGTGATTTAAAAGAACTCAGTGTTTCAGCAGCTTTGCAGTTGTCTGGAAGTTTGTTCCAGATTAGAGGAGCCCAGTCCATATAAACTGAAAGCTGCTTCTCCATGTTCTCCATGTTTTAGGGATGTTGAGTAGACTGGAATTAGAGGACCTGAGTGGTCTGGTGGGAATAAATAGTAAAATCTTAAGAACATAATACATATTTTCTAACAACCTCCTAAATATTTTTCAACTAAGTTCAAAGTTTCAGCTTGGACTAGTTCTGGTTCCTTTTTCACGTTTTGCCTGAAATAGATAAAAAATACATCAGATATTATGTATATGCCTAAATTACCAATATGGCTCCTTGGTAAATTGAACTGCATCTCTGTTATGAAGGACAACGCTGTGGCTCTTTCTTCGTGAACCATCCAAAAGTTTGCTCCTTAAAATTTTTAAAAGAAATTTTTTGTTCATCCTCAAAAAGAGCGCCGATAAATGACATTAAGGTGAGCCAAGTTCTCTTGATGTTTTCCACTTGGAAGTTCTCAAAAATGTGAGCTTTAGTCATGAACACGTTTATTCGGTAATTTTTCTTATTTCTTGTTTTGTATATGTGCAGGTGTCTGTGTATATTTGGATGAAGGGTTTGAAATATAGATTGTCTTACTCTACCAGAACATGGTATGTTATTTTGCATGTACAGTATGTCAACCTTTATTTTTGACTTCTCTATTCCCTTTAATCATCAGACCATTTGTAATTAAAGGTTCTACTATCTTTACACAATCTTAGTACCCCTTAGAGGTCAAATAATTCTTTGCTGAATTAGATGGACAAGGGGTTTGACTGCCTAGTCCATCCGCAATTTAAGCGACCATTTAGGTCGATTGTGACAGCTACAAAAAACGACCCTATATTCCGTATGCGACCCCTTGTGGTTTAAAATGTCAGCTGTAAAAAACAAACGGCCCTTTGGGGGCCTGGCGCATCTACCTTGGGCATTTAAACAGATGACGCAGATATCGAACTAATCTCACTACAAATTAACTAAGAAATGTTATTCTGAAGACAGTGGGGTTCACTACGCTGAACATGGTAAAAAAAAAAGGATAAAAGCCGTGTCACGTAGCACAGTGGTTGAGACAAGCGCCCCAATTTCAGAGGGATGTGGCCTTCCGGGGGTTCACTTCCACCCCACGGACATTTGCCGAGTGTTGCACTTTCAAATAAAGGCCACTGTGTGGCCACAAAACCTTAAAAAAAGAAAATGCTGTCTTCACAGATACAGGTTGGTGATCTTTTCATATACACCTGTGTGGTTTTTGTAATTCAGTGCCATTCTTTAATTATGTGTTAATTTCACATGTCAAAGGATGTTTCATTTCCCCATGTTTAAAACGGTAAAGAATGAAAACAAATGCCTTTTAAACATACGGAGGCAGAGAGTGTTTTTGGACCTCAGGTAAACTTTGTAACTCGATCGTCTGGAATTGATGCACTTTGATAACCACACTGCCATAACCAAAAGGCTAGCAACACGTGAATGAAGGAATCAAGAGAATGTATGTAAATAGTGAAAATGCAGTGAGTTTTACCAGTACGAATGTTGGTAGCTGAACTGAGATAAATTTCGCACATGCGTATTTGGCAACTCCTTTGAGAAAGGATGCGCATGCCCTGTTGGTAGCTAGTCAATGCTGGATTGGTGCCTGACCCCAGAAAGCGCTCAACACAGGTCATTTTTTGTAGATGTCACAATCGACCTATATGGTCGTTTTAATTTGCGGACGTGTTGGACTGCCCTACCGAAGCTACTCTTCACTAGTTTAGACAAAATGTCTGCATAATGTATTAAATTTGACATTATCTGGTTACCACTGCAACATTTGGGAGTCATCAATGTAGATATTTCTTACATATTCCATATGTGTGGCAGTCTTTCTAGGCCGGTGATCACATTATTTAAACTACAGTATCAGATACACAGATTTTCATAAAGCTGGGTGTCTTCATAATCAAGGCATGTGATCAAGGTATGAGGAAGCAATATTTTAATTACCTAGCCCCAACTCCTCAGGCAAAACGTACAACACCCACAATACAGTATAATGTGAAGAGCATGAGCTGCCTTTTCCATTTATCCTTCCTTTATATTGAGTTATGCTACCTAGAGTTACAAGAGAGAGTAGTCATTTCCATCCACTCTTAGTTCAGTTTTTTTTTAAGCAATCAAGCAGATTATGGAGTAGTACATTAGGCCCAGCACACCGTGCAATTTCAAAAATTGAACACGTCACGCTGAAAGCTCAGTATGAGAGTAACTCCTGTCACACTGCAGAACAGAAGGTGCCAGTCTGCTTGACTCTTTTGCCACCACAAAATTACGTCACAAGGGTCCGACAGCGACATGAGGGCAACAGTAAATGGACACCAAGTTAAGGGTGTCAATACTTTTAGTTGGGGTCAGATGCTGGGAAAAAAAGGTAGAAGAAGATGAGAAAAGGTGACTGTGACAGAAGTGCTTGTGGTTGGGCATTAGAATAGGATGTTGGTCACATCATATCCTACAGAATATTTACAGAAAAGGTCCAACATTGCTTAATATTATGTCATCTTCGGTCCAAAGAGCACTAAATATGTGATCAGCGTGTCTTTTTCCTGAATGATTTCAAAGAGCTAAGATTTAAACCAAGATTAAAGATTTTCTTTTGACAAATATTTTTTGATATTCACACACTGTAAACCTGGATAAAGATCCCAGATGTTAGCATCAATATTAGCCTCACCATTGAGATACTCTAACAAAGGTTATTACATATGTCTTCAGCAATGCAATGTGCTACTTATTTATGATTTTGCATTGAAACAATTGTAAAAAAGAATCTTCCAAATAATGAAATGGGAAAACGGAATGGAAAAATTAGGCTGTGGGAAAAAAAATACAAATGCACATAGGGCTGTTGGCACAACTCTTTCAGGGAGCCACATAGTTGTAATTTCAGTTATTAGAACAACTAGACTGTGCTCTGCTGGCAGCATTTGCACCTTGTTAATTTATTCACACCATCTCTCAAGAGTTGGAGGGAGACAAATTTGATTTTGAAGACTCAGGAAATCAGGCTGACATTTTCATTTGGATGAAGGTATGCTGTTAGCAAAGCATCTATATCTTCTGCTGAACTGGTTGGGTTCCAGGCTGTTTGTGATGACAAACTTTGATTAAATGTAATGCGTTGTTTGTAATTTTATTTTTTACACCCCAAAATGGGTGAATGTTGGCATTTAACTCTATTTCCAGATTGTGTAAAGATGTAAGAGCCTTTTGATGCATATGTTTTCTTGTCTTGTCAGCTCAGACATGTTGAACCACCCTTCTGTAAATGTCTAACTGAACACACACTTGGATTCCCCCCAAGATGTGGTGAAATTTAAAAAAAAGCACAGAGTCAGAACATCTTACATAACCAAAAGGGCCTGACGGGCGATGTCATCAAAAGTGTGCCCACAGCCACCTTCCTGAGATGAAAAACAAATGAAACACTTTGAGGCTGAGCTGATTTCCCTCCTGCTCCGCATCTCCATCTGTCACTCCCGGGGACTTATTCTGAGCAAGAGTGCTTTCCTGCGTGACCTCCATCACGGGGTGCAAGATGAACGAGGTGGGTCTGGTCTCTGTCCTCTGTCTTCTCTTTGCCAAGGCAGCAGGAGCACTGAAGCATCGAGAACACCTGCAAACCCAGAGTAATGAGGCAGCAGGCCACACAGCCTCCCCTCCTCCCTGCACTAATCAATCCTGCTAGCCATTAAGGGAACCAAGAGCAGAAGCTGTTAGAGCTGTAGCTTCATATTTAAATGCAAAGTCCATTGCCTTTATTCGATAAGTAAGCTTCTGTGAGAGTCACATGTTTAATGTTCTTTCATTTTTTGGCTTTAGTTATTTTCCAGTTATTAGATTCTGAGTTTTTGATAGAGCTTCAGCACATTACCAGATAAATCGGCTTCATTAAACTTCATTTGTTTTGCCACTCTTAGGCCAAATAAACAGAGGTTGGAGCCAAAGAACTGAGGCCAGGACGCCTAGGTTCAGCCAATAGAGTTCTTAAAAGATAAAAATCAATTGAACTGAATCAACATTAAATCAGCCAGCTCTCCTTTTACTGTTGTCACCAGATATTGACATAAAATGAATAAAATGCCTTTTTTTTTATTACTATCTGATATGAAATCCGACTAAACATTTCCTGTTTAAGCAGTTTGGATGAACAAAATTATTTCTGTTTGCTAAATCTCAGAATGACTTTTTAAACCCTTTTTAAATTAAAAAGTATACATATATGTAGATAAGTACAAATTTAAACAGTTTGGGCAAGCCAAGCTGATGGGCCATTAATAGTACAGAGACTCATAAAGAGTGCTATATAGGTATGAAAACTTACATAGGTACTAAAACAGACTGCCAAGTGGCAACTGAATAACATTTTTTCTATTTAATAAGAAAAAGTTCTTAAAATCATTTGATCTGAGTATCAGTTTGAGTAGGTTTTATAAAATAACAGAAGGCTGAACTAAGGTAGGCTGTACAATATATCCGGAGTGAAATTATACCTCTTCCTGCTTCATTAGCCGATCTTTTCTAATATCAGTATTTCTAATATTTACCAATATCAGCTTATTATGCAAACAAGTTACAGTGCTCTACGGAGTTATTGGCACATTCCAAAAATACTTTTCTCTTTGCCTAAACTTGTCTATATTGGCACCCAACACTGGATGTCGGATAACTCCTTTCATTTAACATAAAAACATGGGTGACTCTAAACTTACTGCTTTTAAATTCTGCCTTTAAGCTTTAACAAGACAGACGTTGGTCCTCCATCCATTTCTTCTGTGTTTTTGTTTCTTCTGTGGCTTTTGATACGCACACAGTATAAATACAGTGTTTGCTTTCCTCCTCTTCCCTTGTCATATCCGATATTGGGAAGAGGTGAGTCATCCAGTGCAATACAGTGATTTAACTGTCTTTTTTGTCAATGGTTTGCCTTCATTTACATTTGTGAATTGACTTCACTTATATTTAAGTTGATGTTGAGCCACAGACTTTCCCCTGTGTTTTGAAATATCAATGTAAAGATATGCAGGGAGATGCAAACATTGTGCATCTTCTTTTCCCCTGTAGCTTGGGCTGGACAGTTTGCTAGCAGCACATGTTGATTTTATTTTAATTCTGTGAAACAGATTAAACCGAAACTGCCTCCAAAAGTTTCCACTGTGTCCCGTGGCTCCTTAATGCACCACACACTGAATAAATAACAAAGCAGAAGTGTACCGATCACACTAGCCCATGCATTTGTTTCTTCAAGGCTGGACTACTGTAATGCCTTACTATCAGGAAGTCCACAAAATGTAATAAAAAGCCTTCAATGGATCCAAAATGCGGCAGCAAGAGTTCTGATGAATAATAAAAAGAAAGATCACATTTCTCCTGTTTTAGCTTCCCTTCATTGGCTCCTTGTTAAATCCAGAATAGAATTTAAGATCCTCCTCCTTACATACAAAGCCCTTAATAATCAAGCTCCATCATACATCAGAGATCTGATTGTTTCATATGTTAGCACCTTGTTCTCAGACTACAGGTTTATTGGTGGTCCTAAGATCCACCCAGGATTTCTAAAAGTAGAATGGGAGGCAGATCTTTTAGTTATCAGGCTCCTCTCCTGTGGAACCAGCTCCCAGTTTAAGTCTGAGGCAGAAACTCTGTCTACTTTTAAGGCCAGGCTTACAACTTTTCTTTTGATAAAGCTTATAGTTATAACAGATTGATGTTAGCTAGTCATTGGTTGAGTGGTGGAGTGGGGGAGGGGTAGTTGCCAATGGCCTAAGCAGGTTGGGGGGGTAATGCAGTCCAGACAGACTGTTCTCCCTGGCTCTGCCTCTCTCATTCTAACGGGCTGAGTTATCCTGAGCGATCTCTGTAGTTATGCTGCTATAGGTTTAGAATGTTGAAGGGGAGACTGACCAATTTTATTCACCATTTTTCTACTCCTTTCCAGTTGAATTTCTGTTAACTTTGTTTTTTCTCAATGTTCTCTCCATAGAAGCTACTCCTGGTCTGGTGTCCTACAATGCCCTGTTGGACGGAGGAAATCAGCTGGGATGATGCGCCCAGTAACTGAGCATCCTCCGTGTCCTTTTAATATAGAAAGTACTCTTACAGTGCTTTTGTCCTTTCTGGGTTTCTGTTCTGTCTTCTTGAACCACTAGACGGTCGTGGCAGATGGCTGCTCCTGGTTCTGCTGGAGCCAGGTTTCTTCCTTTTAAAGCAGAGTTTTTCCCCTCTCCACTGTCGCTACATGCTTGCTATGAGGGATTGGTGTGGTTAGTGTCTGCATAAATTGGGGCGCAACCTCAAGTCAAAGACTCAAAGCAACCTGTTATGTTTGCAGGGTTTAGTGACTCAAAGGCAGTGGCAAAAGCAGAACAGACAGTAATTTTGGATATGATAAGTAGTATTTATTTTACAAATAATGATTGTGAAAGTCTCTGGTAGAACGCCAGGAAATGGGTCCACGATGGCAGGCGGAGGAACTGCAGCAGAGAGTGGAGGTTAGATGATGTTGACAGGTGAGTGAAGCAGAGTGTAAATGGTCACTCAAGATGACTGCGACGTCTGATCTTTGGGGAAGGTAAGAAGGATCCAGTACCGGAGGCAAGTAGAGGCTGATGTTGTGCAAGGCTGTGTGTGTTTGCAGGTGGAGCAGGCAGACGGATGGAGAACAGGCCGACCAGCGGAGGTAACGGAGCAGAAACTGACCAGGAGGGAATCCAGAGTAGTCGGCAAGTTGTTTCCAGGAAGTAACACCGACGGAACTGAGATCACAGGAGGAAACCAACTTCGGAGGACAAAGGAGTCTGGATCAGGATCTGTGAGGAAACCAGGAAGAAGCGCACAAAGGTCTCGAAGGATAAACTTTTTCTGGAGCAAAGGTTGACCGACATAACCACGCTGGAAGCGAGAACAATCTGGCATCCGCTTGCAGCCTCCGTTCCTCTTTGAAGCTGGAGATGATGAGCCTGAACGAGCTGCACCTGTCACCAATCAGCCACGCCCCTGCAGAGAAGGTAGGAGAGCACACACACACACACAGCAGTACACCAGCAGAACACAGGATCCTAACACCTGCTGGGATTCCTTAAATACAATTTTTTAACTGATTGGAATGTTTGTATGATTGATTTGAAATTGCTTTTCTTGTAAAGTGCCTTGAGATTACATCTGTGGTGAATTGGCGCTTTTTGAAAAAAACTGAATTGAATTTTGTAGTTTTTTTCTTTGGGTGGTTGAGTTATACGTTGATAACCTTAAACAATAAACAAAGATACATGTAACCCAACACAAGTGACATGGCATTTTATTTTGTTTTTATTGTGTGCTGTGGTTTTAGTGTGTTTTTTTTATTGGGTTTGTCTTTGTAGTGCATTTTAACTTTATTTATAGTTTTATGCCAGTCACAAGACTTTTACCCCAATCCCTGACGCAACAATCAGTGCACCTGTGCCCACTAATTAACAGCTGCTGTTCTGGAATTGAGCTCTGCAGAGCTGCGGCGTTTTCTTTTTTATTCAGTTCAAGACGAGGACTACGGTGGTCTGACCAGGAGTCGCATTTGTGTCTGGAGGAACTGGAAACAAAAAGCGAAAAGACGCACGGGACAGGAGAACTGCGGCACACCCCTCGAAGTGGAAGGGCAGGACGATCCACACATCGGGGACCACAAGCGCGCTGAAACCGTAAGTGTTGCGAGGCAACCTATACACAGGGACAGAGGAAGACCGTGTCTCAGCGTGCAGAGGACGGGAGACAGACCGGAGGGAGCGAGCCTGAGGGAAGGAGTGTCTGACGCCGGAAATAGGCAGAGGATAACTCTGCCTTGTGTGTAAGCATTGTAACGACCCTCCACCATTGTAGCCTAAGGCCTTATAGTCTCGGGCCCCCGTGCTGGTGTATGTTTTGCATTCCAGGTGACCCGGTGCGTGGGATTAGAGAAATCTTCTACCCTGAACCAGGAGGGAGCAGGGGAGCTGCTTGTATATTTTACCGTGGGTGGTGCCCTTTTAGTATTCCAGTTTTATCCTTTTTTTTTTTTTTTGCCCACCTGGTTTTTAACGGACTTTTAGTGTAAAATTGTATTTCTGGCATTTTTACTCCATTGTGAATGTCCTTGTAATAAATTCTAGATTAAGCTGCCAATCTCTGTTGTCCTTGGTAACCAGTGTGCTCTCATCCAGATACTTACTTCCCCTTTTACAATAGTTATTTTCTTAGTTAAAATTCATTCAAGTTCAAACACCTCCATAGCCACCCTCTTGCATACATCAAATAAATCCTTGTTTCAGCAACTAAATGTAGTAATTTTAAATTAAATACGGTACTTTAATTTAAGATTTTATGTAATTTTTTTTAATCTGTCCTAATTGGGGCTGTCCAACGATAAAAACTTTTAATCTAACAATAAATAACCACGTTTAATTAACATTCCTGAATATGACTTAAAAACAACAAATTTTGGTGTAAATAAAGGACAAAACCGTATGCCGTTGCTCTTACAGGAAATACAACAGAGATCCATGGAACTTTTGTTTTGAACTCCACTATCACATTTACACAAGGTATTTTTAACCTATTCATCTTTTAGCCAGTTAAGGCAAACTAACTGGTTAACATTTTCTGAGTGTAAAGCTGACCGTTGGTTATTAATATTGGACAATCCTGAGCATCCTCTTCATAGGACTATTCTACAACAATAGTGTTTTCAGTCAGAGGCTTCAACAGCTTCGCGGCAACACAGACTGCTACAGTAGATCCTTCCTGCACACAGCCATCAAGATCTCCAGCCATCTCCTTGAAGAATAAAATAGTATGAGCTACAATAACACTTATTTTCACTCTGGGATCAATAAAGCATTTTTGAATTGTATTCTTGTGAACAATGGAGGAATTATTTGCTTATCAACATGAGCAAAATGGTGTAGAACTGAACCTTTACATCACTCCTGTTCCCACTTTTATTATTTGTGGTTATGTTGCAGCTGCAGTGTTGGTTAGCTTGTTTGTTAGCAAAGACTTACCTGATGTGAAGTTATAGCTGCAGATTTTTGCATTGCATTTTTAATCATTGGCTTGTTCCTCTGATCATTTAAAACACCTGATTGAGTCTCTTTCTGCAGACTAAACCTGCAGTAGAGCAGGGAGTGATTTAAACCGATAATCCCTCTATCTGGCCTGCGACTGAGAGATGTTCACATGGAACCGTGGATGCAGTTCGGGTCAGCCATGCTGTTTACGTGAGGAACACTGAACATGGCATGGGCTGAATTGTAGGATAAACCGGGGGGGTCATCCTATGCATGCGTTGATTGCATAAAAAAATCTTAATTGCGTTAATTCTACAAATTAATCAACCTTCGTTAACGGGTTAATTTTGACAGCCCTAGTCCTAATGTAACAAATATTAATGCAAATAATCCTGTATGAGGGAAAAAAAATAAATCAAAGAAATACGTTTTCCTTATAATAGTAAAAATAATGCATGTAAGACAAACATACCAAAAGCATCCACAAAGCATACAAACGGAAACAAAAAAAGCAAACGAGTATCTGACTGTCAATAAAGCCTCTACCAGAACATACCATACCTACCTATAACCATACCTATTGCTTCTGGCACTATGCTGCTCTTGTGTGCAAATAATAAAGCCACCAAATAAAAATCAATAAACCTAAATGAAAAATGCTGTTTTTCTGCAACACACCAATGTTGAATTATTTGCATAATCCACTTTTTCACATTGTACAGCACTTAGTCTTCTGTAACATATTCTGATGGTTGAAGAATACAAAGGTTTTGATCAGATTTAGATGTCAGTGCTAAGACTGCCATGTGGGGGCTGATTTTATGTAGAGTGAAGCCTTTTTTGTGACGATCTTGTCATGTTTTGGATTATGGATTACTTTCCTGCTTAATTTACCATCTTGTAGTTTTCTTGCCTAGTACAGACTTTATCTCCTGACATTTCATAGTTTATTATACTTTACACTCTCACAAGGTTCTCATGACATACCAAATTAAAACAGTTCGCATTACGGCTTCTCCAACATATTTAACTGTGGAGGTGGGGTGGTTTTCTGCTAACTCTTTTTTTGTTTTTGTTTTTTGTTTTTGTTTATACCAGATCAACGAAGAGGGTTGTTACCAAAGATCTCAATATAGCCTCTTCTGACCAAAGAACCAAGCTACAGTTAAAGACCCAGTATTTAGTTTAACAGAGTCCACGTGTTGCATTTGCAAAAGTAGGAGAGAAAACACTTTTTTTCTGACATTCCTTCCAAACAACCAGTTGGTTTGTAGATAAACCCAGGATGCAACTCTGCTCCTGTTCTCTAACAGTTTATCTGTTTTTAATTCAATTCCATTTATATAGTGCCAATTCACAACACATGTCATCTCAAGGCACTTTAAAAGTCATTTCAATTCAATCATACATACATTCCAATCAGTTTAAAAGTTTTCTATTTAATGAAACCCACCAGGCTGCATCCAGTCATTGACTTGCAGCATTCACTCCTCCTCGACGAACGTGTAGCAAGTTAGCAGCAGTAGACGGTCGCCTGCGTTGTGCCATTTACTTCACACCCCCTCCTCCCTTACCCTCTTGGTCACTGTGTCTTATATCATATTTATAACCAAGGGACACAAAAAACATTGATTACTAATGGTTATATGTGCTTATATATGGTGGTAATGAAAATATACAAATGTAGTTTTTTAACAAAGAACTTCAAATGGTTTGTGAAAGTTTGCACTGGCTTTAAATTGATGACTGCCCTATAATCAGCTGGTAAAACAATAAATGGATGAGAAAAATCTGTGCGATACAATGGCAGTAATCAAAAGTGTGAAAGTGTCTTTGCAGAAATTATGTTTCTCCCACCTACTCACTGGCTGGCTTCCATGGCATGCCTCTGCTTAAATACCAAGCTAATTCTTGGAACCCTTTATTGAGTCTTATTCTACTTATAATAGCAACAGTGCTTTCTACTCAGCTGCTGAAAGTTAAAGCACATCCTGTAACAGTATAAACTTTCTCTATTCCTTATTGTAAAATGACACAATAGTAAATTTGTTTAGATATCACAGTGTCACTGGAGACAGAATGAGAAAATAATGCTGGTTTAAGGCAGTGTTCAGGCATTTGATTTCTTTCTATCTTTTGTCAAACTTTTTTCTGGGTTACAAAGACCTTGTGAAATTCCCTGTTAAACCATCATTATAGAAGTCAACAAGAAACGGCATAGATGAGAAGCTTGCCTGAAATAAAAACAAAGAACCAAGGACTAAAAAATCCTACATATACCATATTGAACTGTACAGCATCTTTGTTTTGCATTACACTGAAATAACCTGTATTTAAACCTACTGTTTGATAGTAATAAGTTCAATTGTAAAACATTGGTTCATGTACATGAATGCGAGTAAAAACATCTGCCAAGTGGGAACATCAAAACTAAAAATGTGACTATGCTGTATTTACACACACTGCAAAACAAAAGTTTGACTCTGTGGGAGTTCTGCAGAATTGAAGTCAAGAATTTAGGGGAAAAATCAATAATTAGCTGACTGAAAATGTTAAAAACAATTTGGCAACTAGGAACAACAAGCATGGGGACTTTCCAATGCTAACATGGCTCCAAGAGGTTTTTTTTCCACTTGTGGCTTATTTGGAGTGTAGATTGGACAACTCAATGGCCATCGGACAGCGGGAAGGTGAGTGTAAGTCTGAATTGCCCGAAATATAAGAAGAATAAACCTAAGGCTTCAGTGATGCTCCACCCCTCTATGTTTTATTGTATTTGACAGGTACAGTGACCCTAAAAAGTACACACTCCTCTGTTGAAGTACAAGACCTTTGAGATGTACTAAATGTTTTTCCAAAATCAATTCAAAACAAATTATTATTTTTAAAGTGAGGTATACTCACCGCCCACTTCATTAGGCACACAAATCATCTGGTTAACACAAATCAGCCAATTACAAGGCAGATAATTTATGTATTTGGGTATCTAGACGTGGTCAAGCCAACTTTAAAATCAAGCATCACGATAACCAAGTAAGGAGTTTTGAGGGACAACAAATGGTTCAGTCAAGGGAGGCAGGTGCTTCTCCTGTCATAACGACAAATAAACTACTATTAAAGATAAGAGAAAATTAATTTGTCTTCCTGACTGTTTAACAGATTTTTTCTGTATGATATTAAAACCCCTTAATTTTCACATTGCCTGTTCAAATACATGAGAGAAGGGGTGAGTGGTAGGCATCATGAGCTATGCCTCACTACTGGGGGTGCTGTGTCACACACTGAATGATGCTGTTGGCGCATGCCCGTTGCTGTCTGTCTTTGTATTACCAATATACATTTTTGATTACACATTTTTTACACCTGCTGACATTTCACCGTCTAATATTTTTAAAGTTTTGGTACGTAGTTTAAAATTCTTGAAAAAACCTACCATAAAAAATGCTTAAATCTAATCCTGTTTTATGATATAAAGTAGGTAATCTTTCAGAATGTATATTTTCCCTTGGTCCCTCCCCTGGACTCTACAGCAAAATTATTTATTTATGCGACCCTAAAGGCTTGTCTGATAAATTTGTGTATCCACAAGTGGGTGGTGTCAATCAACAAGAATGCACCACAGTCCCTACTCCAGCGTACACTACAGAGTGACACGCCTCAGTCAGCTTAGCACACCACTGAAGAAGCAGAAGAAGCCGGAGCGTTTTGGTTAAAAAAACATCCTTACCTCGGAAAACTTCATTGTAAAAAGTAGGCCAAAGCTGAACAGTACGGAATTGATTAAAGCATAATTAAAAGCTTTTATAACATCCAAATGATTCAATTAATCTCAAAATTCATATATTAGCTTCCATTTTGCATTTTATAAAGTTGTACATCCAACTCCAGAGTAGTCAGTGCCTCACTAGTTATGAACCTTACCGCAAGTAATTGGCATTGTGTACTGTATTTTCAGTCACATCTGATCTGGGATGTTCTTGATTTACAGAGAAAAATCTAATTCAGTTTAACAGCTAACCACTCATTACAAGTTACGGAGAAACCATCTTTGAATTCACAACACATTGAAACTTGAAAGCAGATAGGCTAGAGCAACTCCTGTCAACTGAAACAGGAAACTGAGGCTACAATTGGCTCAGACTCGGCATAAAACTAAATAACATACCTTAAAAATAATTCCTGATTTGATGAGTTCTCTCCTGCTGTGATTCAGACCATAGGGTCAGACTTTGGGAAAAATAAAAGCATCCGTCCTACCTTATAAAAATGATTCAAGCTGCTGGCAGAGGTATAATAGTATGGGAGATACTTTCTAGGCACAATTTGAGCTCATCGGTTCCCACTAAGCATCATTTAAACTCCATAGCCTTCCTTAGTGTTGTTGCTGGCCATGGGCATCCATCTTCTGATGGCTACTTTTAGCAGGATAGTGTACCATTTCACAAAAGCTCAGATCTTATCAAACAGTTTTTTTAAACATGAAAAAAAGTTCCCTGTATTCCAATAGCCTCACAGACAGTGGATCTCAATTCAGTAGAGCACCTTCGGGATGTTGTGGAGCAGGAGATTTGTATTAAGGATGAGAAGCTAACAAATCTGGAGCAACTATGTGAGGTTATTATGTATATATAATTTAAAAGAACATCCGTTTTGAATTTGCACCATGAAGAACAGAAAAAACAAGCGCAAAAGGAGGTCCTTCCTGATAGTAGCCAGGTTTACCTAATAAAGTGAGAGATGAGTGTAAGTAACAGGTACAAAGGATGATATATCATACATACATTTTTCTTTTATTGAGTACCTGAATGCAGAGACAGTACCAAAAGCACCTATTTAAGGGTCAAAATTAAAACTTTCCCAAGATTTTTTTAATGGATGTGAAATCAAATGAGCTATGGATAGCTGGTGTTGTTTGCCTTTTTGATGTTGTCCTAAGACGGGACATCTAATCAAGGCACAGAATATAAATACAGTATAAGTGTAAAATTAGGTTTTTAAACAGTGGGCGGAAATGATGATGCTTGAGGGCCGGTGTCCAGTAGCTTTTCCATACATCTTTGCTTTACTACTTCTTAACCGAATAATAAAGTCATCAGCAAGACTCTTTAGAACCTGATTGTATGCCATGGGGGTAATTTAGCCATTTCGTTTAGGTGTGTTACACCAGGGACACCTCAAAATGTTACAGGACACCAACCATTGAAGACTAGAATTTGAGACTCTTTTGGGGACTGCCTCTAATTTTCAGGGTTTTGTTGTGATATTCAAAAATGTGACTAGAAGTAGGTTTTCTGTAAATGTTCCCAAACTAATCTTTAAATCTGCCTGAAGTGCATGCAGCATTTGTCTAACATGGATACATTTCTTAGTTTCGAAAAAAACATTTATTCAGTTTTTGAAACCTCAGCTGTAACATCATATCTAAAATTTTTTTAGAAAAAGTGACACTGTTGTGAGACTGTTTTATCCCAAGGACCCTCAAGCACTGGTTGTCAATACATCAATAGTACACTCAAAAATGTATTTTAATTTCAATTCAAATGTCCATCATTTCCACCTCTTCATTTTTGTCTCCTTTGCATTTGCCACATATCACCCTGCCAGCCTGCATAGCGGCAGCCAGAAATGCTCTGGAAAAGACATGCTGTCACAAGGTGTACCTCCCTCCTCCAAAGAGGAAAAAAAATCATGCCAACATGTCATTACCCAACCTACACTCTTTTTGAGTGATCACATGGAGCATGGAACATTTCTCAGGAGCTCGCTTCTCTGCACAACGAGTAAGCATGGCTAATGGAAATTTAATCAGCAACAAGAGAGGACACCAGGCATAATGCAACACATGATAAATAGAAGAGAGATGCAAATGGTGTTTATTTTAGACAGACTGTGCTGACAAGCCTGATAATACATTCTCTTGCAGTTTCACCCTGAATCTGCCTTTTGCTCCAAATTCCTTTGCACCATACTTCACATTTATAAAACAAATTGTGAAATTTATAGAAATATATACAGATCTCTTAAGAGCCGCAGGACCTGGGGTCCAAATTAATAAAGAACAATGTAAATTCTAGCAATAATTAGAGGCTAAAAGTGTTTTAGAATAAGAAATATGCAGCACTCCTTTAATATTCTAGCACTTCCGAAATCTTCACATGAAATTGTTCCTTCTGATATAGAAGACAAAAATCAACATCTAAATGCTTTTGAGCCTCGCTCCCAAAGAACATATATTTTTAAGAGATCACAGAGTGACATTTTTCTGCAAATTTGTCCATATTTCAATGACACACTTAACAACATGAATCATGCCTTTGGTGCCCACACATGACGTAAATTCTGTATTATCTCAGCATGATCTCAGTCTGGATTTAAGCAGCTGCACAAAAGTGTTACAGAAGTCATGGCAGGTGGTGAATGTATATTTGAAGCTAACTATGATTCACCTCTGGAGCTCTGACATTTAGGGTTTAATTGCATACATTTACAGCTGATTTTCACATGTCAAAAAGTGTTAAAGTCTCCTTTTTTGTTCTGCAAATGTTTGTCAGAAATGCAACACCTGTCAGTAAAGTTTGACTGAAGCAATTGTATTTATTAACAGATCAAATGTGTGAACTGTAAAATAATTCTTGTAGCAAATTATTAAAAAATAACTGTAAACAGGGTGCAGCTGGGAATACGTTTTTCCTTACTCATAAATCCTAATCGAGTTGGAATTGTTCCATCCTCTCTTCTGAAAAATGTTTTTTCAAAATACCTGTCAGATTGTACAAAGTGTTTCACCACAAAACAGTTTTTGCACTGCTCCATTTCTCTTAAATTTGGTATGAATGTGCATGGCCACACTGCAGTTGTTAGCTCCTGAATATGTGTGAAGCTGAGGATTTGTGGGACTATTTTTTTCTTTTTTACAAACATTTGCTGCTTCTTTACCACACACACCAACTCAACACCCCGTGCTGTGCAGCATGACATCCAGATATTCATATTTCTCAATTATACTCAAAATAAGGGATTGGCACTAAACCTTTATTGGATTTTCTCTGAATGTTTGTATTGTGAAGGAGACCACGACTAAACTAAATATAGCAAAAAATGTTGGCATACTGCAAAGGGACGGAGTATTTTTCACATTTGTATTTTTTTAGGTAGATGTTTTATTCATGTTTACTTGCTACATGTTTTTGAAAGGTATTGTTATGGTTTCTAAAACCAGTGAAATTGAATAAAAATATAGGCAGGAATACCCCCATTCAAAACAAACCTCTGTATGGAAGAACATCATATAGTAATGCTGCAAATAATTTAGTTCAACATTTTGTTGTGCCAGCTAGAGGTTAGTATGAGAGTCTCACAGTATGATAACCTTGACTAAATACCACAGTTAGAGAATTACTGTTTAAATGAAAAACATTCAAAAACAAATTATTTAGCATCAGGTGGAAAGAAAGATTGGGGCTCTATCTTCTGTGATGCAAGGGCTCCTGCAATACGTTGTAGAGAAGATGGAACTGAACCACAAAATAAAGCTCTCAATTTATTTATCTGTCTGTTTTTGTTCCTCTTCTATAGTATTGAGAGATATGGATCATGAATAAAAGGAAATGAGCTTCATCTGTCGGGTAGATAGGTTCAGCCATAGAGATGGGATGAGGAGCTACGTCATCAGGGGGGAGGCTTGAAATAGACCCTCCTTCACATCAAAAGGAGTGAGCTGAGGTGGTTCAGGCTTCTGATCAGGGTCCTTCCTGGATGCCTCCCTTTGGAGAATTTCCAGGCACAGAAAGAGGGACTGTAAGCCCCTACTGGCCTGTGAACCTCTTTGTCCTAGGAGCTGAAGGAGGAGCAGCCTCTCCTGATCTCTCCCAATCTCTCTTCTTATTCTCTTTTCTTAGCTTTATTCTTAGTTGCTTTATACACCCACCCTCTGGGGTTATGTATTAGACCAGATCTCTTTTTGGATTACTTTTTTAAGAACTGTGGATTACGAAAATGGCGTTTTGCTCAGTTGTGGACTTTGAGAAACTGGTCCAAAGAATGGAAGCAGTGGAGATGAAGATATGTCGTCTTGAGGTTAACATGGAATTAAACACGGGATATGGAAAGGAGACAACTTTACCAATGACTACACGCAGGGAGGAAGAACCTGGCAGCCCAGTGTTATCTCGGTCCAACAGTCTTGCACAGAAGCCACAGAACAATGCTACTCCCTCAGCCAAAAGGAACTTAACGGCAGCACACCCCATTCACAGTTTGAGGAACACTGGCTGGCTTTAAAGCACACTGAATCTACACCTGCTTTTTCTTTTCCAAGGAAGAAAAAACAAAAGAAATTCCAACCCAAAACAAGAGATATTACTTCCACTGGAATTCAACCGAAAAACACATTCGCAGCCCTCAGTTCACCAAAATACGACGCATCCCCTTGGGACCGGTCAATGTCACTAGGAGAAATCTAGCCACACGGAGTGGACACATAAGAAAGTAAGAACCCCCCAGCAACAGTTCTCATCATACATGATGGATCAATTAATGGTATCAAAGACTTTTGTAGCCAAAACACTAGAGTTTGTAGCTGCTCCAAAAATATAGTGAGAGAAATATCAGGAAAAAAAATCCTGACTATCATAGATCAACGCCCTAAACTGGAAAAGCTCGATATACACACAGGATCAACTGATGTAGCCAAGAAACAGTCAGAGATTTGGAAGAGAGACATCTCTGATCTGATCTGCTACAGAAACTTAATGGACTTAACATAAACATCTTTATCAGCGGACCAGTCCCTGGAAGGAATGATGAAAGGTAAAGTAGACTTTGCATGCTCCATAAATGCTTAATAAGACAATCTGAAAAATTGATCTAATTTATTAATAATTCTAAATATTTGGATGGTGCAAGCACCTGTTGAAGGAAAACCAACATTATCTCAAGTGAGACTGCTGACCTCAAATATTTTCTGTTTTCTGAATCAGAAAGCTAAACACTTGATAAAGCACCCAAGAGCTGACATCGAAGCATGGCCCATGGATACTATCAGAGAACAAACACTTCCCCAAACATACTAAGTCAGGATGATGTCACCGGCCCAGACAGATGCACCAGTCAAAGAGATTGACAGTGAACAAACACTTCCTACCGCACCAACAGATATACAGCGCTCACCTCAGTGTTCTTCAAGTATTCCAACATCATCGGACTTATCCACACCTAATAACTCTCCATTTAGACATTTCTCAGATAGACTGAAAGCAGAAATTAGAATTGGAACACAACTAACACCAAAACTTGGACTACATCAGGCCTCTGATACTAACATTAGATGTATTCCGCCCATACCCCAACAAGTAATAACAGATATAAGATATAGAAGGGAACCGGATAGTAATTATACTCCCATGTTCTCCAGAAGTTGCCAGGCCTGCCTGAGAGTAGCATTCCAGTCCTTATTAGCAGCAAGAAAACTAAAAACTAAAGACAAATGCTCTAATATTAAACCAAACCTTTTTTTTAATCAGAAACCTGTGTTGATTCAGGTTGACATGCAAGATATTGAGTCGAAACCCAAGGTCCCCCAATTTGGGGACCCAGGGAATTACTTTTTTTAACAGGCTTGAGACAACACCACCTGACAGAAAAAATAGTAATAATGCACGTCAAATTAAACAGATGACAAGGCTATCTAAACTGTTTTTACCAACCACAAACACAACTCAGATGCCACGTAAATAAATATTTGCGAACAAACTCATAACATCATAGTTTTGTCAACCCAGCCACATTTCTGGCTCTACCGCAGCAATCCTTTGTGCTAAATACACAATCAACCCCTCAAATGAAAGCAGAGAATCTGCCGATTCCAAAGTGGCATCTGCCAAGACCCTACACCAAAGCACCGTGGAGATAAAGCATAACACAACAAGAAATTGCTTTTCAGAATCCCAGTAGTAAAATTTGCCTTACCTTTGCTATTTTGCCATGTAAAGATGAATGCTTTGGAAAATAAACACTATTTTCTGATACTTCCATCTCTTATGCACCATTCAAAATGTTCCGGGCGTTTCTATTACGATTTTTGGTTCCTAGGAAGTGTTTTTAGTCTGCTCGCCGAGAAGCCTGGCATTTCCTTGAAGCTCTGTTCTCAGCTCCCTGATTGGCTGACTGTGTTGTCAAACTTATTTGGCAAGTTTTGGCGTTATTCTATTGGCTTCTAAGAATCCAACGAGGTATCGCTCATACATTGACTAATCCACTGCGAGGGTAGATCTTTGCTTAAAATAAAACTACCAGCCGGCAAGACAGGCGCATTATGCAAGAGGGCGCACGACGCACAATACAAAATATACATATAAACATTATTGCATTATGATTATATTGCATTATTTTTCCAAAAACGCCCAAAAGTGTTTATTTTAGGTCTACTGAACACTATGTGACATTAAAATGAAAAATATACCTTTTACATGACAAAAATAGAAATGGCACTATGTGTGCCAAACGGGACACCTCACCTGACTTGCCTGTACTAAAACCTCTCTAGTTTTGTCCTGATTCACATAATCAGTATCAGATTTTGCAGAGATAATGTCCACATGTTGTATTTACATTTTATCGAGTAACCACTGCATAGTTTTTCCAATATAAAACTTCGTTTTTTTTAGGCGGAGAAAAAAAAAAAGAGACATTTCTGCTGTGTTCCATTTTCAGTTTCTCCTAACCAGTAACAGATAACATGCATAATGATACATCTATCAATTCTACTCAATGTTACCTTTACAATGACACCAAAATGGTTAAAATACTCCTTTTGGTTGCTGAAATATAAAATTTTTTCATGTGTAAGCATTTTTCGAGAAACAGGCTTCAAAATAGGCCTAGGTTATATGGGGTTAAAAAACAGTCAACACAGGCTCAGTTTTGGAATACAGCCTCTGCCCGTTTATTAGTTTACATACCTTCTCTCAGCAGGACAAAGCACTGATGATATACAGTTCTGTTGTCTTCAATTACCCCAGTAAGACTCCCTCTCTATCTTTAGCACACAGATTTTTATACCTAGTTCGTGCGTCATATTGATGCACGAACTGTCTGACGGTATCCAGATGTTTCCTCTCCACAACAACTTATCAACTTAACATTCCTCTGAGGAAACAAGTCCTTTTAGCCAAGGCTATAATTCAGCTGGGCCACGACTCAGGTCAGGCGGATCCAGAGCCTTTTCTCTGGATAAACACACAAATAACCGCACGTAGCATCTCTGATGGGACCACCTCGGACGTGCAGTATTTACCAAAACACCTAGTTAGACATATATAATGAAACATCTACACTGATAGAATCTACTCCTCCAAATTACAATTTCTTAAGTGAGAGCAGAAAACAGAACGAGGTGGAGGCGTAGCCACAATTTTTCACAACTCAGTGAACTTTAAAAAGGGCACCGTGGGCACATTTGACTCTTTTGAATACCTAGTCACAACGATAAATGAGCCTAACAAAGCTTTATTTGTTTGTTTGTATAAATCCCCAAAACTTAACTCTAACTTCTTTAATGATTTCAGTAATATGTATCGATTATGACCAATTAATCATTGTGGGGGACTTCAACATCCATACTGTCAACCCCCAAGATAGACTAGGAAAAACATTAGATGACACTCTTCATACCTTCGGCCTGACCCAGCATGTCAAACAGCCAACACACAATCGATTACACAGTCTGGACTTAATTATCACCAAAGGCTTAAAGATATCCCACATCTTTGTAATTGATATTGCATTGTAGGACTATTTCTGTGTTTTCTTTGAAAGTACCATCTCTGCTAGACTATCTAGCCACAGTGAAACCACTGTAAAAAGCGTTTTCTAGGGGACAGTTCAGTTGAAACCTTTAACTGTATTTACCCTCCAACCGCATCCCCCTCATTTTCCAACTCCAACTCAGTAAACAAGCTGGTAGATAATTTCCTCGCAAAAGTCTCAGACATCATTGATTCCATTGCTCCAACCAGTGGATCGCTTGTCCATGGAGACTTCTTTCTACCTAAGACTACTTTCATTTTCACTTTCAATGAGACTACTTTCACTTGAAAGTAGTCTCAGTTAGAATGAAGTCTCCATGGACAAGCGATCCATTGGTACATAGTGAAAAAAGGTGTCAACGAGGTGAGAGAAAATGGCGGAAAATTCGACTCCAGGTTCACTGTGAGATCTACAAAGAGAGACTGAACAAATATCAGTTAACTTTAAAAGATGCAAGGGAAACTTTCTTCTCTGAAATCATTAACAGAAACATTAATAATGCACTGACTCTGTTTCGAACAGTGGAAAGACTAACTATTCCTTCAGTGACAATAGCCCCTGAACTAAATTCTACCAGAGCATGCAATGAATTTGCCAGTTTTTTCACTGAAAAGACTCAAACAATTAGACGCTAAGTCTGTACCTCAGGACCGAACTTATTACGAGTGTTATACCCAATTAACACCAATATAGAGAAAATGTCAGAATTAAACCAAAGAAAATGTCAGAATTAAACCAAAGCTGTGTTTTAGCAGTTGTGTATATATATATATATATATACACAACAACAAGCAACAGAACTGACCAATGAACAACCTCTTTCTGCTCTTCTTACAGGAGACAAACTCTTCAGCAATCTTTTTTCTGTTAACCCTGTCCAGCTTGTCTTTACGTAGAAATTATTGCGACTGCTAAATTTTGTTTACTTTGTTCAACAGGAACAATCAAACACAACAAGTAAGTCTCCAGAAAGGTATTCAGCTGATCAACAAACAATGCTCAAAATATCAAATAAACCCATAAATACACTGCTTAACAATGACAATTTGTCCCTCCTTCAAGTCTGTTCCCTGCCTACTTCATCAGTTATTTTATACATTTGCATGCCACATACATAACCGAATTTTTAACTTAGCTCCTGAACAATATTCTAATTAGCAATTAGTCTAAAAAACTAAATATAATACAGAAAACAGTTGACATGTCAACAAAACATTAACAGAACGTCTTCCCAAACACATATCAAGCTTATTTAAAAACCTCCAAAGCATAAACTCTCATTCAAAGTAAGTGGAATAAGAAGATGTAAATAACCCTAACCATGTGTTCCTGCCTCCTCAGCACCAGCTGACCCATAAATCTCATACATCCAGAGAGGCGGGACTTAAGACAGAACAGCCAATCATCAGCTGCCGGTCACACTCAAAGCCAGTGTCATGTTTGAGAGGGGAGAGGAGGCGAGAAGAGAAAGCCGCATCGAGCGCAGACACAGAGCGGCCAAAGAAACGGAGGAGCGACTGCTGTGGGGCGTTTATGCAAAACTGCAGAAAAATTGTGGGTGTTGAACCCTCTCACCGGGAAAAGTGTGGGTGTTAAAACACCCACATCCCCCACAGGTGCGACGCCCCTGAATGCATCGAGCAAATGAATGGATGGATGTGCCATAACTTTCTCCAGCTAAACAGAAACAAAACAGAAGTAATTACTTTTGGACCTAAAGAGGAACGATCAACAGTCAGCACACAGGTTCAATTAATACAGCTAGAAACTACTGATCAGGCCCAAAATCTAGGTGTAGTAATGAACTCAGACCTAAACCTCCAGGATCACATAAAGGCAATAACAAGGTCAGCCTTCTATCACCTAAAGAACATTTCTAGGATTAAAGGACTGATGTCACAACAGGACCTCGAAAAACTCATCCATGTGTTTATCTTTAGTTGGATTTATTACTGCAACAGCGTCCTCACAGGTCTAAAATATCAATTAGACAGTTGCAGCTGATCCAGAACGCTGTTGTTCATGTCCTCACTAGAACCAGGAAAGTAGAGCACATCACCCGAGTTCTAAAGTCCTTACACTGGAGCCAAAGTATCTTGAAGATCTACTGTTATTATACCAACCCACCAGAACACTCAGGTCCTCTGATTCCAGTCTACTCAACATCCCTAGAATTAGAACCAAACATGGAGAAGCAGCTTTCAGTTTCTATGCTCCTCTAATATGGAACAAACTTCCAGACAACTGCAAAGCTGCTGAAACACTGAGTTCTTTTAAAACACGGCTAAAAAAAACATCTGTTTACAGCTGCCTTTGAGTAATGTTTTCATGCATCATATGTTTTGTGTGTGCTTCATGCTTTTTGCTGTTTTTACTTTATCCTAAATTCATGTAATGTTTTTACATGTCATATGCTTTGTGTGTGTTTTATGTTTGTTTTTATTGCTATTTTTACTTTATTCCCTAATCATGTAAAGCACCTTGAATTACCTTGTTGTTGAAAGTGTGATATACAAATAAAATTGCCTCGCCTTGCCTTAGGATCGATCAGAATGAGCTAAAGAGTGTTTCTGGCCAGAGAGATGTCTTGGGTTTCCTTCTGTGACTGCTACTTCATCCTGGATGGATGGATGGATGGATGGATGGACGGACGGACGGACGGACGGACGGACGGACGGACGGATGGATGGATGGATGATATAAACATTTATTTCCCCTGTATAATCCTATTGGAATTTGAAAAATGTATAGAGGTCTATAATATTTTTGAAAGACAGTCAAAAACAGTTGTTTTAAACTAGATTTAATAATCTGTGGGATATGAAATCTAGGTTGATCATCCAATAAATGTTTATAAATAAATAAATATACCATTGAATTATAGCAGATTTTCCAGTTGATGCCTGAGAAAGGCCAAATGGCAAATGTTGTGAAACTGCAGACATCCACCTATTTCAAAACATCTGTAAAATTGTTCAGGTTAACTTTTTTGGCACCTAAATTTGCAGTCACTCTTTGCACAGGTATTACTCTGATTATTTCTAGACTATATGGAAAAGTGTCTACTTTTTTCACACACATCTTGGGCCTGATACTTCTGTAGTGGATGTCTTAGCTTTGTTTTGAAACTAAAACTATACATAGGGTCCTAGTAGTTGTTGATATAACCTTTTATTTTGAGTAAGTCATTACATACAGGAGACAAAAAAGCATGAAGCATAATGAAGAAATGCCACTCCAAGATTACTCACTTTAATATTAAAAAAGCATGACCGATATAAGAGTGATCTGTGATGCTCCTTAAGTTTCTACATTGTAATTGTCTGTCTTTTTTTCTACTGGAAATGTGTGCTTTGCTTGAGGGTAAGGAAAAAGAGTAAGGGCCTTTTTTAAGACAGCTGAAGAGACTGGGCAGTGACAGCTGGGAGAGGTGGAGAACAGCAATACTCTATGCTCCCTTAAGTGTTGCAACAATAAGTTTAACATCTTGGTATATTAATTAATTAAATGCATAATTCAATCAAATTTGGGAATTGTGAAATGGAAATTTGGTTTTATGAACTCATTTATGAATCTCAAAAGCCAGTGTGTAAAATAAAACCATCCAATACCTTTGAATCTTGACTGTGATTCATGTCACATGAATAGGTGGACAGATCTAAACAGGGTGCTTAGTTGCAATGGCGCCCTTATAATGACCTGCACTACCCATGTAAAGTTTCTTTAGTGAGAAGGCTCTGGATGTCTGTGCAGTCTTGTGTGTTGTGGTTGGAATTAAACAACAGAAGTGTGCAAGAAGCAATCCCCGGTATGAGACATGCTGTGCAGTGTAATTCATAAAAAGTTAGGCTGTGGCACATCTTGGCACACAGCAGTCTGTGTCATTTAACACTGTGCCATCCCAGTGTTTGTTTATAAACACAATTGAAACCAACTCCAATCTCCTCTGTTTATTTTAATAGCTTAAGAGGGGATTGAAGACAAAGTGATATATGACTGCATTTCTCTAAGTCATATACTATTTATTTAGATGAATTTTACAAAGTGATATAGATGAAAGGGCACATCTGAATAGTATGGAAGTTGGGGAGAGAGGAGAAGGAAGGAAAAGACCAACAACTTGTGAAAGCCTAAACACAAGTAAGACTTGGTTAAAGGAAAGATGAAGATAAGACACCAACAGTGAATTCCACATCGATAATACATAGCCAAACAATGTGTTGAAATGTTAGTGTATGAAATGATGACCCTATGGTCCATGGGTTTGTGTTTATGAAAGTTTAAAATATATGCAGGAAGAGGTCATGGAAAGTTGTGGAGTTGGATGAACTTTCAGGTCAAAGTGTGAGGGGAAGGGAGAAAGGAAAAAGAGACGTCACATCTCGAGCATATCTCCACCATAATACTGAAATAGCTCCCTGTTCTTTCTTTTGCACACCTGTTCAGCAAATGTAAATGTTTTTGTGTTTGGTTTTTAGAAATGGGGGGGCGGGGACCTTGGTGAAGGTCTGTGCTCTCAGAGTGCTTTTTCTAGTTTTTTGTTTGACAGGCTGTTTTGTTTTGTAAAAAAAATTGATTTTAGAGACAGAGGGACCTGTTCTCCTGTAGAGCTTTATAGCAATGACTCGGGACAAGGGATTTAAAGTGAAGACAACAAAAAGGAGTGAGAGGAATTTTAGAAAGGAAAACGCTATAGAACAGGTGTCTGCAACTTCAGTCATCGAGGGCCGGTGCCCTGCAACTTCTAGATGTGTCTCTACTTCAACATACCTTGGTAAAATAATCAGGTCATTAGCAGAACTCTGGAGTACTTGACTGCATACTAAGGAGGTAATTCAGCCATTTGAATCTTGTCTGTTGGACTGACGACATATCTAAAAGTTGCAAGAAAATGGCCCTCGAGGACTAGAGTTGCAGCCCTCTGCTATAGAACCATCACCTCTTAATGTGTTAAATACTAAATACTTCAACAAGGGACCTTTAATTAAACTCTGAAATAATTTAACTGTGTAAGGAGGGATTTAAGATTGCACCATGTTAGTAAAAATTATTTTTTGAACAGAGACCTAATGAGTGTATCAAATTATCAATGTTCATGCCTTGATGAAATTTACTATATATTTTGAGCTTTCAGAAAAGCACAAGAAACATATGTATTATTTAATTTATTTTATATTAAAAAGAACATCAAAGCAATTGTTTTAATCTTATAGCCTAAATTTGAATAATAAATTTTTACAGTGGCAAAAGAGAGACAAATTCTGTAACCACAAGCCTTTTAAAGTATCATTTCAAGTGGTGCAGCTCTGACAGCTCAATATTTTGATAGTGAAAAAAACCAATAATCATATGAACATAAATTGGGGAACAGCAAAAGCACAGTTGGACCATGCAAAATTGGGAAGTCTGGGTCTCTCAGCTTAAGCTGCTGCCCCCATGAAACTGACCCCGGATAAGCAGAAGATGATGGATGGATGGATGGATGGATGCATTCCAGATTCAAAGACCTGGAGCACACTGACAAAGATAAATGGTCATAATGCAACTGGAAATTAACAAAAAGCTGGTTATGGCTATATAGATGTGTTTCCTGATGAGACGGTTATAAATAGTTTTTCGTCAGACGTTTTTTGAGAAATGTTGTATTTCTTATCAGAAACAAACTTCACAATTGAATGAACATAATATTGATTCAAATCTTCCAAGGGTATCCATACTTTGTGGCGATACTGTAAATATATCGTTTAACAAGCTGCATTTGAAAATACCAGGTTAAGAACATCTGTTAATTAGAAACTGTTATTTGTATTTCAATTCTGAGAGCACTAAATACCCTGTGAAGCGAAATTGTCAAATGATTTAAGCCCTGGAGCAGCAGAGTGTGGTGCAGTGGTGCAGTTGGTAGCACTGTTGCCTTGTAGCACAAAGGCCTGAGTTCAAATACCAGTCTGGGGTCTGTCTGCATGGAGTTTGCATGTTTTACCTGTACACGAATGGGTTTTCTGGCTTCCTCCCACAGTCCAAAAACATGACTGTTAGGTCAATTGGTCTCTTTAAATTCAGTGCAGGTGGTAGGAGACAGACTGATTCTATTCAAATCTAAATTGTCCTTAGGTTTGAGTGTGTGCGTGCATGGTTCTTTTTATTGCCTGTTTCAGTGTTGTCCTGCAATGGACTGACAAATCTGTCCAGGGTGTACCCTCTCACTCGATGAATGCTGGAGATAGGCACCAGCCTACCTGCAACTCTGCAGAGGATGGATGGGTATAGTTAATGAATGGATATATATACTATACAGCTTACTATATTTTAGAGAGTGGATTGGCAAACATGCACTAGCATTTCTGAAACTGTTAATGGCCAAAATAACATCAATATCATAACAGCTTCTAGTGGACAGTCTTCCACCCCATGCATGAAGCTGCAAAGCTCCTTCAGTGACAGACTGCTGCATCCAAGGTGTATGAAGGAGGTTTTCGCAGGTCCTTCCTCCCTGCAACTGTGACTAGAACTGCTCCCAACAAACTCAAAAATGTTTACACCCCTGCTGTAATTTGCACTGTTTAACTCAATTAATTAACATTTCTGTTGTGTTATTTGCACATCTGTTTTGTTTTTCTCAGTTTATTTTCTGTTAACTTCTTGTAAATAATACATTTTACTTTTTATTGCACAACTACACATGCACATTCTGTAAATATTAACAGTTTTTAAAATATCCTACTTAGTTTCACATTCTAATCTGAGTATGCCATTTTATTTTTTAATAACTCCACAATACTTTGGTTTTTGTAATAGTGTGCGGAATGCTAATAGTGAATACTTCTTTTTTTTTTTTTACGTGTCCTGTTTGGCAGTGTGGAGCTCAGAATTGGTGTCTGAGTACCAAGTAGAAGCCCAACAGATTTACTTTCACAAGCGGAGCAGTACAGCTTTTGCTATAGTACTCCACTTGATATATGTGTGAAAAATCTTTATTATGAATTGTTGGGGTTTTTATTTCCTGATGTTATGGACACGGAGACGGAAAATTAAGGAGAAGAAAGAAGGAAGATGAAGAAGAGAGGTAGGAAACAAAATGTCATGAGAGAGGGTGAGTTGAAAATACAAGAGAGGAAGGGGAACAAAGAGAACACAGGAAGACATTGAAGTCTGCCTCCATACCCACAGGACGGCAGAGAGGGGGGGGAAAACAAAACACGAAAAAGGAACATCGACAAAACCAACCAAACATTGTGAACTAAGAATTACACAACCACATCACACAAAAATATATATAAAAATACAACAACAATGTCACAGAGAAACTCATGGTACCGATTAATCAAGCTCTAGTAATGATAACCTCAGCCCAAGAATATATCCTTAAACACCAGAGACCCCACATCAATGTGTGTGTGTTAGCATGCTGGTGCATATAAGGTTTCTCCATAAGAGTGTTCGATAGTTGGTGTGAGCAGGCATCAATCCGTCTCCCAGGAATCGATGCAGACATGAAGGAGATCGGAGCAAAGACGTCCAAAGGACCGCCAGAGCCCCAGGCGGGGCCGACCGCATCCCCCAAGAGAGGAGAAAAGGAGAACCCCAGGGGAACATCCAGCGGCCACTATGCAGGGGCCCGGGGGGCAGCAGTGACGAGCCCACGGGCTCCGCCGGCAACCGGCCGCGCCGGGGTGGGCCGGTCAACGGACCGGGGGAGCCGGGGCCCAGGGGCACCCCACCGCCCAGCAGGGACCCGACAAGGGACCGGCCGACAAGGGACCGGCCGACAAGGGACCGGCCGCCACACGACGCCTCCACCCTAGGCCAATCCCCACCGCCAACATCCCAGCGCCCCACCAATAGCCGCAGGGGACGGACAGCATCCCCAGGCCGGGCTCAGTCAGCATCTGGACGCCAAGTTGTACCAGCTCCCGGGTCCTGATCCCGCGCAACGCAGGGCGCCGAGACCAGGCATCCAACGAGGGCCAGGGCCGGTCCAACCCGCCAATGAACCGGCCACGCACGGTGCGCACAGAACAGGTGATCAAATGAGCAGAGACGCCGGATCCGCATCCCGCCATAGTGAATACTTCTATTATCTGTCATTTTGCTGCTGTGTACTTTGTACAGCCGAATTTCCCCCTTGTGGGACAATAAAGGATTATTCTATTCTATTCTATTCTGTTCTATTCTATTCTATTCTACATTACCCTTAGGTATGAGTGTGTGCATGCATGGTTGTTTGTCCTGTGTGTCTCTGTTGCCATATGATGGACTGGTGACCTATTCAGGGTGCATCCTGCCTCTCACCCGATGAATGCCAGAGATAGGCACCAGCCCACCCGCAACCCTGCAGAGGATGGACAGGTATAGATATTGGATGGATGTATATACTGTACAGCTTACTTCATTTTAGACAATGGGTTGGCAAACATGCACCAACATGTCTGAACTGAGGAAGTCTGTTCCAGATAAGGGGAGCATAAAAAGTGAAAGCTGCTTCTCCATGTTTAGTTGTGAGTCTAGGGATGTTTAGTAGGCTAGAGTTGGAGGACCTGAGTGGTCTTGGTGGTTGGTACCATGACAACAGGTCTTCAACATATTTTGGTGCCAAGCCATGTAATGATTTATAAACTAGTAAAAGTATTTTAAAGTCTTTTCTCCGAGCTACAGGGAGCCAGTGTAAGGACTTTAGAACTGGGGTGATGTGCTCTACTTTCCTGGTTCTAGTGAGGACGCGAGCGGCAGCGTTCTGGATCAGCTCCAGCTGTCTGATTGACTTTTTAGGCAGACCTGTGAAGATGCTGTTGCAGTAATCAATCCGACTAAAGATAAACGCATGGATGAGTTTTTCTAGGTCGTGTTGCAAAATCAGTCCTTTAATCCTAGAGATGTTCTTCTGGTGATAGAACGCTGACCTTGTTATTGCCTATATGTGACCCTGGAGGTTCAGGTCTGAGTCCATTACCACACCTAGGTTTCGAACCTGATCAGTAGTTTCTAGCTGTATTAATTGAAGCTGTGTGCTGACTCTTGATCGTTCCTCCTTGGGTCCAAAAATAATCATTTCAGTTTTGTTTCTATTCAGCTGGAGAAAGTTATGGCACATCCATCCATTTATTTGGTCAATGCATTGATTTAGGGTTTGAATGGGTTCAGAGTCACCTGGTGACATTGTAATGTAGAGCTGAGTGTCATCTGCATAGTTATGGTAGCTAATGTTATTGGTTGCTATAATCTTGCCTAGTGGGAGCATGTAGATATTAAATAAGAGGGGCCCCAGGATGGACCCAATTACAGGACAAATTCCTACCTATTACTCTCTGCCATTCCACATGATATGCCATCCCACAGTTAGAACCCATTGCATTTTTACTTTTATATTTCTATGTATGCACACAGCACTGCTTGGCATAAACCAGAAGATGTATGTTAAATCAGTGCAAATAAAAATAAGTAATGCATGTAATAAAGATTGATTACTGTAATAAATGAGCCAGTTTATGTTTCTTAATCCATATGCGGTAAATTATGTATAAACTATGTATAAATTATGTATAAAAAGTAGGGGTGTTCGATATTGGCTTAAAAAACAAAACATTTCTGATATGCTGATATAGTCTAAATCTTGATTTCCAATACTGAGATATATATATATATATATATATATATATTAATACCGCCAACAGGCGTGTACTTAAACGTTCAGGGTTGGGTCAGAAATGCAAATGCTGATCTGTCATATTTTGACATTTTGAATGAAAGGAGAATTAGCTGATGAGTTTGATGTTTAAGCTTTTTACTAGGGATGTCTGATATTGTCAGCCTACAATCATTTTCCACCCATATTGGCATTAAAATGAAATATCGGTGTTGGTTTTTACTTTCCTTATTGAAACAACTTTTATACCTTAGTTTCATGTCATGCACACAGCAATCCAACATCTTGTAGGTGGGACATTGCATACTTTCATGTCAAATCTGCCTATTTTCTGAACACTCTATGTATATAGACATATTATACAGCATTGGAAAGCTACGACTCTTATAATTCCAATTATATATGCCAATCAAGGATAGAATCATAACTGTAGACAGCAAGTGTTTTTGTCAAACCACCAGGTCACGGTTTGTAGCCTCATATCAGTGCCGTCTCGAACAAAAACTGTATTTTTCCATTCACAAGGGTCCAATAAAATAGTTAGTCCCCTACGAATCCGATGTCCACAATTCAAAATAATCCACAGCTAAAAACCATCATAATTTCCTTCCTTGCAAACATTTATCACAATGTTTTCATTTTAGATTTCGTTAGCATTGTAATATTAGTCTACAAATTACACTGCACATAACCAGAAGTGTGAGCTTACCCAAACTTTAGAGTGATTCCTTTCCAAAGAGAACCCAACCATGCCTCTACTCCAAATGGTTCAAGAATAGCTTCAGTTTTAATTTGGGTATGTGTTTTTAAAACATTTTGGGCAGAAATTGCAGGATTGTTAAGGGGTTTTAATTACTTCCTTGCTTACTCATTAAAATCTTTCTCTTCAACCTCATAGGAGGGATAAGGACAAAAAACGTAAAAAAAATAAAATCTATTTTTTTATTTTTTTTATTTATAGGACCACTTGTGATTTAAAATTCTTGTCTTATACATTCTATAAAATAATAGGTTTAATAGATTTACCAGTTTTGGTATATTGTGTATACACATGTAACTCTTTTTAAAATTAAGATAAGTGTAGATTTGTATCCCGAATAAAGCTCTGTGGTGGTCAAGAACAAAAAGATTTCAGTAAGGATGTGGATATTATGTCTTAAAAGATTAACTAAAATGTTAGACTTCCCTTATTCTTAATAATGTTGTTATTTAAATATATATGTGTAAATATAAAAACTCCAACCCAGTGTAACTGAATGACTTCAAGAGTCTCATTGTGGTACTTTGCAGTAGTGTAAATGTCAGTCTGTGCAAATGAACCTTTTGAAATTGAGTTTACTTTATGAAATGTCATTTGATGTATGTAACCATTTAAAATAAAGTGACTGTATGCTGATTTTTTAAAGGTCATCTTATTCTTTTTCCTGTTTTCTGTTTTCTTTGGTGTCTTTGTCAGATAAAAACCTGTATTCGATACTGCTTGTCGCTGTGAGACAAGGAATGATCTACTAACTCTTACAAGCTTTAATGCAAGAATGATCTTTTTCTTTGTCTCCAATCACGCCTAAAAGACAATCAGGCCATAAAGTAATATTGGTACCAGAGACACAACTTGTGTTCCTGAAGCCTCTCTCGTCTCTTTACAGCAGAGGCGTCTCTTTAAGGAACATAATCCCACAATATTGAAACTGTTTTTGAAACCCTTCTTGCTCTTAACCCACGGTTCTAAACTGACATCGTTGGACGATTTCTATATTAGAACATGCAATTGTTGAAATCTGTGTTTATTTTAGATGCTCGAATCGTGTGATTCTTAATGATGTACGATGATGCAGTTTAGTCTCCATTAAAAATATATCCAGAAGGTGGTCTAAAAAACATTACAACCCTGTATTTTATTTTACCTTAATAACAATGTTTTGTTTTTTGTCTTTTGATAAAAACTGCATACTTATTTCATTCACTTTATTATCTCGAATACATTTTTAATGTAATTTTTATATGTTGGATAATTGTGGGTTAACACTTCCTTTAAATCTTCATTTATATTTTTAATGTATAACAACACAAATAGGGAATCTTAACAAATAAATCGTAAATGATTGTTAAAATAACTGGTTATGTGTGGCAATCAAGCTGTATTACACCAAGGGTAGTAATATTTGGTTTTCAAATTCCCCAACACCACAAGCTATTAGGTGGAGATCAGTTTTGCAGCTGTTATTGGGTAGCTTTGAGAGCAAAGTGAGTTAGAATGTGTTGCAGAATAATTCAGCTCAAAAAGAAAAAGAAGAGAGGAGAAAATATGTCAGAACACGAATTTCAGAGAGGCAGAAAGAGAACACCAGAGAAAGAAACAGCCAGTGAAAAACAGACCAAAAGCAAAATGGAGAGAAAACATTGGATACATATTTATTAATCTTGCCAGATAAGAAGGCAGAAATAGAAGGTAGAAACCTTCTTAGCCCTTTCCCAATTTCCCTTTTAGTTACTTTTACCAGCTACTTATTTTCTCAAAGGCTCAGACAAGTGACCAGCAACTGATCAGGGATCCTGAACTTTTACATTGGTTTGTAGATACAGAACATGTTTTATGTATGGATGCATCTTTAAAGCTTTTTAGGTCTCATGCATAACTTCATCAACATGTAGCAGTATGACTGTAAGAGGTTGATGAGAATATTTGTGTTGCACTTACATGCACACACAGGTTCATGATTATGTTCCTGGCAGCTGTGAAAGCAAAAAATGCTCTCTACTCTTTCTTTACCATCAATAAAACTAGAGCCATGGCTGGTCAGAACAATGTTTAACAATGGTGGAACTGTGTTTGAGAGGTACTCTCCAGGATGATTCTCTTGTCTTTCTTCCAGCTGTTAAAATTAGACTTTCATTTTTAAACCAGTCCTTCATGTCCTACTAGGTTAAGAAAAGTGTGAACTCCTGCCTTAAGCTCCACTGTGTTCAGTCAAAATGGCCCTTTAAGAAGATTCTTAAAAAAAAAACTAAAACGATTGCTATTCAGATAAGCACTGATGTACAAAGTGAAGAAACTTTATTTAGATACTCAGTCTTGTGTGTACTCTTCCTTTTAACAGACTCAGTACCACAGTCATGGTAACAACGGAGTTCAAGTCTTATTCTAAAAGGAAGTAACTCAATCAGATGCAGTGAACGTTATTTTAAACCGTATGAATTTTCACAGCATAATTTACGCATGAAAGAATGTCATTGTTCAGCCCCTGGACCTGTTAAACCTCTAGGCTTGTCCAGTAGTTATTCTGTCCTCCAGCCAAGGCGTTTCTATGCCACAGAGTAACATATCCTGTCATTAGCACTATTATAGCTGTCAAGGGAACTGCAGTATTGCTGACTGAGATGAGGTTTTTATCAGCTGCTTTTCCACCCCCAGGTTACCCCCCCCCCTGAAATATAACATAGTATATATTTTTTTTATTTGGCACACATCAAGTTAAAATTCAAACAGAAATTGTTTAGGTTTTATTAAACAATACTGGATTTTTAAGCTTTTTGTCCTTGAAGTTAGCACCCCTACCAAACTGGCACATGGAGACACATCCTTGTAGATAATTAACTTTCCAGCATCACCTTTTGATGCTGTAGCACGTAATAATAATAATAAAAAAATTGTTTCCTTATGGAGGTTTTCTGCTGAGTTTCCACCTCCCAGTCACACTCTACTTAGGTTTTAGATAACAAAACCACATATTTTTAAATTGGCTTTTGAAGTGAAAATTTAAAAGAGTCAGTTTGTGGTGTACATGTAGACTAGTGCCTTGTCCACACGTAGCAGGGTATCTCACAAAACGAAGATATTTTTCTATGATTTGGACTGTCATCCACACGAAAGCGCAGATTTAATGCACCAAAAACAAATCTTTCTAAAAACTCCGGCCAAAGTGAAGATTTGTGTTTTCTCCCTTTTAAGCGTTTGCGTGTGGACAGAAATAACCACAGTTTTAGGCTCCGCAACGTCACTTTCCGCAACAAAAATGCTCCGACATAACTTGTGCGACCTGTGTTTACACTTAGAAACGGCATTTATGCTCTCAGAGCTGTGTTGGCATTATCGATTGTCGAAGCGCTTTTTGCTTGCTTGTTTTTACAAGCTCAATTACTGCTCTAAGTAGCAGTTTGAACACAGAAAGTTACTCTGAGTGGATTGGATTTGGAGGAACTACTGCCCCCTACAGGTTGGGCATGTCTATGAATGTGCTTAACAATACACTTATGTTGTTAGGTGTGGATGGAGTTTTTTTCTTTTTAAACGAGGTGGTGATGAGGATATATATATATTTTTAAACCCGGCTACCTGTGTATATGGCCTAAATATCGTGAGGCTATTAAAAATAAAGTAGTAAATACCCACTTTTGTGCATAACTTCTCTGGCTTTCAGTACCTAGAAACAACAACAAAAGGTAAGTTTCCACTATTGGAACTTCAGGGTAATTTTACCAGAACTTCACGATATGCGAGTGTCTCCAGAACACTGAGAAGGACCGACAGGGCCATTTTCAGGGCCATTTCAGGAACTAACCGAGTACCTGTCTTGGGGTATGTACTCAGAAAGAGTCGCCCGGTAGAGTCGCTTGATGGGAGCTGTGGTTAACTTATCTGATTAGTTGTAACTCAGAGAAAAATGAGCAAATGTTGCCAAACAACCGGCTTTGTAAAATAAGAAGAGTTGCTGGCCAAGCAGTAGCAGCATCAATAAAATAATCAACATACTAGGAATGAAAAGCCTATTTCATTCTATAAGTGGCTTGTAGATCTAATTAGCATAATACCTAAATTTATACTAACGGTAGGTGCAATGTTAAAATGAATAATTTCTGAGTAATTTAACATCACATTGAGAGCAAAAACAGCAGTAATATCTTTTTTTGTACAATTGGATGTACATTTAGGCAGTAAGGGGCTAATGTGTGAGGCATGGAGGGCAATTGGACCATACACAGTAACTGCACATTTTCTGATGCGTAGTGACAAGTGTGTTTGTCATGATTTCAGTTGCTTTCCTGACCCACATGCAGAACATAGAATACAACCAGAAGCTGATTTAAAAGTTTATTGAACGATTTGTAGATTGTTCGGGATGACCTTCAAGAACTGATCAACAGGATGCACACAGTTAAGTAGCGAGGTGAGGATAGTTAGAATGATGAATCTTAGAATGAACAGCTTACTGGTGGAGATGGAGGAATGAACCAGAGGGGGAAGCAGAGTTCAGAGTTGAGTGGTGGACGGCGGACAGGCGGAGACTACAATCAGGGATTGAAGCTGCAGGCTGTATGACGTGGAAGGAAGTCCAGGAACTCAGAGAGCGAGGAAGCAGGTCATGGTAGAACTGGGAGACAATCAGGTAGGAACCTTGGAGAGTAGCATAGGAAATATTACCCAAAGGTAAAACTATAAGGTATGTAAGCAAAGCATAGAGATACGCTGGGAATACAGAGAGCTAGAAGTACCATGGGAGGCAAAACGCTCAGGGGTCAAATGCCAGATAGCCAGCTCCTTAATGAGCCAATATAGTCATGATGAACTGCAGGTGTGCAGGTAGGTAGCAGCGAAAAACTCCACCCTCCAGCGCTGGTAGGTGGTTCTATTCCCCGGCGACTCCCTCTGGAGGAGAACTCAGAGAAGAGCAGAACAGACAACCCAGACTTTCTGGCAGTGTTGTGTTGTCTAAATGAGTGCACTGAATGAGAGAGATTGTGTTTTTTTCTTTCAAGGCTGGTGATGCAATTTTTAAAATGTATTTTTACCTGAAGTATTTCATCTCAATTTTTGTTGAACTAAGAGATCATTGCCAGTTTTTTAAATTATTTTTGCGGGAACGGGGTATACCGTTGCTTGTCTATGTTGGCTGGATGTTGGTGGGGGGGAGTTGGGGGTCATGTTACTTTAATAATTGATTTATAATTGAATAGCAAATCTTTCAAATAATGAACAGCTTAATATTTGGAGCTGCCAGATGGTTGCCTTGCACCAAGAGGGATCTGGTGTCAATCCAGGTCTGGCATTTTTCTGCATGGAGTTTGCATGTTAATCCTGTGCACACAAAGGTTTTCTGGGTTTGGCTGCTTTCTCGCACAATTCAAAACCACCACCACCGCAAGAAACCCTTTAAAGATAAGCAGATACACAGTAGACATAGTGTAATTTTACTTGCTTGCGTTCTCTAGTTATTTTAGGTTTTTATAGCAGCCAAAATTAATGTCATCTACGTTTTCAAAATAAGAAAAACACCCAATATCCAAGGAAAACACCTAAACTTAGAGATAATTTTGCCAAAACAACATGAATGTGGGTAAAACCCTGTTGTCAGTGCAACCGTAGCACATGAGACAACAGCATGCCTGCAGAGCTGTCACTAATCAAGTTTCATTTTGGTCTTCACCAGCTGCTGGTTGGACATCGCTGAATAGCTTCAAAACTGTCAATGCCGTCACACTTCTCCATGAAGTGGCAGCTCCTGAGAGGAATTCGTTAGACAAACCCTGGTTGTGCACACATACAGCTTCTACGCTTCATTTCTCCATATACTGAAGAGGACCTGCTTGATCCTAAACGATGTCTATAACGTTCAGTATACTGTGTTCTTAAATCTGTATTGTACCTTCAATGTGCACCCACAGGGTTTATGTAAAGACCAACAGCTTCCACTTACACTACATACTGCTGCAGAGTCCTTTGACAGTGATGTATAATCTCTCATAAAGACCAGAGATTAAAGAATAATAAAATGCCACCCTCGCTCTAGCTCAGACATTGTACATCTTCAGCAAGAATCCAGAATTTCTAAATGAAGATGAACTAAGTGGAATGTAGCTAGCATATTGGTCTGGGAACAAGCACAGAGGAAGGTTGCTGCACAACGTCCTGCTGAGATAACTCGTTTCCCTGAAATGTTTTTTTTTTTTCATAACTGGACTGTGGCAAAAGCAAAACAATAGAGCTGTTTTTTACATGGACAAGAAATCATATGACATAAACTCTAACACCGATCAAACTGAGCTGTGCGACAATCTGGGAGTTCTTTGTTTGGATCCATTCTTCAGTGTTAGGCTTCAAATTAATGTGGAAAAGTTGTGACTGAACATGCCATATAACACATGGTTTCAAAAACAACAGAAGGGTGCCCATTTTATTAGCTTTTTTTCCCTTTTGTTGTTAAGTGCACACCTTTCTGTGCGAGAGAATGGATCCCAAACGAATGACATGCTATTAAAGTGAAAACAAAAGCTGAAAGTAGCTAAACAAAAAGAGAATAAAAAAAGGTGTTTGAGATAAGAAGTGTGGCACTCCTGAGTGGGCTGCTGAAAGCAAGGGTATTTTCAAAAACCAGTCAAAACTAGTATTATTAGATTATTAGAAGTATTAGAAGTATAGTATTATTAGAAGCTGGTTAATTTGTTGAAAACTATTAAGCTTTGGTAATACACCAGGCCTTTTGTGTTGAATTGTATAATCACTGTTGTCAGACACTTGCTGAAACCAATTATCCCATACGGTAATCTTTCATTTTAGCAGAGAAGATTTGGTGTTGTTTATTGTAATATCTAAAGATAACCTTAATTAAATACAAAATGTCATTTTCAGGCTGATTTCATTTTTAAGGGAACAAGCTATCCAAGCCAATCTGGCCCTACGTGAAAAAGTAATCAAGTGTTTGTGATAACTGGCAATAATTATCACTGTGTATGAACTATGGGACACTTTTTTACAGAAATGTTTTAATTCATATATTCTTGGGCTGAGGTTATTATCAATAAATCTTGAATAATCAAGAGCTTTTCAAGAACATTGTTGTTGTATTTATATACCCATTTTTGTGTGTTGTGGATGTTTAGTTCTTAGTTCATATTATTTGGTTTATTTTGTCAATGTTGCTTTTTTTTGCTTGTTTTTTTCCATTTCTCTGCCGTCTGGCGGAAGTGGAGGACTGTTTTTTTTGTCTTGTGTTCTTTTTGTTCCCCTTCCTCTCTTGTATCGTCAACGGACACTCCTACCTCTCCTGCCTCTCTTCTTCATCTTTTTTCTTTCTTCTCTCTTGTTTTTTTTTCAGAGGAATCCATTTATAACCTTTTTCTTTTTAATTTAATCATGTTCATATCACTAAATCCTTTCCTTCTGTATTATGTCTGTTTTATTCTGTATTGTTTATGTGATTTGTTCTACATGTAGCATATTTTAGGTGATCCCCCCTATATTCTGAACTTATGTTTATGTACATAAATTTGAAAGCTTTTACAAATATTAACTAAAAATAAAGTTGTCCTCCGAAGAGGGGGGGTGGTGGCGGGCCCAAAAAAAACAAAAAACAGAAATGTTTCAATTCAGACAGAAGAGGGTTTACAAGCATGAACAGGCTCCTTAAGGTCATGCCATAGCAACTTCAAAAACGTTGTTTTCTTGTTTGTCCACAGAACATTTTCCCAAAAGTCTTGGGAATCATCAGGATGTTTTTTATAGCAAATATGAGATGGATCTTTGTGTTCATTAGTGATGGTTTAAACTTTGAATTCTCCAATGAATTCAGTTGTTACCCAGTTTAAATGGAGTTAACATGTTAACTGAGGTTCGGGAGCACGACCATGCCTGAGCAGGCTTGGGAAAGACTGCACCCCCACGCTGAGTCTTTTCTATTGTCTGCATCTCCCCGGACCTCCCATCCATTCCTTCAATAATCTTTTAAAATCAGATGTCTGAAGCGTGGTCCTTACTAGTGAAATGTTGAATTATAATCAGTTCTTGAATTAGTTTATGTCAGGGCATAATTAGTATTTTTTGAGATTTTTGGCCTACTTCATGTTGTCAGACAGGATCTATTTATGATTTCTTTATGGTACAGATGTGGCCATAGAGCAAAGAAATGACTCATAACTATTGTTATCCAATTTAGACTTTTGCTTTTGTATCTGTATCTTTATGGGGAAAAAAAACAATTAGCACACACTAGCATAGCAACTTTGGGAAGAAATGATTAAACTCATCACTGGGTAGGAAAAAGTTGGTTTATTTTCATCCAATTTGTGTTGAGAAAAACTCATTTCTTGCAACCTCTAAGAGCAAAACTGTGTGAAGGAGCTTACCATAATGACTCAATTTTACTTTTAATGATTTGGATGTTTTATATATAGAGCACATGCAGTGAAGTTATATCAAATGGTTAAATTGCTATGTTGCACAGTAGGTAAGCAGCACCACCCTGAAATATTGTTGCACATATAGTTGTGTTGTTTTTCGCAGTCAAATCCAGTATGGAGCTAAAATATAGCTGCATTATTATGCCTAAAATGCATCGTAAGTACATTGAATCTTTTTTCGGGGGTGGTGGGAATGACAAATGCAATCGACGTTCTGGTGTTTTTATGAGTGGAAGATTTCTGTGCTTTCACCTACCTGGACCTCAGTAGTGACAGAATTCCAAATATTTTATAAATATACAGTACATTTAGTAGATACACATATCCACAGTATAATATCAATCAAGAAAACCAAGTTTACGTGTTTGGGACTGTTGTCTTAGTAAGAAATTCAAACATGTTTCATCTTCATATTGTTATCAAAAGTGTCCCTATGCACTTGTCTATTCATCCTTCCTTCAATTAGATGACGTCTGTCAGTACCATAGCCTGTATGACAACCCACACTGTGATGTTCCCACCTGCAAACTTCACTACTGGCATGTTTTTTTGAAATGATGTACAGAAACATACTTCTTCTAAGCATGGTGTGTATAATCACATCCAAAAACTTTGGCCTCAACTGACCATACTGCTTTCTCCCAGTATTTCACATGCTTGTCTAACTATGACATAGACTCTATGTCATAGAGGCTTTGGTGGTTGAGAGCACTACTTATTGTTTTCAAGGGAAAAACTGTGCCTGCTATTTCCAGGTCTTTCTGAAGCTCTCTGGGTGTGCACACACGACAACTTCTTGGAGGAGTCAAAAGAATCAGTCCAAAGTTTTAAGAGAGACACCTAGTTGTGGTTAGTTTTAAGATAAATTATGTTCCTCCCATATGATACTGATTTGCACATAACAGTAAGAAATCTTTCTAAATACTGACTAAACCTTATCCTTTGAATGGAAGTTGATGTACTTCAGAATCCGCTTTTTAGAACATGTTTGTACTTTTAAGACAGTAGATCTACGAACCGACCAAAATTTAACATTAAATACTTTTTTTCAGGATGACATTTTAATGATAGTTGTAAATCTCTTTGAGAAGCAGTTTGCTACTTTTGTGAAAATTTTGTGTAGGGAGGCATACACAACTCTGATGAGAACTTCAAACTACAGTAACCTGTGTTTCTACAGGGTCATTCTAAATGGGGCTCCCAGAACCATAACTGTAATCCAGGCAAATTCTTATCCACTCTGGTGTTGGTACAAGTTTAAATTGTTGATTATTTAGACTAAAAAGGAGAGGAGCTAATGGCATATTTTGCAGTTTACCTGTGTTAAATGTTCCATTAGTGAGAATTTCATGTTGTGTCTGTTTATGTAAAATTTGATAAAACCACACAACACAGAGAAATAAATAATCTTAATTCAGCCATTCTAATTAGGGATTTTTCTTTTCATAGTTGAAATTCCATTTTAAAAAGTGGGATTATCTAATGGGCCTACTGGGCATGGGCCCAGACCCGCTTGGGCCCCTCAGGTGAGAAGTTTAAGAAAGAAACTTTGAATTTAGGTTTCAGATATGGCACTTAACACTCTGTCCCGAGGTGCCTCCGTCATTTTGATCCAGACCTGATTAGATGCCAAATTTACATTGCATCAAGATACACTTCCACTTCATATGCAGCTTCTCCATCGAGCATCAGCAGACCAATCAGTCAGCTTTTTGTCCTGAGACAGCCATGAGTTGGTTAACTGATACAAATTTTTGTTATTTATTTTAGTTAGTATCAGAACTTGTCAGTTTTTCATTTTTCAATTGAAGTGTTGATCATTGCTTTAATGTGAAATAAACACACGGATATTTATTTAGCATCTTTCAGAGTGTAACAACAATTACAACAATGAAAAATAAATATTCACCCCTCAGATTGATTTGAAAGAAGATATTGGAGTGACTGATTTAGGAACAATATCATAATTTCATTTAGCTTAACTTAAATACACACATTTAACATCAGTTATTAAAATTTTAATAAAATATTAAAACCGAAACAGCTGTGTCCAGCAATTTATATACCAGTATCTTTAGAAGCCATCATTGCAACATGTTGTATTTCATTTGATGATATTACAAAGCAACTAATCAATGGATAAAGTCTAGACAGCATTGCAGTTGTTGACATATTTTGCTGACAAATCTATGATTGTAGTTTACAGTTGGTTGGTTGAATTAACAATAATTTTACCCGACTTGTGAGAGCGATGCTGTATTGATTGCTTCATCCATCTAACTGAAATGTAAAAAGGCTCCTACAACTAGATTCTGATCATTTAAATAGTAAATCAAATAAAAGTCAAAGGTTTAAGTAAACATGAAAAAGAACAAGAACCAACAAGTATTTGTTCCCAGTAAAAAAGGATCAAGTGAATACCATGAACAAAGCAAGGTAAGCATTTAGTAATGATCACCTTACAACACTGGTTACATCAGGCCAAGCTGTAAATGACGGAGTTGTTAACAGCTTACACATGAATGAAACATAACTGTGGAGAAAATCTGTTATTTTATATCTTATTTTAGGGCAAAGTGACCGAATATATTATCCAAACCTGTGTTTTGACGGTGTATTTTATGGATGCGGGTTTAAAGTGCTGGGTGACCATTAAAATAGAAGTAATGTTTCTCTCGTCATCCAGTTTTTGACCTGGTCTTGTTAACCTTAAATGACAACCTGAAGGCGTTTCCAAGATGTTAGACTGGTGAGACATGTCTGGAAGGACATTAGTGACACAGACATATGATCCTCTTCATCCCTGTTGGAGGGCATTGTTGCTTGACAAAGCTAAAGTTTTGTGGTAATGTAAAAAAAGTTCAGCTGTTTGTTAAAGGTTTCTGTGTGTGTCACCTTTTCATTATGAACCCAGTGTGTCTAAACTCACAGATTCCACATGTCCTGCACCTCTTTGGTAAAGCACAAAGCTTTTCTCAAATAGTAAATGTCATTTTCCATGGGTATGTTTCAGAAACATTTGGAGCCAAAAGGTTCCCTGCTATCTTTGCACACAGACGAACAGTCTTGCGTGGGAAAACCGTGTCCTCCGCCTCCATCACAGAACTGTCCCCAAGGAGAAACTTCCTACAGAAAAACAAGGCGATTAGTAAAGCTACCTGCAACAGAAAATGACTCACTATGCAGCTTCAACACAAACACAAGCTTTTATAACAGCTGTTACCTTCTGCTTTCTGCTACACAGCTTGATTTGTTTAATTTGTCACATAACTTGACATTTCCAAGGAAGTACAGATGTGTTCTTGTAATTCGGCAACAGGACTGAAGCAATGTTCTTATGGCACAGCCAGTAAAGATAAAAAACCTCTGAATTAGTAACTTTCACACAAGGCCTGTATGGATATTCATCTCAACATATGGATAGAAGCAATGTAGCTCTCAGCACACATATCTCACCTGATGCTGATTAGGAAGGTAGAATTTCAGATCAAGCTATCCTGACTCCAATCTCTGTTCAGGCAAAACATTGCTACAGTTTTTTTTTTTACTTTGATCTGTCTTACTAAGATAGAACGATAACAATGATAAATAGAAGATGGTACCGCAGTGGGTGTAAAACTTCTTCACTCCTCCCACAAAGATCATATCTTGCATCAAGTGTCTTTGCTGAAGTCTCACAGATGTGACAGGTGATAATTTACAATGGCAGCTTTAGAGCAAAGGACAAGTGTTAGGGTAATCTCAATCCATTACATCTGCATGCCAGCGTATCCCTTTATGGCCCTGAAGATGTTGGCTTTAGTGCCGTCTTGGTACATGGCAAGCATTTCATCCCTGCTTGTCATTTGGGTTATGAATTCTCTTGAAACATTTCAGTGATGTGTGTTAAGATGTCCATGTCCCCTTGAACAATATAAATGACTTACACCAATCCAAATTCTTCCCCCCACCCAGTGAGTGATTCATGACCTGATGCTATTTATAGCCATGACTGGCATTAAATGCATAAATAGCTGGGCTAATGTGGTACAGCTCAGTGTGAAATCGTGTGTGCACACACCTGCTTGTTGTGTGGATGAGCTCTTCCTCCAGCATAATGGGTGTAATGCTTCAACCACTGCTACCACTGCCGCTGATAGCTCTTCAAGCCGGCTGCATTCGTGAGCCTACTGTCAACTTTTATAACGTGCACACTACTTGAAATCTGTGTTGGTACAAATGAACATTTGCATACAGAAATTGTTCAGGTTGATATTTTCCAGTCATTAGGGGCAGGAGTGTAAGAGAAAAACCGAAACTGACAGAGCTACAAATATTGTGTCAGTTTTGGTCTACTCAATGTTTTTATTTACCATGAAATTATTAAAAAGGGCCGTGTTTACGTGAAAATCTCAAAGGGAATGTGACATACAGCTATGTATTATTGAAACCAGATAGTTACACGGCCTGTAAATAAAGACAGAACCTTTTTTCTCACAATCTTGCATAAAATCAGACTAAACCTTTGCTATTTTAGGTCATTTTGAATTACCGGAAGTATTTTTATTTCCTGAAGACTAAAATAACAAAAGTAATATATTTTTAATTGATTTCCATAAAATCGGAACCAAGATTAGTCTGCCTTTAAACCATTTTGAGAAGCCCCAAAGCCATGACAATGATGTCATGACTTTGTATGCTTAGGAATATTTCTAATCAGTTAAATAGAGGTATACCTCCGGATGTATTTTAAGGCACACTTCAAACGCAAAGAATTCTGCCAAGACGTCGGTAAGAGTATTGTTGGCTTCCACAAGTCGGGTCCATCCTGGTGTACAATTTCCAGATGACTAAAGGTGCCAGATTCATCACTTGGTGGTATAAGAAAATAACATTTTGTGGCAATATCTAAACAATATTTCGAGACATCAGCCAGGAAGATAGGTGCAAATGGGTCATTCAAGTTGACCTTTAGCATACCGCCAAAAGTCTAATGCCTAAGTCAGTGTTTTGGGTCACAAAGCCCTGATTGTGATCCCCCAAAAATTGTGAGCTAAGTGGAGAAAACTCAGCCTATAATCCTGAGTCAATTACAGCAGTTCTGTCAGGAGAAATGGGCCAAAATTCTAGCAGACATTTGAGAGAAGCTTGTGGAAAGAAACTCAAAACATTTAACTACAGTCATAGAGTTTAAAAGGTAATTATTTCAAGCATTGAGGAAATTTACATAGATTTTACATTTGAAGAACATTCTTAAAAATTGTCTATTATTTTGGCACAGAAATAATTTAACTAACCTTAACTGAGCTAATACAGGAAAACTTTACCCTAATTAAATGTCAGACAGTGAGTGGGAAAAAAGGCATCATGCATTTCTTTATACACTGTAAATATTAATTTCAACTGAATTTAGCAACTAATCCCACAAAATAAAGGTGCTGTCACATATTCAGGTCTTTTTAAATAAAATAGCACTTTAAGGTCAACTCAATTAGCCTACATCCTTTCCCCAAATTGAAAACCTATTTGCGTTTGCTTTTCAATACCACAAAACCAGTCAGCTGTGGAGAATTTGTAATGTAGTCATGGGTGCCATGGCTTAGATATTTCTTAATTACAACATAATTGATGGCTAATGTTTTGTGGCGTACAGAAGTCCTGTTTTTAGTGGTGCAGCAATATGAGCAGAGGAGGCAAAATCTGACTATGGCTGAGCAGCTAAAGTTATTATTTCATTAGACCTTGGGACACATGTGCTGCTCCACAATTGAGGTGCATAGCTATTGGCCTGGAAAATCACACAGAGACCGTGTTTACATGGCAATCGGCATTCAAAGTGCACGGGTCACGATCAGGAGAATTAATCTAATTACCGTTATCATTATTTTATTATCTGATAAATTGGCTGTCTTGACAAATGCTCCCTGAGGATATACACGTGGAAAATTAAAAAGTCCTGGTTCTGCTAGAATGAATAAATTAAAATTTCTTTCTAATTAAGCCTGTACATGGGCAAGGACATGATGAAATTAAGTATAAAAACTTTAGTCACTTGGCAGACTGTGATAGATGTGATGCTTAAAGGATGCGTTTTTGTGTATCGTTGCTAGTCGAAGTAATAACAACAAATTAAATCAGGTATTGTGATCTTGGCAGCATCTAATGAGATGGTAAAATTCTTGAGCTTACTTAATTTCCTCACTTCTAATTACATAAATATAAGCTCATTACTTTGTCCTTAAGTTTTCTATAGAAGCAATGTTTTGACATTTCTTCTCATAGATAAGAAACTGTTTTGTCATAAAAATATATTCTTTGTTAGTGTTTTTTCCTACACAGCACTCACATTAATGCTACAAGGTATAAAGAAATATCACATGACAGACTTAAATAGTTTATGATTTAAATGCAATGTTATTTGAGTAGCTTAATTATAAGCACAATGTAATTATTATATTTCCTTTAGAATGAAGTGTTTTTTTTTCTAACTTTGCTCGGTGTTTCACTATGGGAATCACCTCGACGTGACCTACTACTTAAGCTCCAATGACATCACGTCTGTCTGTGACAGACGGGTTGAGCCGTGTCTGTGGCTCCAGACACCATCCTATATCACGGCCAACCTACCCCTCCCAACTTATTCTCGCTTTCTTTCCATGAGAGACTAGAAGCTGCCTCAGCGCATCCAGGCTAGCTTGGACATCTGTTTAACTGTTCTTAGGCGTCCCGTCGAGGTGTATGTCGCCGATGCAGGTATCTAGGCTCGGTTCTGGATTGTGCTGGGATATCACTTTATAGAAGTGTTCTTCCTAACTTCAGGCAGTTTTAGTAAAGAAAACTGTTGGTAGCTTTCAGTTACAAGTTGTGAAGCTCAGCAACATGTCAAGACAAGCTTAATTTTGTTCATGTGGCAATGACTTGCTAGGGTAGTTGTTGGGACTCAGCTAACATGTCGTGACAAACTAAACCTCACAGACACTGAACTCCGGAATTACCCCCGCTTTCAGCGCTGTTTTTGAGCTAACATCATGTTGGCTGCTGTTACTTCCACTAGCGGACCGAAACCTAATTCCAACTAGGCTGCATCCTTCCCTTGCCCCACGTCATGTAGGGCCTCCATCTTGGGCAGGGACCATCACCCTATGTGCATTGCATGCATGGGCACTAAACATGGCCAGGCATCGCTGGCTAACCCACAAGGGTGCTAACAACCAGGACCTGTGTCTCTCAACTGGTGCAGCTGAGGATGCAGAAGGCACCCATTAGCAGCGAGCTACTGCAAGCTGGGTGGACATGATGGAGGAGGAATCCCTGCCATGCCACCACTGTTTGAGGAGCTTACGGACAGTGGGGAGCTCACAGGCATCAATGATGCGGAGAACAACGCCAACTCTGACCTCCTGGACATGGATGCCATGAAGGAGGAGGACAACAACTCTGCCTTTTCAGCTCCAGTCTCAAACCCTCCTAATGGAGCTGGAGTTGCCTCCCCAGTGGAAAGTGACCTGTACGAGGTGTGCAGGCGTACTGTTTCAAAGCTGGGTATACCCTGGCTGAAAACACAGGATGGTGAGGGGTCTGAACGGGATCTCCGGTGGCAAGAGGCTGCCACCGGCTTTGCCGTCTGCAAAACATCATTTGTCAGCAGCTCCAGCATGCATGAAGGAGGCTAGCTGCTTCTGGTCAAGCCAGTTCAGGAGCAAACTTCCTGCCAAGGGCTGCTCTTATCTGGAAATCCACGGCATAGGTGAGGCGGGGTTGGCCAAACCCCCAACGATGGAACCTTCAGTGGCCTACCACCTCCACCCTAAATGCAGGTCTGTTTAGGCTTTGTCCACCATCTGTTTCCCTTCTAAAATAGATCGCATAACTGCATCTATTTACCAGCATATGCATAAATATGCCGGACAGTCAGTGTGTTCTCTTATTGCAGTCACACTGCTGGCAGCTTATCAGGCTGAGATCCTAAATGAGATAGGGGGCAGCTGGACTCAGGGTCACCTAACCCTGTCCTGTGGGATGAAATCTGTGTGGTGAACGACCTCATCCTTCATTCCTCCAGGGGAGCAGCACAGGGGTGCGGTCTGGTGATGGGTTCGGCAGTCTCAGAGGAGGGTGAACATGGGTTCAGACCATTTCCCGTGGCTACAGGCTACAATTTGCTGCGCCGTTGAACCACCTCGGTTCAAAGGCGTATTGGTTTCAGTACCCCTGTGGAGTCAGTGCATGTCCTGGAGAATGAGACTGCATTCCTGTTAGATAAGCAGGCAATCAGAGAGGTCCCAGACAAAAAGGTATGGCAGGGTCTCACTCACGCAATTTCCTCATTCTTTAGTAAGCTGGAATGTCAACCCATCCCATATTAGATCTGTGTGTTTTGAACAGGCACTTACGCAGGTACACTTTCAGAATGTTAACGCACAAAGTGTTATGTCGATCCATTCGTCATGGAGATTGTTTTGTGACAATCGACCGCTTATTTTCACATAGAGATTTATCATCCAGAGAGGAAGTTCCTCAGGTTCCTCAGGCAAAGTCCTGATACGAGCATCAAACCATCCCGTTCGGGCTGTCATTAGCACCAAGGGTTTTCAGCAAATGTGTGGAGATGGCGCTATCTCCCCTGAGGGCGGGTGGTATCAGAATTTTTTTGTACATAGACAATTATCTGATATGCTCCTGCTCACTGGCGTAGGCGGTCAGTGACAGGCGGTATTAAATCACCTGATCCATATCGGGATTCGAATAAACTGGCCAAACGGCTGCCTGGTCCCCATGCAATGTGCAGAATATTTGGGTCTGAAGTTAAATACCATCTTATTTTGGGTCACTATCAGAGAGGAGAATTTCTTCATTCACTCAGGATGCGGCGCGTTTTCAGCTGGGGAAAGTGGTTTCATTCAGTCTATGTCTGGGACTCCTCGACCTCATGGCCTCAGTGATTTTGGTGGTACAACTCAGGCTTTTGATGATTAGGGATTTTCAGAGGTGGGTCACCTCATTGAAACTCTGCTCCCGACGCCACCTTTACTGCAAGGTGAAAATTCCGCTAGCACGCGTGGTGGCTCTTCGGCCATGGGGAGACCCTGCGTTTTTCTCAGTGCCCGTCACGTTGGGCGCTGTAACTTTCAAGGTTACCATGACAACAGACACTTCCTGGCAGGCTGGGGCGCTACCGTGATGGGCAGAAGGGTGGATGGCAAGTGGTTTCAGGAGATGACATGGCTTCACATATATGTTCTAGAACTCCAGGCAGTCTTCTTAGCTCTGAAACATTTTCTGCCCTATCTAGAGGACTGACATGCCTAAGTGAAGATGAACAATTCCACTATGGTGGCATATATAAACCGTCAGTTGGGGACCCGCTCCTTGCATCTGCACAGGCTGGCTAGGGAAATATTTCTGTGGGTCAGCACCCGACTTCTTTCAATTCGGACGACCCACATCCCTGTTGTTCTGAACAGGGGGGGTGGATCTCCTGTCCAGGAGAAACCCACTGAATTGAGAGTGGAGACTCCACCCTCAGGAGGTGGAGCAGATCCGGCAGAGGTACTGCTGAGCCACCATAGACCTCTTCACCTCGTGGGAAAACTCTCAGTGCCCACTGTTCTACTCCCTGTCAGAAGAAGACGCTCCCCTGGCATGGACACCCTGGCACATCAATGTCTGGACGTGCTGCTTTACGCGTTCCCACTATTCAGCTTTCATCCCCATGCTTCACAGTTGGTATGGTGTTTTTTGGATGCAACTCAGGATTCTTTCTACTCCAAACACTGCAAGTAGAATTTTTACCAAAAATTTCAGTTTCGCTTTCATCTGACCATATGACATTCTCCCAATCCTCTTTTGGATCATCCAAATGCTCCCGCGAAAACTTTAGATGGGCCTGGACATGTACTGGCTTAAGCAGGGGGACACGTCTGGCACTGCAGGATTTGAGTCCCTGGCGGCATAGTGTGTTACTGATGGTAGCCTCTGTTATTTTGGTCCCAGCTCTTTGCAGGTCATTTACTAGATCCCCAGCTTGTTTCTGGGATTTTTGCTGACCGTTCTTGTGATCATTTTGAACCCACTGGGTGAAATCTTGTGTGGAGCCTCAGGTCAAAGGAGATTATCAGTGGTCTTGTATTTCTTCCATTTTCTAATAATAATTTCTTCACACCAAGCTGCTTACCTATTGCAGATTCAGTCTTCCCAACCTTGTGCAGGTCTACAATTTTGTTTCTGGTGTCCTTTGGTGTCCAGGTAACAAGTGGAGGACAGATGAGCCTCTTACAGAGGAAGTTACAGGTCTGTGAGGTCTTGTTTTCCACCATAATTTGCAAATTCTTTAATAATCAGACCATGTGATTTTCTGGATTGTTTTCTCATTATATCTTTCGTAGTTGAGGTAGATCTGTAATGAAAATTACAGGCCTCTCTCCTCTTTTTAAGTGTGAGAACTTGCACAATTGGTGGCTGACTAAATACTTTTTTACCCCACTGTACTCCACTCTAACCAGAGCAAGGGACCAGGGACTGTCCCTAGTTCTGGTGCCCCCCCTGGTGGCCATCCAAGCCCTTGATGACAAAGATGGTGGAAATTTTAGCAGCCGAGCCATGGCTTCTCCTAGTCCGACGAGACCTTCTGTCCCAGGCGTGGGGGTTTATTTACCATCTCGTGCTCTGCTTTCCACAGAACTTGTTGGAAAAAGGTAATGCTTTTTCAACCATTAAGATCTATTTAGCTGCTATTTTAGCTTGTTACGTAGGATTTGGTGACAAACCTGTGGGGCGGCACAGTGTAAACTGCCCATTGCTAGCCCACTGGTGCCTTTATGGGAGCTCAATCTGGTGCTGGAGGCCCTTTGCCATCATCCCTTTGAACCAATTGAGGGAATTGGTATGGCATTTCTTTCTTTGAAAACTGCTCTGTTCTTAGCCTTTACCATAGCTAAGAGAGTAAGTGATTTTAACACCCTGTCAGTCCTGCCTGTCTACAGTGGACTCCTAGGCTCTCCAAGGTGTGCCTGAGACCCAATCCCACGTTTGTGCCCAAGGTGATGGAGTTGTCCTACAGGTGTTCAATGGTAGAACTACTACATTCCATGCACCTCAGTCTCTTCATTGGAAGAGCAGAGACTTAATTGCTTATGTCTGGTGAGTACTTTGAGGACTTATGTGGACAGGACAACTGGTTTTAGAAGAGCTGACCGTCTGTTTGTGTCTTGGGCCACTACTCATAGGGGCAAACCTGTCTCCCGTCCAAGGTTAACACACTGGATTGTGGAGGCTATAACTCTGGCGTATAACTGTGCATGCTCTGAACTCCCTAAAGGTGTGAGGGCCCATTCTACCAGGAGCATGGCCACTTCTTGGGCTTTGTTCCATGGGATGTCATTACAGGTCGTCAGGTTCTACCATTAGGTTTGCTGCCATGTATTGCTTCGGGGTCAGCATGCAATCCGGGAGTGGGTCATATTTCCCAAAGTAAAACACCGAGCGAAGTTATAAAAAGAACATTGGGTTATTTAATGTAATCCCTGGTCCACTTGCTGGGTACTTTAGAGGAAAATTTGAGATAACATTCTCAAACCTGGGGGTAAACTTTGTGGAACTTTCACAGAATTTCCCATTGTATTTTCCAGAACATTTGATTTTATGTTTACTTGCTAATTACTTTCTGGAACTTCCATGTTACTTTCCATCACTTACTGTTTACTTTTTGAAACTTGCCTAGTACTTACTCATTCTTGTCTTGATTCTATAAAACTTTAACAAAACTCAAGTTGATTCCCAGAACTGTCTGAGAACATGCTTACTTTCGTAGACTTTCCCAGGAAAAAATACTTTTACAACAGTGCTTTAAGTGGGCCAGTACGCAAGGGTACGCAATACCGGCACTTCTAATTTTTACTCCTCGGCGTACCGGGACTTATTTCCAGCGTGTGCTGCGTACCGGAACGTTTTTTCAGCATGTGTTGATGAGTACATGGAGTTTTCCTCAGCAGTTAGTACCCTCCTTAGAATTCCCAACAGTTTACACTATATAGAGGGACCGCGGTCCAGGTCCGGACCGAAATGCTGTCTCATGCGGAGCCGAGCCTAATGCCAAAACAGAAATGACCATTTATAGCCTTCATTCTGGCCGGCGCAGATTTTGCATTCTTTACGGTAGTGTTGTAGTGTCCATGGTAACCCGCAGGCCTATGGTATGCGAGTTTTGCCATACCACCAAAGCCAATAAGCACTTTGCATTCCAGCCCAGAAAACTTTGAAAAAAATGTAGCAAAGCATAGCAAAAATAAACAGAGATACTGGCCGAAAAAAAGAGAATTACCACAGCGGAGAGAAGGAGAGATTCAGGCGGAAAGAAGGAGAAAGGGAGAGACGGAGAAACAGGCGGACAGAAGGAGAAATACCGTCGGAGAAAGTTAGAGCTACAGTTAAAGAGAGGGAGAAACAGGCAGAGAGGAGGAGAAATACAGGCAGAGGGGTGATACAGGCAGAGAAAAGGAGAAACAGAGGGGTGAGACAGAGAAAAGGAAAAAAACTGATAGTTAAGATGGAGAAGGGGAGAGAAACAGGCAAGTGAAATGGATGCAAGTAGAAAAATAACAAATGGCAGCCTCTAAAAAACACAAAGTGGACAGTGAAAATAGAGTTTTTAATCCGGATGGACAGAGTCCTTTCTCTTTGTACTTCCCACTGGTGGCACAAAACCTGTTGGTCTCATATGTTCAAAAACTGTGGCACTTATTAAAAGTGGCAATGTGAAACGCCCTTATGAGACAAAACATAAAAGTTTTGAACAATCAGTCTTATGTTTGAGACAGTTTAGTCCACATTTGAAAAAGAAAATGCACAGTTGCCATGTCTTATTTTTTAATTTTCATGTTATCCTACTTTTATTTAGTAAATGATAGAACATTACACACTTGAGAAATCATACATACATGTTCAGTATTTTGTGACAAAAAATGTCAAAAATAGATACATAAATATATAGTATCACACTAAATTATAGGACATTATGATCTTCCAGACCTTGGCCTCAATACATTTTCTCAGACTGGACCTCTTTAAATTTCATTCGATTACCCCCTGATCTATATGTACATAAATATCACCCATGTTTTTGTCCCATATTTGTATCACAGATTGATGGCAGGTCATTAAAGGGAGTACTGGCACTTATTCTTTTCCACTTAAAGCACTGTTTTACAAACTTAGTAAAGCTTCTCTTTTTGAAACTTTTTGGGGCTTGCTGTGTACATTTTTGAATTACTAGTTACTTTTTAAATCTTTTTGGAACTTTCTTTGTCTTTTCCTGTAATTTTCATGATACTGACTTGGAATTTAATACTTTTCTGGAACATTCTTAAAACTTATTGGATACTCAAACCTTTCCCATAATTTCAATTCAATTCAATTCAGTTTATTTATATAGCGCCAATTCACAACAGATGTCATCTCAAGGCACTTAACAAGAAGTCATTTCAATACATTTATACAAACATTCCAATCAGTTAAAAAGTTTCCTATTTAAGGAATCCCAGCAGATTGTGTCAGTCATTGGCGTGAGGTTGGGTCCCGTTGATGCAGACTTTCCAACCACAGCAATCCTTCAGCAATCCCTCATACTGAGCAAGCATGTAGCGACGGTGGAGAGGAAAAACTCCCCTTTAACAGGAAGAAACCTCCAACAGAACCAGGCTCAGTAGGAGCGGCCATCTGCCACGACCGTTTCGGGGTTTGAGAAGACAGAGCAGAAACACAGAAGGAACAGAAGATCTGATATAAGAGAACTTTCTATGTTACAGAAAGTAAAAAGTTGATAACAGGACACAGTGGATGTTCAGTTACTGGGAGGATCATCCTAGTCGATGCCCCCCCGTCCAACAGGGCATTGCAGCCAAGCAGGATACCAGACCTGGTATATCTTATATGCAGAGAAAAACACTGAGAGAAAACAAAGTTAACAGTCGAAATAACAGAATGTACTGTAATACAACTGGAGAGTCGTAGGGGAAAAGGAAGTAGCAGAGTGAAGAAAAGTGCTCAGTCTGTCCTCCAGCAGTCTAAGCCTATATCAGCATAACTACAGAGATAGCTCAGGATGACCTTAGCCACTCCAACTATAAGCTTTATCAAAAAGTAAAGTTTTAAGCCTGGCCTGAAAAGTAAACAGAGTGTCTGGCTCACGGACTAAAGCTGGGAGCTGGTTCCACAGGAGAGGAGCCTGAAGACTAAAAGATCTGCCTCCCATTCTACTTTTAGAAATCCTAAGAACTACAAGTAAACCTGCAGTCTGAGAGCGAAGTGCTCTGTTAGGAACATATGGAACAATTAGATCTCTGATGTATGATGGAGCTTGATTATTAAGGGCTTTGTATGTAAGAAGAAGGATCTTAAATTCTATTCTGGATTTAACAGGGAGCCAATGAAGGGAAGCTAAAACAGGAGAAATGTGATCTCTCTTTTTAATATTCATCAGAACTCTTGCTGCCGCATTTTGGATCAACTGAAGCCTTTTAATGGCATTTTGTGGACTACCTGATAGTAAAGAATTACAGTAGTCCAGCCTTGAGGTAACAAATGCATGGACTAGTTTCTCAGCATCACTCCTGGACAGGATGTTTCTAATTTTAGCAATATTCCGGAGGTGAAAGAAAGAAATCCCAGAAACCTGTTTAATATGGGTTTTAAATGTCAAGTCTCGGTCAAAAATAATGCCGAGGTTCTTTACGTTATTACTGGGGGCCAATTTAATGCCATCCAGATGAAGTGATTGACCAATCAGTTTCTGTTTAAGAACTTCTGGTCCAAAGACAGCAACTTCTGTTTTGTCAGAATTTAAAAGCAAAAAGTTTAGGGTCATCCATGTTTTTATGTCTTCCAGACATGCCTGTAATCTACCTAACTGACTGGGTTCATCAGGATTTATGGATAAATATAGTTGTGTATCATCGGCATAGCTGTGGAAATTTATCCCATGCTATCTAATGATTCTACCAATTGGGAGCATTTATATGATGAACAGAATTGGTCCAAGCACAGAACCCTGTGGAACTCCACAAGTAACCCTTGAGAGTGAAGAAGATTTATCATTTAGATGAACAAACTGGAATCTATCAGACAAATATGATTTAAACCAGCCTAGTGCTTTGATCGTGCAACATGTTCAAGCCTTTCTAAGAGAATATTATGATCGACTGTGTCAAAAGCAGCACTGAGATCTAACAAAACCAGAACAGACACAAGTCCATTATCTAAGGCCATGAGAATATCATTAGTAACCTTCACTAGTGCTGTTTCAGTGCTATGATGAGCTCTAAAACCTGACTGAAACTCTTCAAACAGCTCGTTACTGCTTAGATGCTCACAGACTTGATTAGCAACAATTTTCTCAAGGACTTTGGATAAGAAAGGAAGGTTAGATATAGGTCTGTAATTCACTAAGTCATCTTGATCAAAAGAAAGTTTCTTGAGTAAAGGTTTAATTACAGCTATTTTAAATTACTGTGGTACGTATCCGTTTACTAAGGATAGATTCATCATATCCAAAATGGGGCCAGGAACCAAATGGAACACTTCCTTAAATAATTTGGTTGGAATTGGGTCCAACATACAAGTTGAAGGTTTAGATGAGGCTAATATTTTTGATAATTCCGAAAGCTCGACTGAATCAAAACAGCCTAAGCACAACTGAGGTTCTACAGTTCTTTCCGATACTGCCTCATTTACTGAGGAAAAAGTAATCATGTTTGGGAGGATGCCAATGATTTTATTTTTAATAGAATTAATTTTATTTATGAAGAATCCCATAAAATCATCACTGCTAAGAGCTGGGGGAATAGTTGGCTCAACAGAGCTATGACTCTGTGTAAGTTTGGCAACTGTACTAAAAAGAAACCTAGGATTGTTTTTATTCGCCTCTATTAATGATGAAAAATATGCTGTTCTAGCTTGTCGAAGGGTCTTTTTATACAGCAATAGACTGTTATTCCAGGCCAAATAGGAATCCTCCAGGTGTGCAGAGCGCCATTTTCTCTCCAACTTCCTAGCATTCTGCTTCAAAGTACGCAACTCTACGCCAAACCAAGGAGTCAGCCTCCTATGGCTAGCCACTTTCTTTCTTTTTTTTTTTTTAAGGGGGCTACACTATCCAATGCCAAATGCAATGAGGACGTAACGCTGTGAACCAGACCATCAATTTCTGAAGGGTTAGAGATAGAATTGCTGCCATTCACTGTGTTACCCTGAGACACTAAGGAAAGTAAGAATAACTCACTTATTACGTTTATGAGCCATACATCGTACTGTACTGGAACTGCCTGTTACTTTCCTGGAACATTCCTTTTCAGTATTTTGATGGAAATGACAAGATAATTTCCACAACTTACTTGGTACTTTTAGGAAAAATGCTGTATAATTAGGTGAGTGGTAAACATATACATACCTAGAAATCACATAGTACTTTTTGTAAATCAACTCTCTAGTTACATAGTGCGACGCAAACTTTTAAAATATTATTTTTAGCCAAAATCCTTAACACATTTACAGGATTAAATTTTTGATACTTACTTTAAAGTAGTAAGTGTATCCCAGGACAAACAGAGATTGTACACTTGAAAAGGAATGAATCTTTACCTATAAGCTATTCATGGTTCATTTGCCTATATATAGATGGATTACTAGTAATGTTATAAAAAGTGTTGCGTTTTCTTTCATTACAGAGGGCTGTGTGGTGGGGAGAAGGAAAGAGGCTGATTACTAAAATTTTCTGCTTGCTGGGCTTCTGGGCTGGTATGTGACATGACGTTTACAGAGGATGTTTAAAGGTCATTTCGCACTGATAGCAACTTTTACAGGAAACCTCTTAGAGAATAATAGGATTCCTATAAGAGGGAAAATCACAAATAGGACAAGAACCCCTAGAGAAACATTTGAGTTTTATTGAGCCATAATGAACCCTGTGATAACTGCACAATTAACTCTGAGCTTGTTGTTGCTCCCTCTTAAAATGTTCAGTGTTTATTTCTTGTATGCTGTTTTTCTCCCTGCAGTGAGGGGCCTGTTAATGGTTTTGAGTGAATGTGTAAAATGAATGCTGACCTGTTGGCCTCACCTTAGCTACCGCACAGTAGCTTGACATAATAAGCAGTTAGTCACACCTCAGTGCCCTGTTTCATTCACTCTCCCCTACTGTATTTTGACCTCGGGATGGTCTGGCCTGTGGCACCTGGCAGAAAGCTGCTGACTGACAGCATGATTCATTGTTGTCCATAATAATTAGTTTAGTTCTGGCCAGTGTGTTACCCAAGGGACAAGGGATAATGTTTGTAGCAGTGATTTATATAATACACATTCACACATAAATGGAGGAGACGATGTGGCACTCTGCCCCATCATCCCGCGCAGCCGTCTAGACAGGTTTTCCAGATGTTTTAATGAGATGCATCAAGAAACAACGCTGTAAGCAAGATGCTTCACATTGACGGCACTTCAAAAATAAACCTCACAGTCACATAGATTGTTATATTTATTTATTTGTTTCACAGCTTTATGCTTAGAAATTTGTTTGTAACATCACTAACTGAATCAGACCTCCTACATAAATATGGCAGAATCACCACAGAAAAAGCTTAGATAATTTGAACAATTTAGTTTAGATAATTTGAACATGAATGAACTTAGTCCACAGATTTGTCTGCACCTCCTCTAAAATATTAAACCATACGTACAGAATTTGCACCTGTTTTTCTTATAATAGTTTATCTCTGAAGGTACATAGTGTCCAGGATGCAGATCCTTCTCATTCATTTTAATAAGCTATAGAGCAGGCATGGATGCTGGCCTGTGGTGATCCTGTTTGTTGTTATGCCTCAGATGGTAAATAATCCGAATGAGATGTACATAATCAGTTGCTGTGTGGATGCTAATATGAGTGGAAATCCAAAACAATGCTGCCTAATTAATGAAGCATATGCCGAAATTTAAATGTTTATTGAACCCACCGAATGTAGTTCATTTTCTTATTCAATGCTAGAAAGTATAAAAATATCCTTCATGAATGAGATATGCAGGGAAACAAAGACAGTATAATGTATGTAAACACATAGGTAATCATTCTAGTTTACTGCTGACAAAGTATATAATCCTTCTGAACACAAAGCAAAACTGACTGAAATGATGCAATGTAATTATCTTTATATTGTTACAAACATATTTGCACACTTTGTTTTTCTGTAATCACAAAAAGTCACTTCATATTCCACGGAGATACCACTACAAGATGAAAAATGAGCCAGAATTTAGACGGTTTCTGCAGATTCTTCTGTGGTATGCATCAAGACTGTGTTACACTGTGCATTACCATAACATACCTCTTTATTTTGTAGGAGCTTTAAAAACCGCAGCAAGACTGAGCAATATGCTGTACATTAAAGCCATAGACTGTATTTATAAGGTTTTGGAAGAGGTGAATTGAAGCTCAATGGGTGGTTCCCACCACGGCCATCTTGGCCACACCATACGTCTCTTCACTCCCGGAAAGGGTGAAGGTTGAGAACCCCTGCTTTACATGATTAAGGGGTAAAATAAAAATAGCAGTAAAACACAGACAAAGCATATAAAGTAAAAACAGCAATAAAGCATGAAACATACACAGATAGATCAAGGCATTACAAGGCATATAATGTAAAAACAGCAATAAAACAAGAAGCATACATAAAACATGATACATAAAAGCATTTCCCAAAGGCAGAACTAAACAGATACATTTAGTTGATTTAAAAGAACTCAGTGTTTCAGCAGCTTTGCAGTTTTCTGGAAGTTTGTTCCAGATTAGAGGAGCACAGGAACTGAAAGCTGCTTCTCCGTGTTTGGTTCTAATTCCAGGGATGTTGCGTAGACTGGAATCAGAGGACCTGAGTGTTCTAGTGGGTTGGTATAGTAACAGTAAATCTTCAATATACTTTGGTGCTAAGCCATTCAATGATTTATAAACCAGTAAAAGTATTTTGAAGTCTATTCTCTGAGCTACAGGGAGCCAGTGTAAGGACTTTAGAACTGAGGTGATGTGCTCAACTTTCCTAGTTCAAGTAAGGACACGAGCAGGAGCATTCTGGATCAGCTGCAGCTGTCTAATTGACTTTTTAGGCAGACCTGTGAGGATGCTGTTGCAGTAATCAATCCTACTAAAGACAAATGCATGGATGAGTTTTTCGAGGCCCTCTTGCGACATCAGTCCGTTAATCCTAGAAATGTTGTTCAGGTGATAGAAGGCTGACCTTGTTATTGCCTTTATGTGACCCTGGAGGTTCAGGTCTGAGTCCATAACTACACCTAGATTTCGGGCCTGATCAGTAGTTTCTAGCTGTATTAACTGAAGCTGAGTGCTGACTGTTGATCGTTCCTCTTACGGTTCAAAAGCAATTACTTCTGTTTTGTTTCTGTTCAGCTGGGGAAAGTTATGGCACATCCATCCATTGATTTGCCTGATGCATTTACCTAGGGTTTGGATGGGTTCAAAGTCACCTGGTGACATAGTAATGAAGAGCTGAGTGGACTTCTATCAGGAAGTCGTCTCAGCTCTATATTACGATGTTATAATCTGGGCTAGTGGGAGCATGTAGATAATAAATTAGAGGGGCCCCAGGATGGAGCCCTGGGGTACCCCACATGTGAATTCTGTTCGTTCTGATGAAAAGTTTCCTATTGAAACAAAGAAGTCCCTATTTCGTTAGGTATGACTCAAACCAGCCAAGTACTGTACCACAGAGTCCGATCCAACTCTCCAGTCGTTCCAATAAAATATCATGATCAACAGTGTCAAATGCTGCACAGAGGTCCAACAGAACCAGCACTGTGGTTCTATCACAGTCTGTATTTATGCAGATGTCATTGAAAACACTGACGATGGCAGTGTCAGTGCTGTGGTGAGCACGGAAACCAGACTGAAAAACATCAAAGGGGTTGGTCATTGTTATGAAGCTATTTAACTGCTGAAACACATGAATGGAAGGTTAGAAATTGGCCTGTAGTTCTGCATTAACGTGTTGTCCAGATTATTCTTTTTTAGCAGTGGTTTATTTTCTGATGTTTTTAAAGCCTGGGGGAAGAGACCTGACAGGTTGGATGAGTTAACTATTTTAATCAGATCAGACACAATGACAGAGAAAACTTTTTTAAGGAAGGCTGTGGGTAGGATATCAAGACAGCAGGAGGAAGAGCTTAATTGGTTAATGATTTCTTCTAGTTTTTTTTGGTTTAATTCGTGGAATTCTGACATTTTTTCTACATTGGTGTTAGTTGGGTATAACATTGGTAGTCGGTTCAGATCTGCAGTACAGACAGACCATCTAATTGTAAGAATGTTTTCAGTGAAAAAGCTGGCAAAGTCATGGCAGGTCCTGGTCGAGTTTAGTTTAGGGGCTACTGTCACTAGAGGATTAGTTAGTCATTCCACTGTTGCAAACAGAGTCCATGCATTGTTTCTGTTGATGATTTCAGAAAAGAAAGATTCCCTAGCCTATTTGAAAGATAAATGATATCTGCTCAGTCTCTCTTTGTAGATCTCACAGTGAACCTGGAGTCGAGTTTTCCGCCATTTTCTCTCGGCTCGTCGACACTCCCTTTTTTCACCACGTACCAGTGGATCGCTTGTCCACGGAGACCTATTTCTACCTGAGAATACTTTCACTTTAGTCGGAGCAATGGAATCAATGATGTCTTAGATTTTTCACTAGGAAATTATCTACCACCTTGTTTACTGATTTGGAGTTGGGAGATGAGGGGGATGTGGTGGAAGGGTAAATACTTTTAAAGGTTTCAACTGAAGTGTCTCAGAGAAAACGCTTTTTTACAGTTATCTCACTGTGGCCAGATATTTTAGCAGAGATGGTACTTTCAAAGAAAACACAGAAATGGTCAGATAGCGCAATATCAATAACTGAGATGTCAGATATATTTAGACCTTTGCAGATAATAAAGTCCAGAGTGTGTGTTCTATTGTGTGTTGGTTGTTGACATGCTGGTTATTTGGTCAGGCCGAAGTTGTGAAGAGTGTCACTTAATTTTTTGCTTGTCTACCCTGGGGGCTGTCAGTATGGATGTTGAAGTCCCCCACAATGATTAATTGGTCATAATCAATTGGTCATAATTGGTCAAACATTATGGAAAGATCACAATGGAAAGGTCGCTGAAATTATTAAAGAAGTTAGAGTTACGTTTTGGGGGTTTATATAAACTTAGAAATAGAGCTTAGAAATCTCTAAATGGAGAGTCATTAGGTGTCGATGAGTCTGATGACATTGGGATACTAGCTGGAAATGTTGGTTCTCTGTCAGTCTGTGCAGCTGTCTGGGATGATGTAATCTTCACTTTGTGTGTGTCAGGAAATGTTTGTTCTCTGATAGTCTCCACAGGCCGTGCTTCGAGGTCAGCTCTTGGGTGTTTACTCAGATAACAGAAAATATTTGAGGTCAACAGTCTTAGTCCAGCTCTGTTAAGATCACGCTGGTTAACCTTGAACAAGTGCTTTGCACATCCAAATATTTTTATGTTAAAGTTATTAATTAAGGGGATAGATTTTTCAACAGATTTTCTCTTCAACCATTTATGGACCATGCGAAGTCTATTGTACCTTTCATCATTTCCTTCAGGGACTGGTCCGCTGATAAAGATGTTTATGTTAAGTCCACCAAGTCTCTGTAGCAGATCAGAGAAGTCTGTTTTGAGAACTTCAGATTGTTTTTTGGCTACATCATTTGCACCTGCGTGGATAACAAGCTTTTCCATGTTAGGGTGTTGTTCTCGAATATTTCTCCCACTGTATTCTTGGGGCAGCTGATAACGTGTTCTGGCAACAAAAATCTTTGATACCTTTATTTCTTGCCTTGGGTTGTGTGTTCTTATGTTTCTTATTCCTGGGAGCAGAGAAAGCAGGTGTAGATTCAGTGCGCTATTAAGCCGCCCAGTCTTCGTCGAATTGGCGATAGGCTGTTCTACCCGTTAAAAGCCTTTTAGCTGGAGGTGTAGCTTTGTGCTGTGGCTTCCGTGCGAGACTGTTGGACCGAGGTAACACCAGGCTGCCAGGTTCTTCCTCCCTGCGTGTAGTCATCAGTGAAGTGTTCTCATTTCCATATTCAGTATTTCGATCAAAATTAATCTGAAGATGGTGTAACCTCGTCTCGATTGTTTCAATTCTCTGGAGCAGTTTCTCAAAGTCCTCAGCTGAGCAAAACGCCATTTTGGTAATTCACAGTCCTTCAGAAAAAAAAAAAGAGATCTGGCCTAATACAGTGACTCCAGAAGCTGGGTGTTTAAAGTAACTAAGAAAAAAAAAGCTAAGAAAAGAAAATAAGAAAAGAGAATATGGTACACGCGTTTCGACAGAAAACCAAGCTGGAGTGACTCTGCTAACCCTCTGCCTTCTAAGCGGATTCAACAATATTGTAAAAATAAAATCATGGAGCCTTGTTGGTCCATAACTGTCACTGAATTGTAGATAAAACAAGTTTTCATAATCAGTATGTAAAGAAGAAATGTGATCATTTCAACCCATTTTTGCCGCTAGTCACCAGCGCTAGCACTGGTGGCTCATCTGAGACCTGTGAATCAAAGGAACACACCCTTTAATATTCATAATCCATCCATCCATTATCTATACCCATCCATTCTCTGCACAGTTGTTGGGAGCTGGTGCCTATCTCTAGCATTCATGGGGCGAGAGGCAGGGTACACCCTGGAAATGTTGCCAGTCCATCACAGGGCAATGAAGAGTCACACCGGATAAACAACCATGCACGCACACACTCATACCTAAGGGAAATTTAGAGAGACCAATGTTATGTTTTTGGACTCTGGGAGAAAGCTGGAGTACCCGGAAGGAACCCACGGAACAGTCATATCAACTGCGTCACTGTGCAGCCTATTATTCATTATTTTAAACTTAAATGTATGAGTTATAAAAAATCCACCCCCGTCAGAGTTGTCATGATGGCAAACTTGACCTATTAAAGGAGCATGGGGCAGAATGAAGAAACGAAACTCACGAGCGACGCGGCCGGCGCTGCAAGTAACTGCAGCCACCCGCTTAAAATCACCAGCTAAAATTGTTTTCTCATAAGAGTTGTGCAAAATTGATAAAAACTCTGAAAATTCTTGAATAAAAGTCCACTCTTTTTAGGTGGTCTATATTAACTATGATGCATAAAATCTGAGGAGTGCTAAAAACAGTTGCAATATATTTAAAAGTGCTAAAGTTATCAAATAGAACATGTATGGCAGCAAGCGTTGATGAACTAATAAAAGCAGTTCCACCTCCCCTTTTGCAACCCGTCGTTGAATACGTGAAGTTAAAATTTGGTGGGGTGGCCTTTGTAAGAACAGCAGGGGCATCCGCACTCAGCCATGTTTTTGTTGAAAATAAACAATGAATATTATAGTCTAAAATTAGATAATTTATTATAAAAGTTTTATTCAGCAGAGAGCAAACATTTAAAAGTGCTATATTAATATTGGTTGGAAATGGAGTGACTGTATGATTTACTGAATGTAGGACTTTTGGTAACTGTTTGAGATTACTAGGGTTGCATTTGCTAGGTTTTTTATTATTTTTCCGCTCTCTGCTGATAACAGGTATGAGTGATTTAGGGAAAAGTCCAATTCAGATATGTGAATTACTGGTCAAATCAGAACTGAGTTCATAGGAGCATAGACCAGCTGCACATCAGGATGTGGCGGAAGGGGCAGAGACGGCAGGGGCAGCTGGGGGTGAATCAAAAAGTCCATGAGGAGATCATTGTTTTTTAAATAGTGGCTGCTTATTTGGATCGTGGGTGCTGCCTAGTAGCAGCAGCTGCAACGTATGCTGCATAAATTTGTCTTTGATGACAAAGCTACATAATCATGATTTTCTTATAGTATCAGAACCAACTTGTAGGGCTTTGAAAGACAATGAAAAATATTTTATAACCTAATAGGCTGGTTTTATAGGCAATAATTGCAGAAATAGATGAAAGTTGGAATATGCTAAATTTTGTTGTATTAAACTACTGTACAAACATATAAAGAATGTGTCCAAAAAAAGTAAACAAGCTGACAAAGATCAGATTGCAAATGCGACAAGAAAATGCAATCAGTATGCTAAATGGTATATGAGATTATCTTGCTACACTGGACTAGTTATTTTTGAGGACTTTATCTCATAAAATATTGAAAAATAAATATGAATTAGTTCTTGCCTGGAATGCAAATTCGACCATGATTTTTTAAGTGATGTACACTGAAAATGAGATATACAGTTTTAATCTGTGTGAACTGAATTTAGAACTAGTTCTTGGGAAGGGAGAATAACATTGCATCCAAATTTCACTGTAAAGAAAAGAACTGGATGTTTTTTTAGGTGCTCTTTTTTAAAGGAAAAATAATTAACAACACAAATACCTCAACCTTTAGCCTTGAACTGTGTCTAATTGATTATTTTAATGTTTTGTCTTTCACAATGTAAAAATAATTCTACAGTACTGCACAATGTGATGTCATTGTGATTCCCCTCGAACCCTCCATGTTGTGTGATTTTTATAATGTGAGAGGAAGGAGGAGGAGAAGAAAGTGGAACAGAGCATGCACACTACAATAAAAGTCCCATATGGATATGCAGAGAGCAGATACCTCTGCTGTCAAGATTGGTGTAATCAGTGTATTCATAAACTGACAATAGAGCAACAATAGAAGCAGCCACCTGAAGAGCTAGAAGTGGAAGAAGTTCAGCTCCTTAATTTTCGAGGACAAAGCAGCCATTTATGCCTTGTTCCGCGGAGGGTGAATCTGACTTAAGCAATAAGACACTATCTGAATTTAATTTTGGATATTGTAGTTCAAATGAAGTTACTCTGAGCTGAATGAATGTAAAATCTCAGCTGTGCTTTTTGCTATTATTTTCTAATAATTTTTTAACAGTTTATGTCAAACTGTAAAAATATTAACATGCAAAGCAGAAGATGTTTTCAATCCACTTTTTAATTATTTGTTTCATGCAGGCAGTAGGAAGGGGTGATTACAGGGTTGGTTTCCTTCTGACAAGGTGCTGTGAGTGGAGGAAACAGAAACGAGAATGTCAGGAGATGGTGACAGCTTTGGCTTTTGATCAGAGGATCTCAGAGTGGCACTTCGTGGCCAGCTGATGATGTGTGAGTGGATTGACAGGAAGGGATCCATCATACAGAAACAGCAGGGAGAGGCATTGTCACATCTGTTACTCAGAGCCCTCACATCGGGACGTTCACCAGCTGTACTCTGGTGCATACATACATTTCCAACATCACTTCCTGTAAGACATTTATTTATAAACCCTGTTGCAACTATAAACATGGCTTATTATGTGGAATTATGCAAGATATTTCAAGTATGAATATTTTATAAAGACGTTTAATGATGAAAATGTACTGAAGCTTAACATAGAAATTCAGGAAACATCATTTCATTTGTTTTGTTTAATGGCTTACAGCTGCTGCTTGTTTTAAAACTAGATCCACACAGATTTAAGTTGTTTGGATATGCACTATTCTCATTGCCAGTTTCTGTTGCGTCTGTTTCTGCACTGCCTCATGTTCAAATAACACCCACAAAACAAATTTTGGTCAGGACAATCACTGTCACGCTTCATAAAAGCCGAAACCATGGCCTCTACAACCAGCAACCAGTGAGTTGACTGACAAAACAAGTCCTCAAATTCTCACCTGAGAGCTAGCTGAAATAAACAATTTTCCCTTATGCCAATTTGTCCCCATGAGCAGCTATTTTGTCCCTTCCTACTTCCATTTCTTATCCATAAACAAACCATTATACACCCAGGTGCTTAAAATGTTGCATATTACTTTATTTCTTTAAGTTAAGTATAGTCATTTAATCAATTAGGGCGATAAATTGTCATAAAATCTCACAAACTAATGTACCACAATATTATTTTTAAAACCTGTATTTCACTCTGCTTTCATTTATTTTGGTTCTGATCCCCATTTGGCCCAGCAGGCAAGATGGGTGAAGTGTCTTGCCCAAGGACACAACGACCGAGATGGACGACCCGGTAACTGGACGAACTCCTACCATCTGAGCCACAGCAGCTGATAATGGTGGAATGGAATGACCAGTGGCGTCTCTGGCATGATAAGTTAAGTGGTGCACAGCAACTCAACACCTAATCGCAGCAACTAATTCTTCTGTGATGCAACCAATCTGACTTTAATCAATAATATTGATTGCTATTTTATGTTATTAATTTTATATTGATTCAATATTAAATGAACCACATAAAATGGCACACATCTACACACCACAAACACCATTTTATGTATATTTAAATGAAGAATGAAATGTTTTTTATAGCCTACATGAAATTACAAATAAAGGGTCACTCACCAGTGTTGTTCTTGAAAAAAAAAAGGCAGATCTTTCATCTGGGCAAACTTTTCAATAACTGTGTTCTCTTTCAAATAATCCCCATTAAATCTATAACAATTTCTTATAGTCCTTGAACGATATTAAAATCCACTGGCTGGTGACATCAATATTTTAATACGAGTGATGCTGCACAACCAACTTTCGCATTTGACAAAATGGGTTGCATCACTTCCTGCTGCTGTTTGATACCGGGATTGCTTCTAATAAATTTCCAGCAGACTGCACGCCAGATGGCGCATTGCTGTCTTTCTCTATCGAGGAAGGTAGCGGAATCTCAGCTTGGGGCCGCGGCATTTTTGCCCCAAGGCTGGTTATTGAGCACATGTTGCGCATGCGCACTGTGATTTCAGATCTTCAAGAGGATTTATCCGACTGAGCTTATCAGTATTCTGGCAAATACTTAGATAGTTATAAACAAATGTTTATAATAGAATCTTTTTGGTAACAGAATTGGTCTTTATATAATATTACTCTGTAAAGAATGATCCTGTTCTGCTTCATTTAAGCATGCCATGCATAGCGCTCCACAGCAACATCTGGTGGGACCGGGCCCCACCGGCCCCAAATTCAGAGGGAATGACTGACCCGAAATCAAACTGAAATAACTCTAAGCAATCCTCTGATGGTAGATAGTCCCTATTGGAGTTATAAAACAACATTTCCTTACACCAGATCATGAGTATGTCCCGTAGCAAGACAGCTCTGGTTTGCATCTTACTTTTTTAGGAATGACTACTAGCTAAATGTTGTGTGAGCCCAGTTTTTCTATATCTCTCCACGGAGTTAGATGACTGCTTACGACAAAAAGTATTATTCAAAAACTTACATTTCTGTCAGCATTGCAACTGTAATTTCTGCTCCGATTCTGACTAGGATTGATTGAAATGGGCAATCCAATTTTGATAAACAATTGTATCACCTGAGTACTTAATATTAGTGAGCTACACAATGGTTGTGTAAAGAACCACATCAATGAATATAAGCATCTGAAAATTTCACATTCCTACACATATTCAGTCTTTTATTTCTGAAGGTTGAATTGCACTGTAACCATGTAGCTGTCAAGGACTCCATCACACTGCTCAAACACTTTACTTTTGTCAATAGTTTCTTAAAACAACTTGCTATTTAGCCCTGAATAGTCACTTTGAACCAATCCCACACATGCGGGAGAAAGGCAACTCAAAGTGCTGATATATAAACTGTCATTCATTTAGCTCAGGCATTGAGAAAAAACAAAACAAGCTGCAGCTGAAGCAGTTTATAAGGGTAAACATGTTCAGAGAGAGTGTTTATTAATAAGGACACCTGGACAACAGACTGGACTGGAAGTTCAACAATGAAGCTGTCTACAAGAAGGAACAGAGTAGACTGTACTTCTTGAGGAAGCTTAAGGCTGCCGCACACGAGAGCAATCTCCTGAGCAAAAAGTCATTCGAGGCCGTTTGCACAGCAGATAGCTTGCTGTGTGTGGCTCATTTTGCGAAAACCTCACTGTGTGCGCTCTACGTGAGCTAAGTGCTGAGGGCAAATATTCAAGTGACCGATCAAAAACACGGTCTCCGCTCACATGATTCCAAGATGGCAGCCCACAGAGAAGATTACATTTTAGAAGATACACTCGTGAGTACTTGACTGTAACCCATATTTTCCTACCCTTCAAATGGTGGCGGAGGCGACGCTTCATAAACAAAATGAGAAGCAGCATTTCCTCCAAATCCATCTCTGTCTCCGTTTCATTCATTGTTTTGACATGTAAACAGGGGGCTGCCATCTTGGAATCATGTAAGCGGAGGATGCGTTTTGATTGGTGAATATTTCCCCTCAGTACACATACAATACACTGATAAAGAAGGCTGGTTCTGTTCTGGGGACTACTTTGGAACATCTGGAGATGATTGTGCAAAGGATTCTTCATAAAAATCAAGAAAAGAAAATTATGGACAACCCTGAGCATCCTCTTTATGAAACCTACATCCTACAACAACAATGTCTTATGTCAGAGGCTTCCTCCGGGTCTGCTGCAACACAGACCGCTACAGAAAATCCTACCTGCCCACAGCCTCTTTGGGGAAGTAAGACAGCTTTCTCCATTCTATTTTGAGTTGCCCTTAAGCAGATACTTATACTTTTAACACTTCTCTGTTGGAAATAACTTTTTACCAATAAAGAAAGATGTTTTTTGTTAAATATGAAAAAATTTGCCCTAAAAGTATGTGGTTATGAGTCATTTGAACCTAGTGTAACCGGGTCAAATTTGGGGTTTGTCTGGTTTGTACTGAAGTTTCCCACATCGCTGGTGTCATTAAACGCACCACTTTTCTCCACTACTTCCAGCAGCTAGTGATTGCTGATGCATAAAGGCTGTGCACCTCAGATATCATCTAAGTCTGAGTTTGTACAGCCTGTTGCTTTGGAAAAGGCAATGGTGCTTGAGGTCGGGGGGTGTCTTGAGCTGTAGTTTGACTGTGGAGGGTTGTATGTAAATATACCATTTTATACATTAGAATTTTGTAGAACTAGCATGGTACTAATGTTTGTTTTCTCATTTCAGTTGGCCTCCTGCTTTGTTTACGCTCTCAACTGTGTCCAGTGTGTGCTTTGGGTTGTTGTGTTTTAGCTGTGCTCTCAGCTTTGGTTGATCCGAACTGCACTTTACCATCTCAGGTTTTAGCTTGTGAGTTGTTTTTCTTTACAAATTTTTGGTTTTGTTTTGTTACTGTTAGGTTTGATTTGTTTTGCTTTAAATCCACAAGCTATGGCTGAAACCTTGTTGGATTTGTGCTTTTCAGGAAGCTGATTATTCTTAACTAGAGTAACAAATTTAAGTTTGTTTTTATTCTTAAATGTTAAATAAAAGCTGTTATTAATCCTACCATGATTTCCTCTTCTGTTCCTTCAGTTGTCAAACTTACCTGTTTTATGTTATATTGGGGAACCTGGGGCCTGTACCATGAAGCCGGATTAGGTGGCTAGCCAGCTATGTTTCAGCTTAGTTTCCACCAACCCTGGGTTTTGGGTACCATGAAAGTGGCTCGGCTTTGATCGGTGTTCGTTGCCATGGTATCTTACACTGCACGGCTAACCTGCTCCGGGGCAGGTTATGTTCTGGATTCGCGATCTCAGACTGAAGTTTGACCAATCAGTTGTGAGCAAAGAAACATATATATGTGACGTAACTAATTCCCAGCGTCTGTTCTCTGTTGCAATGGCTTCACCTTTTCTCCCTAATCCTGTGGACATCTCCGCGCAAATTGTTAGACGAGCACTTCGTAGAGAACGAGTTTTTAGGGACAGACAAAATCCATTTGACTTTCCTGATGCGTACTTGTATGAAAGATACAGATTTTCCGCGGAAGGAATGTCTTATCTCTGTGAGCTTCTTGAGCCGCACATAAAAAATGTGACTCGTTGAAGCCATGCCCTGACTGTACAGCACATGCAATCCCATCCATAATCGGCCGCCCCTTGTTGTTGCTCAGAGCCAACTCCTCTGCCACAGTGTAATCTTGAGGAGGTGGCCCTCCCCCAGTTTTCCTTATTTCACATTTATTTTTTTCTGTTTGCTGCAAACAAGTGTTTGTGATTAAATGTTCTAAGAAAATAATAAAAGATATGGTAAATACTCACCACTTTGAATTATATTTTTATATTTTGTCTTGATCTGCTGCCAAGAACGTTTGGAGTTGGGGTTGCATCTAAAAATTAATGAATATCAATCTTTCTTAGGATGTAATAGCCTATACTTTCACATACATCTACACACATTATATATATATATATATATATATATATATATATATATATATACGAATACATTTTCATTTGAGCATTTAATATATTTTAATATGCTTAGCCTACTTAAATGTACATTAATTGTTTAACCCACGCATTAATACAATCAGCAATCTTCCTCCACGATTGTTCTCTTGCTTTGGCAGCAGATACGGTGTTACTGCGTGCTTGAAAAATATTTCTAAATTCTTCATATTTCTGGAGAATAATCTCTTGCTCCTCCGTTGAAAAGTAGATAGCTCTAGCTCTATCCATATCGAACGCGATTGGTTGTTCAGTGTCGTCGTCACTCTTTTATGTGCACGCGCCTGTGGATTAATCATAGCTTAAGGATCAAAGCCTGAGTTGACAGAGAAAGTTGATAACCTGCGTCATGGTACCAATTAAGCCTGATTGCATCGGTTTGGTTTTGTCGATTCAAAACCAATCCTGTAACCCCGGGTTTGTTGAGCCACCTTCATGGTACAGGCCCCAGGCCTTTTTTGTGGTTTAGTATTGGTGCGTTTTGTCTTGGTTGGACACCCACACTTAACTAAGCTTTTGGTTACACTAGTATAAACAACAGTCTTAATTTTTGTTCTTGTTTTTATAAAATACCACTGGAACTACAAACATGTCAATCGGATATTGTTGTTGGTGGAGGATAGGTCGTATAGAGGACAGGACATGTTTTGTTGCCTAATGACAAAATCCAAGAAAATAAAGGTTGAATGTTATGTCCTCGGTTTTTCTTTAACCTGGGCTTTTTGTCTTCCTCCCCTGTCACTTCTTGACCTCATTCACCCAGTATCTAGCACATTATCTAGTAAGCTGACACAAACCTGACCCATTGATTACAATCCAGGACAAGGTCAACCCATTCATTACTTTGTTTTAATAACCCCTTTTGGAGGAATATTTTCAGTTCATTTATACAGCACCGATTCATCTCAAGGCACTCTACAAGAAGTCATTTCATACAAACATTCCAATCAGTTTAATGTTTTAGTTAGTTTCCTATTTAAGGAATTTTAGCAGATTACATCGATTTATTGACTGGCAGTTGCACCCGTTGATGCAGACTCCAACCATAGCAATCCCTAATTTTTTTTAATTTTCACTTAGAAAATAATAAAATATTTACAGGCAACAGACTGACTATGAGGAGTTATCCTGAGTGATTTACTCTGTTTCAGATCATGAAAAACACTGAACAGGTAATTAATAACTTATTACCATGTCCATAAACAAAATGTCTTACAGTATGTATGCTACCAAACAATGGTATATAGTCGTTCTTCAAAATGTCTTATGTGAGCTACCAAACAATGGTATATAGTTGTTCCTCAATGTCTACAGCACAGTAAAATGTGTTGGGTTGTGTTCAGGTGTTGGAATGAGACTCCTGAGACTGAACTGTTTTTCAACGGGTGGTTAGGGGATTAAGGAAATAGTGTGAAATATGCCACAGTGTAAATATGCAGTGGATTTTTTTTCTCAGCCATTCAATTCTCTGATGTTTTGAGCAAGAGGAAGTGCACCCTGGATCTTCTTCTATGGTAACTTGATTTGGTCCGCTGCATTAGTTGGGCAGATTTGGGAATTTATTTTTGGTGCATGCATCAATGAATAACTTTAAAACGTGCTTGCAACTTGGTTTACTGAAATTTTAACAAGAAATAATTGCCTTACATTTCATAAGTAATACGTCACATTACTCAGTTACTGAAAAAAGTAATATTTCCTTTAACTTGTTACTTTCGTAAAGCATTACTCCCAACACTGCTCCTGATATACCACTGATGCAGTTATATAAAATTGATCTTTTTTTTGTATTTGCATTACTTGCTAATTTTGGAGTTACTTTTTCCTGAAATGTTTGCTTCATATATATATATATAACCTTTATTTAACCAGATAAAAACCCATTGAGATCAAAACCTCTTTCACAAGGGTGACCTGGCCAAGAAAGGCAGCAGCACACGCCATGACAATCAGTACTAACAGACAACAACAAACAAGCAGCAAAAAACATAAAACATTAAAATATTAAAATACTAAAAAGCGAGTGAATAAGAAAATACTAAAGTGCAAGTAAATGTGCAAATAAAAGTCCAGAGGATATAGATACAGTAACAAGTTAAAAACATAGGCACTGTTCAAAAGTTTTCCTTTGACGTTTTCTTAAAATAAAGCGGAATGCTTCCAATGAAACAAGTTCTGATAGTCTCAGTTCAGATTGGAGAGCATTCCAAGCAGAAGGGGCAGCAAAACTGAATGCTTTTTTTCTTGATTCAGTCCGAGCTCGAGGAACAGAAAAGTGCAAGATGTCATTTGACCTTAAGGCATAACGGCTTCCAGTTCTCTGAAGGAACATGCATAAATATATGGGAGCCAGGCCAAGAAGAGCCTTAAAAACTAGGGTCATCCAATGTGTATGGCGTCTTACATTGAGAGAAGGCATGCCAGCTTTTGCATATAATTCACAGTGGTGGGTGAGGTAACTGCAACCAGTAATAAACCTCATTTATCATTCATTATAAATTACTTCATTAACTTAACTAGATCACAGTGTTCCTTACATATTGATATGGTCAAATCCTGGTAGTTCAAAACCATGAATACGGTTTATTATTTAACATTCTGCATGTTCAAAGGAATTGTTTTATTTCCTCATTTAGTCAAATGTTTTTAGTCGGTAGTAACATTTCCTTCAGCCATTTCCAATAAGTTTGGTGACAAATCAAGCACAGTGGTATTGTAATCATTAAATCAGGTATGGGTACTTTGATTATGTGGGCATGTCCCAAAACATGCTGAAAAAAATGAAGCACTTCCAAAAAACTTGTCAGGGAGAAGGAAGTCTCCTAAAAGTTAATGGGAGATGGCAGAGCTAAAACACAGTGGACCAACACCAGCACATGGCTCCTTAAATCATCAATGACAATACAAGCTTCTATTCTGTACTTCTCTACTCTTCCTCCAAACTTGATTTTCAAATAAAATGCTAAATATATAGGTGAAACCTGAAAAATTAGAATATCGTGCAAAAGTTAATTTATTTCAGCAATTCAACTAAAAAGGTTAAACTAATATATGATATACTCATTACATGCAAGGCAATATATTTCTTTGTTATCTTGATGATTATGGCTTACAGCTTGTGAAAACCCCAAATTCAAACTCTCAAATTTTGAATATTACATGAAATCAATAAAAAAAGGATTTTAAATAGAGAACTGTTAGACCTCTGACTATAATTATGCATATGTACTCAGTACTTTGTTTGGGCCCCTTTTGCATCAATTACTGCCTCAATGTGGCGTAGAATGGAGGCTATCAGCCTGTGGCAATGCTGAGGTGTTATGGAAGACCAGGATCCTTCAATAACGGCCTTCAGCTCTTTTTCATTGTTCGGTCTCATGTCTCTCAACTTTCTCTTGGCAATGCCCCATATATTTTCAATGGGGTTCAGATCCGAGGAATTTACTGACCAATAAAGCAAAGTAATCCCATAGTCATTGAACCAGGTTTTGGTACTTTTGACAGTGTGGGCAAGTACTAATTCCTGCTGGAAAATGAAGTCAGCATCTCCATAAAGCTAGTCTGTGGAAGGAAGCACAATGTCCTCCAAAATGTCCTGTTAGATGGCTGTGTTAACTCTGGACTTAATAAAGCACAGTGGACCAACACCAGCAGATGACATGACTCCCCAAATCAACACAGGCTGTGGAAACTTCACACTCGACTTCAAGCATCTTGGATTGTGTGCCTCTCCATTCTACAGACTCTGGGACCTTGGTTTGAAGGGCGCAGAATTAGCATGGACGGAAGGGACATGTCCCCACCAATATCCAGCGATTTATGAATTGTCCCCACCAATAATTTGATCTCCTCAAGAAAAGAAAAACAAACCCGATAGAAAGCAAAAACGAGAAAGAAAAGTACTGATCTGTCAATGTCTCATTCATCTAGAGGTGCAGAAAGAGTTTATTTACGCTGTCTACTGGAGCTCTACCTCCGGTAACATATGTGGCCAATGTGATTGGCTGTGCCTTTCCCTGCTGTTAGGTGAGACTCTGCAGCTATGTTTGCTTGTTAGCAGCGCCAAAACTGCAAGGAAAACTGAGTCCGCAAGAGGACTCAGGTGCAACGTGGGCGACACATGAGTATCATAAGCGAGTAAGGATGGCAGCAAAAAAGAAGAATTTGGACATGGGGAGCTATTTTTCAAAGAAACCTGTAAGTCACTTAAAGTCAAGTTCGCTAATGAAATGGGTCCGTCATAATAACGTTACTGGGAATGCTACGCTTTGGCGCACATCATACAGTCTCAAATTGTATGTAACTATGAACTGCGTGGTTTGGAAACGAACTGCACAACAAGCTGCCCACTATTAGTTATCTTACACCATGCATCTAAGTAGGGATGTAAGAAAATATCGATACACCAATATATCACGATATTTTATTTCCCGATATTATATCCATATTCAAAACAAAAATCTCGATTGTTTAAAAAAAAAAATTTTTTTAAGGATTTGAATGGAACCATTAATGATAACAGTAATTTTTGTAGTAAAATGTAAAGTATAACTGGTAGTTTGTGGCTGTTTTCATCTTCTTCGTTCCAGTGGATCATTAGATCTAGTAATAAAACTAAGTGTGTTAAAGTAGGAAACGGGTTGGAGTGTTTAGAATGCTGTGACAGTTTTCCTTCTGTTAATTTGAGTTTTAAAAATCACAATATATAGTCTTACTCACAGTATCGTGATATATCGAGATATATCGTATCGTATCCCATGTATGACGATACATATCGTAGCACCAGATTTTTTTGCCAATACACATCCCTACATCTAAGGATAGCGCAGGTCTGTGCGCACTTCCCCCTGGGGGCAAGGTGGGCATGCACTGTGTGATTTCTGTCATATACTTTAGCCCATTTCCCGGTCATGCAACAATTTTTGCGATCGGTTCGTCTTCAAAGCTGTATAAAAATAAATATTGTTTCCCCAAGAATTTCTGCTTGCATATCTAATTTCCCTCACATATGTTTTAAATACAAAATAATTGCAGTAAAAGTATACAGTTTACTGTTGCAGAGTCCTGCACAGGTCCAATTTTACCAACCCTTATGCATTAAGATGATTTTTTAACCCGACCCTTTACCCACAGTTATCTCCAGATCAAATCCCGACCCAACCGCCATTAAAAACCGCCATTGGTCTGTTTCCGCCGCAGCTACGCGCTCCAATCCCTCCGTAACTCTCCACTGTGCTGTCAGCTGACCTCTCAGATAGCGATGCTTTGAATACGTGTCCAGGTATGAGATGATAATCAGTCAGATGCTCTCATAGGAATCTTTTTTTGATTGATTCACCTGAACTCAAGGAGTCAGGGATGTGAAATGTAAACTGCTTGTGTTTAAAAAAAAAACCCGCAAAATAACATGACCCCGTAATAAAATTAGTTATTTCCCTTTTTATTTCTCTGGAATGTTGCACAGCTGGTACTTATTTTATGCAGAACTGTAGTGAAGTTACACTTGAAGTTTCTGCGCACAGAACAGCAAGGGTTGCAAGGGAAAAGCGTTTGTTTTTGTTGTGAATTCTTCTTCTGGGGCGAACATATTATTAATGTAGCCGACACTATACTTTGTGCTACGATGTGGATAAACATGATCTTTCCTAGACAACAGCCTAGTGATGTTTTTCAGCGCCGTTTGAAAAACAAAATAAAACACAACGGGCTTTCAATTTTTACACTTGTTATTACACCACAGTCTATATTATAATAAACGTCAGAAGGATAAATACCTATATATGAACGATTATTTATTGTCCCCACCAATCTTCAAACCACACTCATGTTTATGGTTATTGTCCCCAGCAATTTTAAAACCTATGCCCTTGTCCAGAGGAGTTGCAGAATTTGCAGTTCTTTTTTCTCTTTAGAACACGTAAGACTTCTGATGTTTGTTGTTCAGGAGAAGATTGACAAGAGAAATACATTTGAAACCCATGTCCAGGATCCATCTGTGTGTGGTGGCTCTTGATGCACTAACTCCAGCCTCAGTCCACTCCTTGTGAAGGTCCCCAACACTTTTGAATGGCCTTTTCCTTAAAATCCTCTCCAGGCTGTGGTCATCCCTGCTACTTGTGCACCTTTTTCTTCCAAACTTTTCGCTTCCACATAATTTCTATTGATGTGCTTTGATATAGCACTTTGAGAACTTGCAATTACCCTTTGAGGCTTTCCCTCCTTATGAAGGGTGTCAATGATGTTTTTCTGCACAACTTTCAGGTCAGCAGTCTTCTCCATGATTGTGATTCCTACTGAACCAGACAGAGAAACCCTTTAAAGGCTCAAGAACCCTTTGCAGGTGTTTTTGATTAATTAGAGCTGATTAGATTGTGACACCTTGAGCCTAAAATGTTTAACCTTTTCACAATATTCTAATTTTCCGAGATTTTGAATTTGGGGTTTCCATAAGCTGTAAGCCATACTCATGAAAATTATAACAAATAAAGGCTTGAAATAACTCATGTTGCATGTATTGAGTCTATATCATACATTAGTTTCACCTTTTAAGTTGAATTACTGGAAAAAAGGAACTTTAGCAAGATAATCTAATTTTTCGAGTTCCACCTATATTTTGATTTGAGAAAAAGACTTTGGTCTTGTGATGGGAATATTTCAACGGGGCCCAACCTCACGCCAATGACTGACGCAATCTGCTGGGATTCCTTAAATAGGAAACTTTTTAACTGATTGGAATGTTTGTATAAATGTATTGAAATGACTTCTTGTTAAGTGCCTTGAGATGACATCTGTTGTGAATTGGCGCTATATAAATAAACTGAATTGAATTGAAATTAATTGAAATTAATTGATTAGTTACATTCTTTGTAAATCAATCTAGGCAATATGCCATGTAGAGCTCATCATAATCCTGAAACAGATGTCAGTAAGCATCAGATATCAGAATAACCTCTGACCTCCTTCCTTATACTCTACACACAGTGTGAAGTGACGTAACCTTGCAGAACCAGACATTGGGGCTGGGTAGGAGGCACTGAAGAAGATAATCTTTGATTACCAAATACTAGGCTATATAAAAATATGAATATGAGGGGGAGGGGGAGCTCAAGCATAGCACTGTTTTGGGTGTACGCATTGTCTTACATTCTGGCCAACATGCTTATTGAATATCCAAAATGCCTGAAGGACTCCAGTCTCAAGTTTTTTTCCCATGACAGTCCACTGAGCAACAGTACAGTCTTTTTCCTCCCCAGTACAGTTAAGATGATTCTGATGTTATGTCTAGTTCAAACGTGGAAAAAAAAGAAAACACTTAGCCCTTGTCCTGAAAATGTATGGTGCTTGTTGAAACACACCAGTTTCCCACTTAGGTGGGCATTGCTTAAGAGCCTTCTTAAACTGCAAATTTCCCTGTACTTTTTTTCTGCCACACCTTCCTTCCACTAAACCTTTTATCAATGTGCTTTGTAAATAGCAAGCTTCTTTAGCATTAAACTTTCGTGACTAAGCCTCCTTATAGAGGGTCAGATCACTTTCTATATATAAATGCCAGTTTCCCCCATGATTGGTTAGGCTATGACATGGCATTTTGGTATTCATAAGTATTTGACATGCTGAAGAGTGAGTAGTTTTTGTTAATTGAATGCTGCTAAACAAAGAGAATAAGTGTCCATCTGTAAAAAAAAACAAAAACAAAAAAAACTGATGAACCTATCAAATTGTAAATCAGCATCATTCTGTCTCCTGACAGTCAGATGCATTTAATTGTTGTAAATGGCAGAAGTGTTTACTTGCTTACTTCTCCTCCTAAAAGCCATGTGATGTTTTTTTGAATAGGTGAGGGAGTAAAATAATAAATGGCAACCCCTGGACGGATGCTTACCTGTAGTGTTTCTCTTAAAATGTTACGTTCATAAAGAGAAGAGATCACAGAGAAGGGTAAAAAAAGGAGTAAACTTTATCCTGGTATTGTTTGGGATCTGTATCCTGGCTGGTGCCTAAAATCATACGGATAAATAATTACTAAATACCACCTTAAAATAGTTGAGGCACAAACAATTTTTTCAGGTATTTGTTTCTCTTTAAGGCAGCAGCACATCAGCTTGTGTCATTTCTGCAAACACAGTTCACTCATCTTTTGCATTGTTCAGATGTTACTTTAACGTTATGCCTCCCACAACAAGGAGACGCCAAAAGGAGACGAAAAGCACCTGCAGTTTCAGTGTGCAAAAGCTTTCAAATATAATAGAACCATTCACTTCCAACAAATAGAGTTGTTGGTGTTCCATGAGGCAAATGTCAGGTGTGAAAATGTTGTATATTTAGCATCAGACATGTGAATGCAACAGAATTACTTTTTATGAGACAGATTTATTTTTCAGTGTCTCAAGTGTGTGTTAGAAAAGAAAAATAGACAGCAAAAGACATCCAATCAACATTTTAATTTGAAGCTACCGAAGCACATGTGCACAAAGGGAGATATTCAGAACTAAATTTGTCTCTGAATTATGTTTATGTTTTAGCCTCTTGTAGGCTAAAACATAATGTCAAGATAAAGGAAGAAAAGTCAACCTTCACATTTTTTCAGATCAAAACATTGTTGCATATATAAATCTTCAGAAAATAAAAGTTAAAAAATGAAAAACAAAGAATGCATCCTGAATGAAAGGAAAAAACACTATTGTCTGGTGTGACAGGATAAAAAATCATCGTCTCTCACCGGCCTGGTAATCCTCAGGCGGATAATTAAAAAGTGTGTGCCACTGTCGGAAAAGGGAAAAAGAAAGATTAAAATAAATAAATAAGTAGGGGAGAAGGAAAGAGGCTCGGCGCACATCCCGGGGGGATCCATTAAAGAATGTTTTCTTGAATTGAGGTTAGGTGCATTGATCTCTGTCGAAGCTGGCACCGCTGAGAGTTAACACTCCCTGCCTGCGACGCTGACTCATTTCATACATTATTCCAATTAAATCACTGCAGCCTTGTTGGCTGCCTGCCTTTCTATTTTCTAGGAGTGAAAGAATTGCCACCTGCCATACTAAATCCAGTGTCATGCAATACGACAGGCTAAAGAAGATGGGGCAAACGGGGTAAGAAAGATGGTAATCTGTCTGTGACAAATATGTTAATGATTTAAACGCTAATGTGGTATTTTAACCACATTAGGGACACACTAGTCGGCTTAGTACCGTACCCATGGAAGCTTTTTCGCATTTTATCACATTCCAACCTCAAACTTCAATTTTTTTATTTATTGGTATTTTATGAGAGAGCAACACAAAATAGTTCAGTAAATGGAGATATTCCTATATATTCCTTTTTTGTTTATAAAAAGGTGACAAGTGTATTGTGTATTTGTTTTCTGTATCCTTACTGATACCCCTAAATCATTTCCAGTACAATCAACTGCCTTCAGATGCAGTTCATGTGTGTTTAATTCAGTCTCAATAGAAATTCAGCTGTTCTTTGAGGATCAAAGAGGTTTGTTACAGAATATTGAAGAACAGATAGCAATGTGGAAACCAAGAAACACAGCAAATGACTTAAGTTGTGGAGATGTTTAAACGAGGGTTCATTAGCAAGGACCAAGCTAACAGAGATTTAAATTACAATGTTTATTTAAGGAAGAGATTGAAGGAATGAAGAGTCTGGGGAGATTCCCTGATGGAAGCTTGGGATGAAGACTCAGCATGAGGGTGCAGTCATCAGGAATTCATGTTTCCCAAGCCAGCTCAGGACCCCTGAAGTTGGTCATTGATTAAATTAACAAAGTAGAGTGTGAGTGTGGTGCAGACTATTGCAGATGTATGAGCGAAAAGCTAAAGATGACCAGCACCCTAAAATCTTATATTTTTCTGAGATGCCTGATTGGGTGGCTGAGGAGGTACAGGATTTGGCAGAAATGAATGGTGAACCAGAACCTGCAGCGAGGCTCCCAGATTCAGTGTTGAAAAGCGGATAAAGAGGTAAGGCGTTGGCAGCTAACAGGGAACGAAAACACAATTAGAGATAGGTTCGTAGGGGCTGAGGGATGAGCTAAGGCAAGATAGGTTGATCGGGAAGGATGCGCCGAGCTTGTCAATTTTGCTTTTGCGGAATATGAGTTAAGATGTCTGAGAGCCAGGGATGGATGGAAGGCTCATGTCTGGATGTGGATGGAGCAAACTCGGAACTATCGAAGGTAGCACAAAAGTGAGCCGGACATGTGGGGAAAGATTAAGCACCAAAGAGGACACTACCGGTAGTTTTCATGCACACACCCTCATCATGGAAAACACACAAAGAAATTCTGCTTCTAAGTTAAAAGCAATCGAACTGGTCATCAAAGAAGGAAATAGAGCTACTGCACGTAAGCTTGGCATCAATGAATCAATGGCGAGGCATCGGAGGAGGTAGTGGGCAGAACTCAGTCAGTGTACATAGACGACAAAAGCTTTCAGAGGACAAGACACTGAAGAAGACGACTTCAGTGACTTTAGTGTGCAAGAGGAAGATGGAGATAGCGACCAAGGACTTTTTGGAAGGCTAAAGTATGTTTTATTTTCTAACAAGGCATGTTACTGTTGTGGGGGTGCAGTTTAATCAGGGGCGCTCAATAGTCCAAAAATCTAAGTCTGTTGAAATGCAAATATATAGTCCAGTGTCAATATTTTTGTAAGACTAAATGTTAACTACTTTTGTTTCTGTTCATACAAATCATTTAAGAATGGTCAATTACAAACACACACAATGTTTTAGAAACGTTATTATTTCTATCATTTTCAGAAGCAGATGAACCCTACACATTAATTGTAAATAGTTTTAATCAAATGCTGATGTTTAAGTATTGATAAAGTATTCTATTCTATAAAATTTATCATTAGTTCATCCCATCTGTAGGTTGGGTTGTAGACAGCACTGCCTTTTACTGTTTCCTGACCGTGGGATGATTTCTCCCTCTTTTTAAGCTTTCATGAACTGCTAAGAGTCCTACAGTGCCCCCAAGGGCAAAGGAGATGTTGCACCAGATACACTGATATGCACTGATATACTTTCCTTTTTTTCTCTTTTTCTGAGACTTTATGTCAGCTATAAAAAAAACAGTATTAGACCTCCTCAGCAGACTGATAAGCAAATAATGTTGACTCCTTTCTGCCTCTGTTAGAGGTGGTGTCATGCTCATGTACACCATAAAGGACATTTACTGCACTTTGATGGAAATACTGTCAGCCAAGACTGTTACTGTCCTTTGCTTAGACCTTGCAAAGCCAATCTGTTTCTCTGTGACCCAGAGGCCTGGATGTATGTCCAATCAATTGTTATGTGGCTATATGATATGGGGGGAGAAAAAAGTATAAAATGATGCTAAATGTATAGTGTAGTTGTGTCTGCGGCAAAAATACTTGCAGAAAAGCAAAAGTAAATAAATAAGGTCAGAAAACTAAGTCAATCAGGTAATGCATTGTAATTTTTTTGTGTATAGTGCATACAGTTGAAATTTGATACGCAAGATTTCAAACACCGTTACATCTCAGCCTTGTCTCATTAAACAAACATCCAAGTTTTCATCTTGATGCAATCTAAATTGCTTTGTCATGACACAGAACATGAATGTTCGGCATACCGATGTCTCAGTGACCAGATGCTGGAACCTATGCATATGCAAGCAACCATGAATATTTTTCAGCTACAGAATCTTGTCACCCCATGATAAAACAGACCCAGCAACCTTTCTACTTTTAATAGCAGATCAATTTACGATTGTGCAGAGGGCCAACCAACATTCCCAGACAAGCTATAATGATGAGTATGAAAATTAGAACTTCTTACAAGTCCTAATGCTGCATGATGCAGTGAGACATTTTCAGAGATGATAAAAATGTCTTGGTAAAAATGTAATGGAAGGGAAGTGTTGAAAAAGATGCAGCTTATGTGAAAAGCAATATTTGTTTCTGAATTTTAACGCTTAGTGTAAATTTTAAGATACATTCTCTTTGAAGAAAAACAAGAACTTTGTAAAACAAAAACAGCTTATTAATTAATGTAATATTTGACAAACGTCATTTTCTGTATTCTTTAATTTTTAGAAGTACATCATTTTAGTTTTATCTGAAGTGAGAGTTAGTTTTACGTTGAATGAAAGCTTAATAATGCATCTTTAAGGCGTCCTTTGTGTCTGGTGACCTTTTTTCACTGTTTTGGCAAACTGTTGGGTGTCACGAATGCAGCGATCAATGGAAGATCGCTGCTGGGAAGATGGATGTTCCAAGTGCAGAGTGAGGATGCAGCCGAAGGTCTTATTGGAGCGGAGGAGATGGAAGAACCAGGAACTCGTGATGCGAGGAGCTTGGAAAGGCTATTAGCCGTAGGGAATCGTCGGGTCTAGAATACTACTCAGGTCGGAGTCGCAGGAGCTATGCGTCACAACGAGGTTGATGACTGAGCGCCATAGAGGTGAGTGACGGGAGCTTTTGAGTGTTTGGGAGGAGGAGAATCTCATCAGAAGCAGCTGCTTCGAGTTGGGTCTGATGACTTCTTGACAGGACCCCCCCCTCGAGGCCCGGCACCTGAAGGGCCCAGACGATCTGGGTGAAGACGGTGGAAGTCTGCGATGAGGGTGGAGTCCAGAATGTGGCGGGATGGAACCCAGGAGCGCTCCTCCGGACCGTATCCCTGCCAGTCCACCAGGTACTGGAATCCCCTTCCCCGCGGTCGGGAATTGAGGATACGGCGAACCGTGTACACCGGACCCCCGTCGATCAAGCGAGGAGGCGGGGGACGATTCTCCGGGGGGGAGAGAGGCGAGGTGAGGTGACGCTTGAGGAGTGAGCAGTGGAAGACAGGGTGAATCCTCAGAGACGATGGGAGTCGGAGGCGATAATGACTGGATTGATGCAGCAGACGACCGGGTAAGGACCCACAAAGCGGGGAGTTAGCTTCTGGGGCCCCAAAGGCAGTCTGAGGTGCCGTGTGGAGAGCCAGACCAGATCCCCTGGCTAGAACGTGGGACCTGGTCGGTGACGTCGGTGGTGTTGAGCTATGTAACCAGCGTTGGCACGCTTGATGGATGCCCGAGCTCGGATCCACGCGGCCTTGGCTCGGCGGATGAGCGATCGGGCAGCCGGGACCTCTACCTCAGGTTCCTGTTGGGAGAATAAAGGAGGTTGGTAGCCGTTGCAGACCTCGAAGGGGGATGACCCTGTGGCGGAGGAGACCTGTAGGTTTAGGGATAGCTCGGCCCAAGTCAATGCCTGAGGCCAGGAGGTAGGCTGCGAGGAGACAAAGCAACGGAGGTACTTGCCTACCATCTGATTGGCTCTCTCCGTCTGTCCGTTGGTTTCCGGATGGTAGCCAGAAGAAAGGCTGGCGGTGGCACCGATGAGACGACAGAAGGCCTTCCAAAACCATGCCGTGAATTGGGACCCTCTGTCTGAGACAATATCCTGGGGGAACCCATGAAGGCGGACCACGTGTTTGAGGACCAGTTCCGCTGTCTCCTTGGCTGTGGGCAGGCCAGGCAGAGGGACCAGATGGACCGCCTTGGAGAAGCGATCGACAAAGGTGGCAATGGTGGTCATGCCGTCAGCAGGGGGCAAGCCGGTGACGAAGTCCACCCCGATGTGTGACCAGGGTCTCGCTGGAACCGGCAGAGGATGAAGTACTCCAGTCCCGGGTTGAGTGGAGGACTTGGCTCTGGCGCCGACTGAGCAAGCACCGACGAAACTGCTGACGTCCCTCGCCATGGTGGGCCACCACAGGTAGCGGTGGATGAACTGAAGAGTTCGGGTTATGCCCGCATGACCAGCCACCGGTGAGGAGTGGCCCCACAAAAGAGCCTCCTGACGACAGCGGGTCGGGACGTAGAGGCGGTTGGGCGGTGTCTCAGGTGGTGCCGGCTCCAGGGCCAGGGCCGATTGAATGGAATCCTCCAAGGGCCAACGGAGGGGGGCCAGGACTAAATGCGGGGGAATTATGGGGGCGGGTTGGGATGGTGCAGGATCTTGAGAGAGGCACCGAGAGAGAGCGTCAGCCTTCCCGTTCTTTGAACCAGGTCGATAGGAAATATGGAAGTTGTAGTGCATGAAAAGATGAGCCCACTGAGCCTGGCGGGGGTTCAGTTGCTTAGCGTTCCGGATGTGGATGAGGTTTTGATGGTCCGTCCAGATCAGGAACGGTTCTGGTGTACCCATGAGCCAGTGACGCCACTCCTCCAGCGCCCACTTGATGGCCAAAAGTTCACGATCACCAACCCCATAGCGCTGTTGTGCGGGTGTGAACTTTCGAGAAAAGAAGCAGCAGGGATGGAGCCTCTGGTCTGGACCCTGCTGAGACAGGACGGCACCAGCACCGATCTCTGAGGCGTCAACCTCGACGGTAAATGATTTGGTGGGGTCAGAATGGAGCAGGATCGGCGCTGTAGTGAAGAGCCGGAGTAATTGGTAAAACGTACATTTGGCCTCTGGGGTTAGATGAAATGGGTGTGGCCGTGCAGTAGGTTTGGTGAGGTCCGTAAGTGGAGCCACTACAGAGCTGTAATTACGGATGAACCGCCGATAAAAGTTAGCGAAGCCGACGAAAGACTGCAGCCGTTTGAGTGTGGTGGGAAGTGGCCAGGCGGTCACCGCAGACACCTTCTGAGGATCCATAGCTATGCCCTCGGCCGAGATGACGTATCCCAGAAAGGTGGTGGAGCGTTTGTGGAAGGCACACTTCTCCAGTTTGCAGTAGAGGTGGTTCTGGAGAAGTCGCTCAAGGACAGCGTGGACATGCCGGACGTGGTCTACCTCCGAAGTGGAGTAAATCAGAATGTCGTCCAGGTAGACGTACACCCACCGTCCCAGCATGTCTCGGAGAACGTCGTTTAAGAGGCGTTGAAAGACTGCTGGGCTGTTGCATAGACCAAAGGGCATGACTTGGTACTCCCAGTGGCCAGTGGGAGTACTGAATGCCGTCTTCCACTCGTCGCCCTCCCGTATACGGATCAGGTTGTAAGCGTTTCGCAGGTCGAGACGAGTAAAGATGGAGGCTTTGGACAAAGAGTCTAACAAAGTGCTCACAAGAGGAAGTGGATGACGATCTTTAATGGTTATTTTGTTCAAACCCCGGTAGTCAATACAGGGACGGAGGGTCCCCTCCTTCTTTTTAACAAAGAAGAACCCTGCCGACGCCGGAGAAGTAGAAGGGCGGATGAACCCCTGGTCGAGAGCCTCTGAGATGTAGGTCTCCATTTGTGCCGTCTCCTCCAAGGAGAGGGGAAATTGGCGGCTATGCGGGGGCGCTGCTCCTGGCAAGAGGTTGATGGCCATATCGTAGGAACGATGGGGTGGTAGTTGGGAAGCCCTCCTCTTGCTAAAAACTTGAACCAGATCTCTGTAGGGAGGAAGGATCTCCTCGATGGCCGGGACCGGGATGACCTCTGGTATCCTGACGGAGGGTGGGCGGAGGCATCGGAGTGAACAGGACGGACCCCAGCTGAGAATCTGCTGCGTGGACCAGGAGAGCTGAGGGTCGTGTGTCCGGAACCAAGGGTAGCCTAAGATGAGTGGTGTAGTATTGGAAGCGATGACCAGGAAGCTGATGAGTTCCGTGTGGTCGCCGACCCACATCCGAACCTCTGTGGTACGTTGTCGGATGGGGTTAGGTTGCAACGGGTGTCCATCGACGGAGATCACGGGTATAGGTCGCGGCAGCAGCTGCAGGGAAAGTTGTAATCTCTCAGCTAACTGTGTGGAGATGAAATTATCCGCTGCACCAGTATCCAGCAGAGCAGAGAATGTGTGGTGCGGATCAGGGTGGAGAAGCTGGACAGAGAGGAGGAAGCGGTTAGGAGACGTGATACCAGGTGAAATTCCTCCTACCTTCACCTGGCCTGGTCTTTTCCCGGCCAGAGTGAACATTGCCGCAGGGGATGTGCAGGCGATCCACAATAGGCACAGAGTCTCTCTCGGCGCCGTCTCTCTTTCTCCTCCGGGGGCAGATGGCCAAGATGCATCGGCTCCTCTTGATCTTCCGAGCGGGGGCGTGGCGGAGCCGAGCTGGCTTCGATGGAGCGGAACTGAAAGGATCGGTGCGTCGGAGAGCGCGCCGGTGGTTTTGGGCGGCACATGACGCGCCGGTCGATCTCGAGAGCCAGGGTCACTGCGGCATCCAGAGTCTTGGGCGCCTCCCGGCCGACCATCTCATCCTTGATGTAATCGGCCAATCCCTCCAGAAAGATGGATTTCAGCGCACCGTCGCTCCAGGACAGCTTGGCGGCCAGTGTGCGGAACTCGGCGGCGAAGAGGTGAACCGGCTGGTTGCGCTGACGCAAGTGAAGGAGCTGGCCCTCTGTATCGACTTCATTGCAAGGCGGGGTGAAGGTCTTCCGGAGTTCCCCCACAAACAGAGTGTAGTCGTTGCACAGAGGAGACTTCTGATTATAGAGCGCAGCAGCCCGCTCTTGCGCTCTCCCGGTCAGCAGTGAGGTGAGCAGAGCCACTCTGGAGGCTGGGGCGGCATACATGATCGGCTGACATTCAAAAATCATGTCCAGAGTTGCTATCAGGCCATCTGGTTTGCCATCCGAGCCATTCCATTTGTCTGGAAGACAGATCCGCGGTTCGACCGTGGGCGACGACCGCTGTTGGAGCATGTTGACTACTCCGGACAGGCGAATGTGGGCGTCAGAGATGGTCTGAAGCTTGGAGTTGAGGTGATCGACCATGCCTCGGAGATGGACCACTTCTGCACGAAGGGCCTCCACTTCTGCTGGAACATTTCCGGGCTCAGTCATCCTGTCACGAATGCAGCGATCAATGGAAGATCGCTGCTGGGAAGATGGATGTTCCAAGTGCAGAGTGAGGATGCAACCGAAGGTCTTATTGGAGCGGAGGAGATGGAAGAACCAGGAACTCGTGATGCGAGGAGCTTGGAAAGGCTATTAGCCGTAGGGAATCGTCGGGTCTAGAATACTACTCAGGTTGGAGTCCCAGGAGCTATGCGTCACAACGAGGTTGATGACTGAGCGCCATAGAGGTGAGTGACGGGAGCTTTTGAGTGTTTGGGAGGAGGAGAATCTCATCAAAGCAGCTGCTTCGAGTTGGGTCTGATGACTTCTTGACATTGGGTCCTTTAGCTACTGCCTGTAACACAGCTGCTTCACATGTCTGTTCCACATATGTCAACAACTTGGGCAGCATTTACATTCTTCTCTAATTACATTTAAATAGAATGGTTCCCTATGGCTTGCGTTATTGATCGTATTACCAATTCAAAAATACTCTGCACATTTTTTTATTTCTAGATTAAGGAAAAAAGAAGAGGGGAGGGGGCTGGAGTACAAACACTAATTAATTTCAACCTGCTGACTAACTTTATTCTTTTAGCCTTAGATGCAAGCTTTGCACTTTCCCCATTACAATTATCGAATTAAATATTGAAATAAGATTACAAAAATAAAAACAGTTGGATATATCAAAATATGGCAGTCAGGTGTAGTTAAAGTCATGATCCTGGGGTAATTGTCTGTTATACTGTAATGCCTGGTTCACACTGCAAGATTTCAAAATGGTCGTACAATTTCCAAATCGTAAGAGACCACACACACAGTGATAAAAATCGTGAATATAATTGTTTTGGCCCTACAGTGTGTGGTGTGCACATTCCCAACTCAGAAATCTCACAAAACCTCATGAGATAAAACATGACTTTGTAGTAAATAAACAAGGCGGCTGAGGATGAGGCATTGGCAATAGTTTGTGGACTAGTTTTAACAGAGAAAAAATGACACAAAAAATGCGTTACATAGAGTGGAGACAAGGAGGGGCAGGAACTGTACTTGCTACAAAAAGATATGGAGGTGAGTTATATTTTTTCACTCTGAAACATTGTTACACACTTTGCTCTGATTGATCTCTATTTCTATTCATTTGTGGAGTGTGGTCAAGTGAACCGACACTTGGAAATAACAATAATAGACACTTCCAAGGCTTATCGCTGCTTATCACCTCACTTTCTGATTGGCTAAACCTCACATTCAACTGGCCTCAAAGCTACTCTCTGCTCTACTACCAAGGAGCTGTTTGCTCATCTGCAGCTAATCATCTCATCAACCTTTGTAAGAGGACCAGCAATCTCTTTCCTTTAGAGATGAAGCCTGGAATACTCCCATACTACCAATGGACCTATCTACAATTTTCAAGCCACTTCTTGATTTCAAAAGCTATGCCAAACAAACCTGGAAGCTTTACGGTCAACCACCGGAGTTCAAAGCTGGTCCTCTGACCACAACTACGCATGTTTGCTCACCTCATGTCTAACCTTTCCTGCAGCCAACAAGTGGAGCAAAGACAACATTATGGGAAATCCATTATGACATGAATCCCTACCTTTGGTCATGTAACTACCTCACGCTTTTCAAACAAATCCTCTCAAAACCTACTCTAAACTAAGTGAACCACTATACTTGGCCACATAAATCGCCTGATACTCACCTCACCCATCCTTACCAATCTTCTCTTATGTTCAGAAGCAGTAACCCACCAAGACCCCTTTTGATAATCATTGTTGACAGCAAACCCTATCTCAACGTCTTACCAGTCATTCCTTAGTGTATCTATGCTTTTGGTTTAAACTAAATCTCAGACATGATACTAGATGCTACTACCATTTAATTGGCTTGTTAAATACACATAATGCAAAAACATAAAATTCCTGATTGGTCATGATTGGTGTTGAGATCGGATCAAAATGCAGACAGGAAAGTAGTGATGGTCTGATTGCAGCTTAAGCCTCAAGGGGAAGGGGCAAAAAAATCAAACATGGCTTCAGAAGCACTGTGTAGATACTTGATTCGTCTGAGCAGAGTCACATGATCAATGACGTCCGTAGTTCTGCTTGGTCACTGGCTGGGTACCTGGTTCAATGGTTCAAAAAGACCTAAATCAATGGCTAAATCTCTGAATCTATAATGTGTGTTGGAGGTGAGTAGCAATCACTCACTCACTAAACAAGTGAGTGATCCAATGACATCGCGTTGCATAGAGGTAGAGCGGAGGACCCTAATGCAGAGGCTATAGTCCTTGACTATATATATATATATATATATATATATATATATATACATACACACACACACACACACACACACACACATACACACGCACACACACACACACACACAGGTGAGGTAATCAGGGGAAAGAAGCAGAGCAGCTGGAGAAGAGAGCCGGCAGAGGAAATTACCAAATGAGCAATAGCTGGGAAGGAGAACAAGGTTGGGAGGCAGAGTGAAACTGTAAACAAAACAGACACAGGGAACCAGAACCACAGTAGAGAGAAGAATATAAACCTACGGAAATACAGATATAAGCACAAGGGGGAAGGGAAGTGCAGATGAACAAATGAACTAACTAGGGAAACAAAAATAACAAAATCTAAGGAATAAAGCAACAAGTAAATAAACAAAGCAGAAACACAGAAGAACATAGAGTCCAGGCATAAACAGACCTAAAACCAACCCAGAACCGTACATTTCATTCTGCATGCTGACACTGCTTCTCTATAACCTATGCAAGAAAACAAGCGGAGCAGTTTAGTTTTTTAAAACTCCAAAGTCTGTCTGCAGAGTTGCAGTTGAAAGGAAAAAACAACTTTGAGCCACATTTGAAAAAAAATAATAAAATAAAACACTGTATTTCTGAAAACAATGTCCTCATGAACATTTAGATCTTGTTGATTTTATTTTCCAAAGACTTGCCATGCACATTCTAAGAACAATTCCAAAAAAAATGTAATATCCTCTATGTTTCTCTCCACTTTGCTACTGACCTATGTCCTCAGTATTTACCCTGCACTGTATGTAGGGTCTGTCTCAGACATTAGTGGGTCTTCAGAAAGATCAGCTACTCCCATATTTAAACAACTTTCCTACTGACATAAAATGTTTAAACAAGCCAGAATTACCAAAAGTTAAAATGCCCTTGAGGCGCAGGATTCAAAACAAAAATAAACAAATGCTCAAAAAGTCAAAATATCCACATAAAAATTAGCACAAAAGAAAAAAGGAAAGATTCAAATAATACTTGTGCTGAGCGGTATTTAGTCACAAAGCTGATTAGAATTTGTCCTCAAGGTTCAATAAAGGTTTTTTTAAATGTTCCTTTAAATTCACTTGGTAGTAAAAGGGGTATTTCATCTAACTGTGTAGATGGCGGCGCACATGGACGCAGCCCCTTAGTGTTCTCCTCTTGGTGCTTTTGTATGCCTGTTTTTGTATGAATGGTTACTAGTCTGGAATGCACACTGCTGGGCAGACAACATCAACATCTTCAGCCGGTGTGAGCTTCTAAAGATAGGAAAAGGGAGCGAAAAATCAGTGACAGTCCACTTTTTCCGCTCTTATGCTATCCCGGAGAGGACATAGCCAGGACCCCGGGTTCCCCGTGGATCACTATCCCCACGGGGAGAAGGTGAAGATGGCGCAAAGACAGAAGGCAGAAGCAAGGCTGCCGGGCTGGCGTGCGGGTGAGGTTGCGGGAGAGCCTCTACAAGACACCGCTCCCTAGCATCTTGAAGGCCACTAGGGAGCAGTGCAATCATAAATTCCAAATGTGATGAATGCTGTTCTCTTAATTGTTTCTTTTTATTATTGTACTTTTAGAATTTTATTTTATTTTTTATTTTATGCTGCACCAGGTGGATGCTCCTAATTTTGTTGTACAATGTACAATGACAACAATAAAGTGAATACAAGATGAATACAACATAGTAATAGGGGTATTTCCGTTTAAATCAAAAAATCTGAGACAGAATTTACCATTTGTAGAAAATAATCCAGGTTATAAATCCTTTTAAATTCAGAATACAAAGAATGTTGCTTCATACCTATAAATGAAATGAATAAACAACAACCAAAAACGCTTGTATCTGTAGTCTTCTGTTGTCTTGTGGCACATAAATTTCAGTGTCAAACTGCTAGAAAAATGGGAGGATTACCACTGCCGCTCAATAACACAAAAAAACAAATTGTTTCAAGGTTTTTTTCTCCCACAGGAGTAATATGCAGCTAACTGACAGAGGGATTAAATGGCTTTTTCAAGCTTGTTTCTTTCACCTTACCACACCCCTCCACTTTGTGCAAGCAATGACGAAAACACACCAACTGAACGCACATGCCACAGCGACGCGTAGTAATCAGATCAAGCGTTGCGATTGCAGGCAGAAAATGTATTTTCATGTTCACTGTCAGGCTGTGGGGATGATATGAGAAGCAGCGTATATGCAGAGACTTGGGTGCAGGCTCAGGTTAGTAGACCAGATCATCTCAACATTGGCAGATGCACTTTACGTAAATGTTATTTATCATGCAACTTTTATTGATATGACTTCAGCAGCCCGATGAGGACTGGCTGGACACAGCACACATCAAGCTGCCGTTCATCTTGGTGAAAAGGGATAAGATGAAACATTTTCCTGTGAAGGGCGGTATGTTTTAAAGCACCTTGCCATCAAGAATATCATTCAAACCTGAGTTAGGGGAATAGAATCAAGACATCTTATTGTGGAGCCACCTCACGGTTATATGATATATTATTTAATTTTTCTTCCTTTCTCTAGCTCTGAGAAAAGGGATTGATTTGGCATGTTGGAATTATTGCAAGACAGAAGAGACAGCGAGAAATGCAGGCACACAAAGAAACCTGAATCATCTGGAAAGAGCAGCAGAATGGATCTTTTGCCTAACAAGCAGATTGTGAATGCACTTTACTGTTGTCTTCATAGACACACAGAACCTTCTGGTCACTTATTGATCGTCTCTGGCTGATAGACTAGTATGAGAATGAGAGGACAGAAAGAAGGAACAAACAGAAGAGACATGTCAGTGCTGTAAAGTATATAATCCGCTATGAATTTCTTTTGTTTTTCCTTTTATCTTTTGTTAAATGCTTTACATTATAAAGTAATTTTTAATATCAGACAAAGATGGCCTGATTAAATAAAACATTTTTTGAAAGATTTGTGTTTATTAAAATAAAAAAAGTTATCCAAGACCAACCTCATCCTCAGTGAAAATAAAATTAGCTGAGTTCAAATTCAGTACCAACACCTGTTGAATGAAGAAATTACTTAAGTAGAACCCGCATGAGAACCTGACTACTGTAAAACTACTGGAGATGATGGTGCAAAGAAGGACTCTTCATAAAATCAAGATAACTAAGGACAACCCTGAGAATCCTCTTCATGAGACTGATTTAGAACAACAGTCTATTCAGTCGAAGGCTTCTGCAGATCTGCTGTTACACAGACTACTACAGGAGATTCTTCCTGCCCACAGTCTTTAGCATCTACAACGTTTTGAAGAACCTTTGATAATATGAGTTACAACATTTAATTTCCTTTTGGGATTAATAATGTACATTTGAATTGAATTGAACGACGCAAACAAAAATATCTCAAAATGGCCTATGGTATGCTGGATGTAAACGAAATGAAATAACAGAAAAGAAACACTCTCTTTAGGAAGGGTTGGCGACACCTTTTTTCTGCAAGTTAAGGAAACATACAATAGAAGTAAATCATGCCAAGAGTGCCCAGCATACCAAAATTAATCCAAGAGTGTATCAAAGACTCATTCATAAGGTCAAAAATGAGCCTCGACCAACATCTAAAAAAAGAGCAGGCCTCACTTTCCTGAGTTATGGTCAGTTTTCCTTAACAATAAGAGAGTCTCCATGGGAGAACCTAAAGGCAAAAATCACTGATGACCAAAAACGTACAAAGGCAAAGATTTGCCAAAAAGCGTGTTGATGATCTTATGACTTTGTAGAGACAAAATAAGCAAATAGTGGATCTTCTGGGAGGGTTGCATCCTATTATTCCTAATGTTAAACAAGCACACCATTTCAGAAAAAGAACACCTTTCTCATAGTGAAACACTACTAGTAGTGGTAGTTTAATGGTCTGTGCCTCTTTCACTACTTTAGGACCTGGACAAATTCTTGAATTTCTTGCTTCTTGCGACCTTAAGCTCAAGCTAAGTTTTAGCTGCTGAAGAGTAGCATTCCTAAGCCTTTAAGCCACCAACACTGAGTTTTACTTTGGGGATGCTCTGGATAGATCAAAGATATACAATTTAAGTTTTCCACAACAAACCTTTCAGGCCTTCACAGAACAGCTGTATACTGAGATTAAATCCCACATAGGATGACAGTTTTTACAAATTAGATTTTTAAAAATTGGTTCCTCTCAATTATTAGGTATGAGGTTCCAAATGTGCCAAAAATGTTTGTCTATGTTCATAGGCACACTGTTTATGTCAACTTAAGTAAGTTAGCATTTAGGTTCGTCTATGTGACTGGCAGCAGCCTATGAACATAGACAAACATTTTTGGCACATTTTGGAACCTCATAATTAGGGAAAACAAAATAGTTTTTTTTTGTGTGTTTTTCTATCAAATCACACCCCACACTCACAAAATATATTGAAGCTAGTGGTTGTAATGAAAAAGATTTACAAACATTTAAGGGGTTCTCATAACTTTTGCAAGGCACATGCTAATGTTGATGCCTGACTGTAATGAACACAAACACAAGGTTAACTGCAGCGTTCATTGAAGGAGAACACAGCCCAGCTCATAATTGTCTCCTAATAGGAGCAGGTTGCTTTTCCTCCCCAGAGCTGCACAAGGACTTGCTCTTCTGCACAAGAGAAAAAAAAGAAACAAACAAAGCTCTTGGTTGCAGGAGGGGAGTCAACATACATTGATGTAAGGATTGAATAAGTTTAGCTACATGTAATTTACGTGTTTCTATATATGGTTGAGAAAGATCTCCCCCCAACCAATGAGTGAACAACATTCACACAGTTCTTTTCATCATAAATATGCAAACGAGAGATGTGTTTTGATGCAGCTTGTTTTTCTATTCAATCGTCCAAATTGGCTTTCACGGCACAGTTAGAAGACAACAACTCTAAGCTTCTTCAACATGTGTTTGATTATATTATTTTCTGTTTCATGAATGCTCATCCTTCATTGACTCAACTGTAATCATATTACAAGCATCTGGTGAGTCATTTGACCTTCTCTGTACCCACAATATGCACCAAGCTGTAATCTAATGGTGTCTAATCTAATGTCTGATATAATTACATCTATTGCTCGCTTTAAACAACACAAAGCCTAAAATGATCGTATCTCCTAATTGAGACATTGCACATTTTTGCAAAGCAAAACAATTACACTGTCACTTAAAGAGCTTACATGACCATAGGGCTACCTTAATTGAATATTCATAAACATTCAAAAGAAAACAAAACTAACCTCAAATTTTAGTACCATCTCCTACTTTCAGCCTGCATCTGCAAACTTCCCTCTTGTGAAAACTAATGGAAAATGTATGCAGAGGATCCAATCCATTTTAATCCTGAAGGCAATTATAGCATGGGGTTTTGGGGTCAGTACCGCTGTTGATTGATGGCAAGAAAAACTCACTTTAACAAAGTGATGTGAACTTCAACCACCTGCATGCACCAAGATGAAGGTTTAATGCTTTGTTAATTAACACAAAATGAAGAATAATGATGGTTCCTCTGATAGCCCTTATTTGCCAAAATCAGTGTTGGCTATTACATTTTTAACTTAATTGCTTTATTTCTCTTCTTATGTTATTTGGAAATGTCAATGCCACCAGCAGCACAGGTCAAAAAATAAATATTTCAGACTGAATAGTATTGGGCAGGTACATATTTGCAATGCCTGAAAAGCCAAGTTTGTTTGTGAGGTAAAATCATCCACTTCTCTCCCTTTTTTTTCTTCAAGCTCATTTTAAGAGCCATGATCTGTATCCTAGCAACAGGACTCACTCGCCCCCATCTATCTGTAGAGTCACTTGTGTAGAAAAAGGGCACGGGCACTGAGCCCCCACTGACTCCTGTAGCTGTCAACACACAGTGGTCAGAATCAGCTACAAGACAACTTTATGTAATAACAAGGGCATTACAAAAGAATCCGGCTCTTCTAACTGAATAAATTACCTTCAAAACAGCATTATTTTACCCAGGCATGTGCATTGATGTCATCTAGTTTTTTTTTTTTACGTTTATCTATATCCCTTTTGAAGAAAGATCTTTTTTTTCTATCACTCTAGTCATATACAAGTCATAGTTTATTGGCAATTTAAAACTGTACTTTGGAAGTTACATATTTCAGCAACCCTATTGACAACGCAATACTTTACATTTAACAAAAACACCATGTAAAGTTGAAAAAGTTGTCTTCAATCAATCTTCATTTGTTGCTTGTGCTCAACGTTAAATTCCTTGAATTATATTTGAAGCAGGTACACTGTCACACTTTACTGATTTGTATTTCCTTGATCAAACCTTCATGATAGAATACATGAAAGATGTCACGACAGCCCTAGTGAAGAATTTATGTTTTGCATACTTTAAAATATTACAAAAAATGCATAAAATGGTACATTGTGTTTATAAATACCACTATAATAGAAAAATATATTAAAGAAAACTGTATGAATATAATGTTTTGTGAACTTTATATTTAATCTCATTCGGTCTTTATGTTATCTATATGACAAACTTCAGACACAAACATATAGGCTACATACATTTATTTTCAGGAAATTATTTTGTTGCATTTGTTGTTGGGTTTTTTGTGCATCACACTATCGTGTTTTGATTTAATAAACTGTTTAAATATGTGCCATTATCTGCATGAAGCCTTCACATAAACACCAAAAGTTGTTTCCTTGTTTTCTTTATTTTAATTTTTATAACACTGAAATAAAATACAAAGACACGCAGTGTTATGATTTTATAAATGTATTTATTTAATGTAAAATAAGTAAAATAACTTCCTGATTCAAATTCAACTTTAGAAATATGTATGGGGGGATTTACTGCCTTTATTTAAGAGCATACATTTACAATTTGAGTGGAGGGTTAATGTCTCTTTGCTCTCAAAACCTGTAATGCTTCCTCTCAAAATGTTTGTTCTCTTTCAAATATTTGGTGTTCTCCCTCAAATTTGTTTTCGCGCTCAGATTTTATGATTCTTGCTCACATATTTTCTCCTCCAGCGTAAACTGTCTCTCTGCTCAGATCAAAACTGCGCTTGCGAACCTCTGTTCTTTGCTTGCGGATTCTGTGTGCTCTCTGCTGATTTCTTGGAGTATCGTCGCCTAGCAACCGTTCCAGCCAATAGAATGACAGTGCTCCCGGAGGTGGAGGAAGCCTGCTTTAGCACGTTTGTTTTCTCAGGTGGATTTATATATACAGTCAATGGATTAGCCTGTGCATTTGCTGTTGCAGCGCTGCCAGAGAGAAACAACTTCTGCTTTTGCTCTGATTTACAATTTTGGGGAAGTCATGACATGCTTTCAAATTAATTTTTTTTTTTAATTATCTCAGTGGTTTTCTAGCTGGTCAAAACTCAAAGTGAATGATTCTGACCATCCGGGGTAAGATTATTTGCTTTGCATTGATTGATCTGACAAGCAGCAAACCCATGTTCTCTTCCTCATAAATCTCTGTCCAGCAACCTGTCCAGCCAATAGGATGACAGTACACAACAGGTCATAAACATCAATTATTCTGAAGCGGGAGATTTTTTTTACTTGATTCCACACATTGGATCAGCACCAACCACAGTCTCAGGTGTGTATATATATATATATATATATATATACATACAAGAGTGTATATACTATACACTCTTAGGGTTGAACGGTGCACTCTTAGGGTTGAACGGTGGCTACTGCATTGGAAGTTTGGGATTGGTGGAGAGCGGTACATCTCTACGTCACAGGCATTGCCTATGTCACAGCAGCCATGGTCTCACAGACACGCCCCGTGGGTTTGGGTATAAAACTATCAGACATACCCCCCCCCCCCCCCCCGTGGCGAGTTTGGAGTGGGATTGCGTTTTACAGGTTACAATTATTATCACATTAGCACTTAGTTAGCATAGCTAACACACTGTTTTGAACGTTAGCCTATGTTAGCATTACCCATCCTGTCTCTCTCTCCCTCAGCAGCAGCGCCAGCCTCGGGCAGCGCTGACTCAGCGCCCCGAGCCAGCGGCTCTAATTGATACGGCTCACGGCCGCTGAGCTCCATAAAGCCTCCCTCTACTCCTCTATCTCCGGTGACGACGGAGGAGATCCGCTGGTTCAGGGCGCCGAGCCAGCGCCGCCCGAGCTCGGTGCTGCTGAGGCAGAGGGAGACAGGAGGAGTCCAGTCTCTGAGTGGTAATGCTAACATAGGCTAACGTTCAAAACAGATGAATGTTGATCAGTCGCAAAACTGCCAACGTAGCTTTGGTCACTGTCCATGTTTCAGTGTCAGATTAAGCGAGTTGTCACTGTCCTCCTGAACACACCCCCACGTTCCCCCCTCTGCTTTTCCTCAACACTTGGCCATACCCCTCCATTCTTCCTGGCACCGCCCACTTTGTAGAATTTTTTAATGTTGTCTGGGGGCGGGGTTATGCCTTTTCAGGGGGTTCAGTTACACTTTAATGCTTCACACCGTAACACTATAGCAGGACAGTATATGTTTTTTTATGTTCATTCTAATGGCACGTTCACACCGGTCAGCGCGTCCAGGCGTCAAATCGCTCAAACGGACGAAAGTCGACGCTTTAAAATTAAAACCCAGCTGCTTGCACACTTTGTAGTCTGCGTCGGCGCGTCGGGGCATCAGCGCATCACGTCATTACGTCAGCGTGCGGGCATGGATTTGTCTGTTGCTAGTTGTTTACAACATGGCGGATCATGTCGAGTGGCTTGGGTTTATTTAATTAACGAAGGCACAAATGCCAGACAACGTCGTCTGAACACATAAGAAAGTTAAAAGAAAAATGTTTAACTGCCTCCCTGGCACTGAAATATCCTCCAATATCTTCCTCCAAATAAGATCCGATCTCTACCTGTCTGTCTGAAAAAAGACGAAGACGGGTCATACAATTCACGAACATTACACACAGCGACAGTTAGTTGATCCTCCATCTTGAATGAAAAACTTGCCGATCCACCCATGGAAGGAGTAACTACGTCAGTACAAAGAGTCTCTCTGATTGGTTGACGCCCCGCGTTTGCTGCCCGAAAGTTCAGTTTTCCCAACTTCACGCAGCAGCTGCTCCGACGGTCCGTCAGCGCAACCGGGCAGCAGCCACGTGTACGCGCTGATGCCAGCTGCACTGATGCCAGCTGCGCCGATGCGCGCGACTTGCTGCAGGGCAGCATGGCGCCCACTAGATGCGTAGGTACCTACAGACTTGCATGTAATCTAGCTGCCCTGCTGCCTGGACGCGCTGACCGGTGTGAACATTAAGCTCTCTTCAGGTGTGTTCACACCGGTCAGCGCGTCCAGGCAGCAGGGCAGCTAGATTACATGCAAGTCTATGGTACCTACGCATCAAGTGGGCGTCAAGCTGCCACGCAGCAAGTCGTTTGCTACCCCAAAGTTTAGTGTTCCCAACTCCTCGCAGCTGCTGCTCGGATGCGTTGACAGACCGTCGGAGCAGCTGCTGCGTGAAGTTGGGAACACTAAACTTTGGGGTAACAAACGCGGGGCGTCAATCAATCATAGGGACTCTTTGTACTGACGTGGATGGCAAGTCATTCATTCAAAATGGAGGATCAACTAATTGTCGCTGTCTGTAATTTTCGTGAATTATATGACCCGTCTTCGTCTGTTTACAAAGACAGGAAGAGATCGGATTTATTTGGAGGAAGATATCGGAGGATAGGTGCCAGGTAAGCAGTTGAATATTTTCTTTTAACTTCTTGTTATGTTAGCTAACACTAGCCAAACCCAGCTAGGGCAACTACCGGACGTGACGCGCTGATGGCCGACGCAGACTACAAAGTTTGCAAGCAGCTTGGTTTTAATTTTATAGCGTCAACTTTCATCCGTTTGAGCGATTTGACACATGGACGCGCTGACCGGTGTGAACGTGCCTTTACTGGGCAGCGCAGTAACAGCAAATGCAGCAACCTGTAGCTGCACAGGCAAATCCATCTGAGAAAACAAACGTACGCTAAAGCAGGCTGACTACGCCTCCAGGAGCACAGTCATTCTATTGGCTGGGATGGTTACTAGGCGACGATACTCCTCAATCTGCGAGAGTGGACACAGAATCCGCAAGGAGAGAAGAGGTTCGCAAGTGCAGTTTTGATCCATGCAGAGACAGTTTGCGTGGGAGGAGAAAATCTGCGAGCAAGAATCAGAAAATCGGAGCCCGAAAACAAAGACTTGAGGGAAAACACCTATCACCTATGACATATTGTGATGAATAAAATTACTTAAATTCAACACAAACACCATGTGAAGGATGGACATTTGTCTTCATTTAGTCTGTATTTGGTGCTTGATTTTAAAGTTGAATTCTCTAAATTTCATCTGAAGCAGGTATTGCAGTGTGTCTCTCTCTTGATTTGTTTTTCCTTGAACAAGCTGTAGCAGAAGACTAGATAAAAACAGTCCCTCCAGTGACAACTGATGAAGTTGTGAATTCCTTGTTTTAAACTATGTTTTTTGTTGATTTGTAAGCATTTTTATTTAATAGTTTATGCTTTTTGGTCCTATATATTTTCCTTAGTGATAAGCAGAAGTAGAATTTCTGAGTCATTTTGGACACAGATATTACATAGTATTATTACATACTCAACATAGACGAAAATTGTGCCTGCATGGTCAAAGATTGATTTTGTGGTAAACTACCTTTTGAAATATTGGCTAGATATTTTAACTTTTTGGTATTACTGTTATTACTTTTTTGTTTACACTTTTGGCATTGTGTGAGGCTTCATGTAAGCTCTTGGAGCGTTCTGTGTTTCCTTGCTCTTTGTCTTATGCCTTATTATGAGCTGAAATATTTAAAGAACCTGCACTGCCTGGTTAAAAAATATAACAGAAATAAATTCCCATGACAATTTTAATGTCACTCTTTAAATTAATTTGTCATTTTTAAAATTTTAGTCATTCTTTGGCCGCTGGGTAAATGTCCAAGAAAAACACTTATACACTTAAAGTCTGAGAAACTTTGTAAGATTTCTTTTACTGTTCATATGTTTGCAAGAACTAAAAGTAAAATCAAAGTAAATAAAAATATATTAATCTTGTACAACTATTTTGATCCTTCTTTTTACCATCTAGGGAGCTGAAAATGGTGTAGACTACATTCTGCCAAAACAACATTCAGTAAAAAGATGTTAGAGTAAGTAAAATGAGTTCTGTTACCATCTCTAGCTGTCTGCAAACATTATATAAGGCTTTCAAATCTACTTATATTACTGTTTCAGAAAATATAATCAGCTGATGTCAGGGGTACTAGAGGTTTTGTGGAAAGCAAAATACTTGGGGATCTGGATATGAGCCCAATAGCTTTTGCTGCAAAATTTACCAGTGAGATTTGTCTTAAAATCCTTATTTTTCAAGACTACAGTCAGTCACATTATTTCACTATTGCCAACTCGGCGGTAAGGAACGCATCTACAAGCTTTCCAGAAAGTCACTAAAAGTTGTTAAATCCTGTCATTGGTTAGTTTACTGGAGGTTTGTGAGATTTGTTTATAGCCCGTAATATGTTGAGGTCAGTAATTTAAAAATGACTGAAAGGACATATAAGCAACAAAATTGGTTCAGAAGAGCGGGAGAGTGTGTAACATGCTGGTGGTTGTAACTGGGAAGAAAGGGATTTGCTTTCCCATCTTTTCTTATTTCCCGTTCAGCTAATGGGCTCTTAAAGGACAACACATGTTAAACAAAGCTCTTACATTAAAGATATGACATACAGAGTTGTGTGAAAAAAGTGATTTGGTTTTATTAAAATTATGATTTCTAAGCCTACAACAGTTTTTTCCCCCAAAGTTTATAATAAAACTAGAAATTTATTTTTAAGGGTTAGTAACTGAATAACAAGTCAGAGTTTGACTCCTTACTGTTTCTAATAGCCTCTGCACATATGAGGTAAATCCTTTGATCAGTCCTGTCCTACGCTCCACCTCTCGTCCCAATGCCCTCTGAATATTATCAGATAAAGAAGAGCAGTGGGACTACAATCTGCCAAGCCGCACCACAAAGCCAGTGTGATTTCCTGGGATGAATCACAAAGCACTGCAGGAATGCTCTCAATTTTAAAACACCGGGGCCTCAAAGCTCTGCTTATACCTTTTAAAATTGCAATTTACAAATTGTTCTATTCATTGCAGGACAGACAATAAGAAAGAGCAAAACAACAAAAATTGAAGAGACAAAAGGTTCTGAATGTTTTTCTGCCAGGTTTTTATGATTTTAAAGGCAGCATTTGAGTGTACAAGGTTTCTTTGATGGTCTGGTAAATGAAAACGTCTTCCAGGAAATAGGTTTCATCGTGCCATGATGTCCCCACCTGGTGAGAGTCATCAGCTAAGGGGCTGATTTGCCTGTGGTTTCTTGACTCTCCCAGACTAGGCATGCAGTGACCAGGCTGCAGAAAACTCTGAGAAGGCAAGTGTAGCGCTCTGGCAGTGCAGGGTGTATAAGACTGACATGGATTATAGTAATTGTGCTGCCAGGACAATAACACATTTTTGATCTCTCTCTAGTTCTTCAGGTCAGATACTAGGGAGGGGGTGGTGGACCTTGAAACTGCCTTTCTCATAACAGGAAACTTGTGTTTCTTTTCTTAAGTAAAACTACAATAGCATTAACAACATGACAGAGATGGGGACTCAAGTTTGCTACTCCAACTCTAGTTGCACTTAAGTTGTAAAAAGTAAAAGACATTAGACTTGACTTAGGCTTTTGCCTTACAGACTTGAGACTTGACTTGGACTCCTGGTCTAAGACTCGAGTCTTATTAACAATTTTCATCTCATGTAATGGAGAGTAAAAGGAAGATAGTATGTGGTCATTAGACTGCAGCTTCTGTACATGTTTTGCTGTGGAAGCAGCATATATATATACATACACATACATACATACATACATATATATATATATATATATATATATATATATATATATATATATATATATATATATATATATATATATATATATATATATGTATATATACATACATACATACATATATATATATATACACATACATACATACATATATATATATATATATATATATATATATATATATACATACATACATATATAGGAAGCAGCATATATATACACATACACATACATACATACACACATATATACATATATATATATATATATATATATATATATACATATATATATATATATATATATATATATATAATAAAATATAAACGTAAAAGCATAAAATACAACATTAGAGACACAAACATTATGGCACATTTAAACATATGCCATTCTAGCCATTATTAATCAATTACTCAAACGCAGCTCAAAACAGATGAGTTTTTAGCTCTGATTTAAAGGAACTCAGTGTTTCACCAGCTTTGCAATGGTCTGGAAGTTTGTTCCAGATAAGGGAAGCAAAGAAACAGAAAGCTGCTTCTCCATGTTTATTTTTAATTCTAGGGATGATTAGTAGACTAGAATGGGAAGACCTGAGTGGTCTGGGGGGTTGGTACAGTGACAACATATCTTCAGAATACTTTGGTGCTAAGCCATTCAATGATTTATAAACTAGCAAAAGTGTTTTGAAGTCTATTCTCTGAGCTAAAGCCAGTGCAAGAACTTTAGAACTGGGGCGATGTGCTCTACTTTCCTGGTTCTAGTGAGGACACGAGCAGCAGCTTTTTGGATCAGCTGCAGCTGTCTGATTGAGTTTTTAAGCAGACCTGTAATGACACTATTGCAGTAATCAATCCGAGAAAAAATTAATGCATGGATGAGTTTTTCAAGATTCTGTTGTGACATTAGTCCTTTAATCCTAGAAATGTTCTTCAGATGATACAAGGCTAACCTTGTTATTGCTTTTCTGTGACCCTGGAGGTTTTGTTTCTATTCAGCTGGAAAACAATATGGCCCATCCATCCATTGATTTGCTAAATGCATTCAGTTAGGGTTTTGATGGGTTCAAAGTCAGCTAGAGACATTGTAATGTAAGACTGAGTGTCATCTGAATAGTTATGTTAACTAATCTTATTGGTTGTTAAAATCTTGGCTAGTGGGAGCATGTAGATACTAGATAGGAGGGGCTCCAGGATGGAGCCCTGGGAGACCCCACATGTGATTTCTGTCTGTTCTGATAAAAAATTGCCTATTGACACAAAGAACTTCCCATTCTTAAGGTTATACGCAAACCAGCCAAGTCCTGTACCAGAGAGTCCCACACATTTCTGCAGTCGTTCCAGTAGTATATCATGATCAACAGTGTCAAATGCTGCACTAAAGTCCAAAGGTACCAGCACTGTGGTTCTACCACAGTCTGTATTTATGCGGATGTCATCGAAAACTTTGACGATGGCAGTCTCGGTGCTGTGGTCTGCACGGAAACCGGACCTAAAAACATCAGAATGGTTGGTCATTGTTAGGAAGCTATTTAACTGTTGAAACCCACCTTCTTCAATAATCTTTCTGATGAATGGAAGATTAGAGATTGGCCTGTAGTTCTGCATTAAACATGTTGTCCAGGTTGTTCTTCTTTAGTAATGGTTTGATAAGTGCTGTTTTTAAAGCCTAGGGGAAGACACTTGATAGAAGGAATGAGTTAACTATTTAAATCAGATGAGATCCAATGACAGGGAAAACTTTCTTAATAAAAACTGTGGGTAAGATATCAAGGCAACAAGAGGAGGAGCTTAATTGGTTAATGATTTTGTCAAGGTTTGTTTTGTTTAGATTTTGGAATTTAGACATTTTCTCTACATTGGTGTTGAGTGGGAACACTGGTAGGGGTTTGGAAGTGATGTACAGATTTACCCTCTGATTGTCAATCTTTTCAGAAAAAAGCAGGCAAATTCATTCAAAGCCCGGATGGAATTTAGTTCAGGGGCTATTGTCACAGGAGGATTAGTTCGTTTTTCCACTGCTGCAAATAAAGTCAAGTGCACTATTAATGTTTCTGTTACTGGTTTCAGAAAGGAACAATTCCCTTGCATCTTTCAAAGTTAAGTGATATCTGCTCAGTCGATCTTTGTAGATCTCATAGGGAACCTGGAGTCGAATTGTACACCATTTTCTCTCGGCTTGTTGACACTCCTTTTTTCACTATGTACCTAGTCCACGCAGAGTTCTTTCTACCCAAGAATACTTCAACTTTAGTTGGAGGAAGGGTATAATTAATGTCTGAAATTTTAGAGAGAAAGTTATCTACCAGCATATTTACTGAGTTTGTGTTGGAGGATGAAGGGGTGGGGGTGTGGTTGGAGAGTAAATTTGTTTAAAGGTTTTAACTGAGCTCTCCTCAGAAGACACTTTTTCATAGTGATGTCACTGTGGCTCAACAGTATAGGTCAGATAATGCAATATTAACTACCGAGATGTTGGAGATATTTAAACATTTACTAACAATATGTCCTTGATGGTGTGTCATTGATAATATGTTGGTGTTTTGACATGCTGGGTTAGGCCGACATTTTGAAGAGTATCAGATAATGTTTTTGCTCGCCTATCTTGGAGGAAGTCAGTATAAATGTTGAAAACCCCCACAATGATTAATTGGTTATAGTCAATACCTATTACAGAAAGAAGGTCGCTTTGAAGAAATTAGCATTAAGTTTTGGATGGTTTATATAAAGTTAAAAATAAAGCTTTGTTAGGGTCCTTTATGTGGAGAGCTAGCTACTCAAGAGTCAAATGTGCCTAGGAATACTTTTTTTCAAAGGTTATTGAGTTATGAAAGATTGTGGCTATGCCTCAACGTCATCTGTGTTTCCTGCTCTTGCTTAGAAAGTTTTAATTTGACGAAGTGAACTCTATCAATGCAGACGATTCATTATTACCTTCTTACCAGGTTTCCAATAGAAATAGATAGTGATGAAGTCATTAATTAGAAATGACTTCCCTGACAAAGACCTAATGTCTAATAATGCTAATTTAAGAGGTTTGGAGGTCAGTAGCAGATTCTTCTGATAGCCATGCTGTAGTCAAGTCACTATCCCTTGAGTCCAAGTCACAGTCAAATCCTTACTGTTAGAGTATCATAGGATTAGTCCAAGTCGAGTCGCTAGGTCCTATTGGCCAAGTCCAAGTCCCAAAAAGAATCTTACAGTCCAAGTCAAGTAATTATCACCTGAGAGCAAGTCAAAAATAAGAGAGCAAGGTGGAAACTTTAAGACTAGAATAATGGCAGCCATACATGGTTTGCTTTTTAAAAAGAAATTGTCATGGTTCCTAGGTGTTTGTGTTTTGTTAGTTATTTTCCTTATTTAGTTCTATTATCGTGTTTAGTTATTCTTTGTTTCTACTAGTTATTTCTGCACTTTCTTGTTTCCATATTTCTCCTTGTTCTTAGATATTTTTCACCCTTTGCTCCTTTCTATTTTGTATTCCTCTTTAGTATTATCCTCTGTCTAGTCCTTATGTTTTGCTCCTGGTCTTCCTCCCAGTTTCCCTAGCCATTCTGCCTTCCATCCCAGCTGTTAATTAGTTTCACCTGCTCACTCCCTCTCAGCTGCAACCACTTCCCTTAATTAGTCCTCAGCTCCTTCTGCTCCCATCCTGACACTCCCCCTCAGTATAAATACAGTCCACACTCAGTCACAATTCGCTGGCTCGTTGTCTTTCCTCCCTTCCTGGTTCCTGCGTTCCCTGGTCTGTCTTCCCGCGTTCCCTGGTCTCCATGTTCCCTGGCTTTCTCGTCATTATTTTGTAAGTTTTGTTATTTATTATTTAATTAAATCTAAAACATAAAAGTTCTGCATTTTGGGTCCTATTTCAAACACACAAACCTGACAGAACGAACCAGCCAGTATGGACCCAGCAGAACACACACATTCAGAGGAGGATTTGCAGTAGCTAGTAGACTGGTGTATTAGCCAAAGACTTTATTCCGACTCACCCACTGTTGAATCCTGGTTAGCCTGTTGTCCTCCCGGTGCTGGTCCTCTCGGGATTGGGACGGTCTGCACCCCTGCTCCCCATTCCTCGAGCCGCCGCCGTCGTCGGCGTCCTAAAGCCTCCAAACGCCAGGATGTCTCCCGCCCTGGAGTCGCTCCTATTATTCTCCAGGAGGACTCGAGGGGCGACATCCTGGCTTCCCAGAAGCCTACCCTGCACCACGACCTCCAGACCGCCCAAGCTCCAGTCTCGGTTCCCCGTAGCTGCGGGCTGCCAGTTGCAGACGCTACTCGCCTGCACTCGCCCTTCCGGGATCCGCTCCCTGCACAAAGCCGGCGCGACCAGTCTCCGGTCCCGGCTCCCAGCCAGCCTCAAGCCCCGCCTTCCGCTTCTCCTCCAGATTTACCACCTTTATTATACACCATCACTGAGAAGGAGTTTGCTATATTATTTGAAGAATACAAAAATGACTCGGGAATGTTGGATACTTCGTTTGAGGCATATGGTGCTTCCATTTGGAGGAAACGCCACACGCCCCTGGTTCCTACTCCTGTTCCCACAGGGGGTGTTCCGGAAGACATGCCTTTGGCTTCTGAGTCTGTAGGGGGTGTTCCAGAGAACACGCCTCCGGTTTCTGATTGCACAGGGGATGTTCCGGAAGACACGCCTCTGGGTCTTGACTCTGCAGAGGGTGTTCTGGAGAACACGTCTCTGGCTTCTGACTCCGCAGGGGGTGTTTCAGAAGACACGCCTCTGGCTCCTGACTCCACTGAGGATGTCCAAAAGGACATGCCTCTGGTTCCTGACTCCGCAGAGGGTGATCCGGGGATCACGCCTCTGGTCCATGACTCCGCAGAGGGTGTTCCAGAGAACACGCCTCTGGTTCCTGACTCCACAGGGGATGTTCCGGAAGACACGCCTCTGGTTTCTGATTCTGCAGGGGTTGTTCCGGAAGGCACACCTCTGGCTCTTGACTCTACCAAGGGTCTCCAGAGGGACATAACCTCGGGGTTTACACCACGCCGTGGGTCTTCAATGCCACGCCGTGGGTCTTCAACGCCACGTCGTGGGTCCTCTACGCCACGCCGTGGGTCCTCTACGCCACGTCGTGGGTCCTCTACGCCACGTCGTGGGTCCTCTACGCCACGTCGTGGGTCTTCAGCGCCACGTCGTGGGTCTTCAGCTTCTCTACTCCATCCTCTCGAGGGTCCTCCACTCCTTCCTCTCGAGAGCTCCCAGCGTCCTACCAAGGTCCCCTGAGTCGACGCCAAAAAAAGAAATCCAGTCTAATACAGTAACTCTAGAGGCTGGGTGTATAAAGTAACTTAGAAAAAAGCAGCAATCTGTAAAAAAAGAAAATAAGAGAAGAAGGAGAGATATCAGGAGAGGGTGCTCCTTCTTCAGCAGAGGTAGCAATGGGAAGTCATTTAACAATATAGTCCGTCTTTGTGTAATTTAATCTCAGGGTGTATTCAGACCTGCACTGTTTGGTCCACTTTAAACGGACCAGGGTTTGTTTCGAACGCTGCTCCGGACCTTTTATGCAAGTGTGAATACACACAAACGAATCCTGGTGTAGATCAGAGAACTGGAGAAATGGACTCTGGTGCAGTTCGCTTCAGGTGTGAATACAAACCACTGTTGATCCGAACCAACTCCATGATTCATGAGCCTTTTTGGACTAAAAAAGCCACCGTAGCAAGGTAAGTTCATACCTGATCCTTGGTCTTCTGTTTTGCCACAGTGCTGAGAGCATGTTATGGGGCAGGGCACGCAGAGCACATCGTCTCCTTCGGGTTACTGCACGCATTCCCGACGCCTTTCCAAAATATGAAACAGAGCGTCGCGAAACCTGCGTTGAATGATCTGCTCTGCTCTATATGATTTTGCAGCTCCAATAACAGCAGAAATATGCAGAGCAGCGTAGGGCCATGTTCCATGTTTTCCTCAATTTCCCGAGTCTGCGCTCTGTGTGCCGCCCTAGTCATTGCTCTCCAATGGTCGCACCGATCGTCACACGCATGGATGTGTTTACAAAATATACAGTCGTGGCCAAAAGTTTTGAGAATGACACAAATATTAGTTCTCACAAAGTTTGCTGCAAAACTACTTATAGATCTTTGTTTCAGTTGTTTCTGTGATGTACTGAAATATAATTACAAGCACTTTATACGTTTCAAAGGCTTTTATTGACAATTACATGACATTTATGCAAAGTGTCAGTATCCACAGCTAAGATAGGGAAAACTCACCAAATCAATTATTAACCATTAAAAAACAATCATTAAAATCCTGAGTTTGCATTTTGCACAAGCAGTGTAGGGAACAAAGCAAACATGTCGAAGAAAGTGGTCTGGCCACTCAAGACCAAAACTGAACTTTTTTCCCTACCTGCAAAACAACATGTGGCAGCAAACTAACTCTGCATGTCACCTTAAGTTATCACTGTTCAGAAATGCTCTTTAGTCAATCTGTCCGATCTTAGATCAGTTCTGTTCAAAGTTAAATATTTAAAGTGCAACTCACTCCCAAATAAACATTTTTGTTGCTGATAAGCTGTATAAATGAGTGTCTAATAGTGTTGTGTACACGTCTGGTCATTATTATTGGTATTTTAGTACAATAAAGTTAGTTAGTTAGTAAAAATATTAATTTTCTACCAAAAACCGTCAGTGGAGTGCCCTCTTCAGTTAAAACATTTACACTGGACATGAATTGGGCATTGATACTGGCCCAGCCTCTGTGGCAGACATCAGCCATCCTACCGCTGTGGAGTATAAAAGAAGCCCAGTCTCGGCCACACCTCCGTAGCGAGTTGCAGTTGGAATAGCAAGAAAGTATTGACGCGCGTCCTTCAGTATGCCAGGCAACTCCTCCTTTTGCCGCATTTTTCAAACCGGAAATGTATGTGGAGTAAGACTCTGGTAGATGGGTTAGTTGGTCTTTAAATATCTAGATGTGCAAAGTTGGAAGAGACATCTCAATAGACTGAAAGCTGTAACTGCAGTAAAATATGGTTCCATAAACTATTGACTCGGGGGCCTAAACACAAACGCACACCATTCATTATTTATATCTTCATTAATATATTGAAAATATTGTATGTAGACATTAGACACATTTAAAGATATTGGCCCTAATGTTTTTGTCACACAATATATGCCTGTAAAAGTGGCATCGAGTGACTGTGTGCTATGTTTAACACGTCTGCAAGATTAAACATTTAAAAGGTTTAACATGTCAGTGAAATCATCCTAAGGTCATCTATTTTTAAATCCCTCTTGTAGTTCCATACTTTCATCTTGCTGAATCTAATTAATTTAAAGCTTTTCCCCCCTCCTAAGTAGTTCTTGAGATCCCATGTTAGAATTACAGCTTTACATCCTTCTCAGATTCTTGCAGATCAGCAGAAAGCTTTCCTGACACATGGATTTTAGATGTTCTCAAATATTACAGATTAGGACCAGTGTTGCCAACTGTCTCCGACAGAAAGTAGCTGAAGTTGCCCCAGAAAGTCGCTAGATGTCGCCAGGTGACGTCATACGCTAATTTGCATAATGATGATGTCATCACGTGATGACGATTGAAACAAAGGAGAAAAAATTATATTCAGATTAGGATTTGATCATACAGGTTAAATAATACATTATTTAAACATTATTTAAACAATACATTATTTAAACTGGGGAAACATGATACAGGGAAATGTGACTTCTGTCTTCAAGAAGAGACAGTGGAACATGTTCTATTATTATGCCTGAAGTATACTGTTGAGAAACCTGGTAGCCTAAAAAATTGACAAGATATCAAATTGCAACTGGACATCAAAGACCCTTTATAAAAATTTTTAGTTCTGAAACATACATTTGCTGAGATATCTCAAGGAGATGAAATTAATAGAGAGAATATAGTTTGTTTGTTTTTTAGTACTTTGCAAAAATAAGTAGGGCATAATTCAAATCAAATCAAATCAAACTTTATTTATGAAGCGCTTTTCATACAAGAAGTTGCATCACAAAGTGCTTTACAGATTAAAATGACCCCACATAAAACCACCTTCCCTTCCCTCCCCCACAGATTTAAAAGCATGGTCACAGTTATACCCCCCTCCCCCCAACCCATCTCCCATGCACACACACAGTTAAAAGAAAAGGTAAAAAAGGACATTGGGCCGAGTGCAGATGAACCATGCAAGGAAAATTAGCATGCATCAACTGTTTCTTGCCAACCACCATTAAACAGAAGTTTATTGCTTATGGTATTATTTTCAGTGGGGTTTTTTGTCATTAGTTTTAAATGTCCTACGTTTTTGAACTCACCATGCATTTCGAACGTTCCTTGAATGCACCACAGGTGTGAGATGCAGCGTAGTACATACAAGCTTCTGCCTTAATTCCAGTTGAAAGATCGGTTTTATATATATGCAGATTTATTTTTTACTTTTGAATTAACATTAACTACAAAACAACTTTGTGAGTGGATGAGATGAACCGATATAGGTTTAGATTGGTCAGTGGACATACTCTGATCATGATGGTACAAATCATTCCCTTTCTGAGCGTCGGGAAGGAGCAAGCTGAGTCTCTAAAATGCAGATAATTTCGGCGACAAAGTTTCACAGAAAGTAGCTAAGGGTGGTCAGAAATGTCGCTATATTTGTTGCTAGGCGCTTTTTGGAAGAAAAAAAAGTCGTTAGAAATAGCGACAAAGTCGCTAAGTTGGCAACACTGATTAGGACTCACTCAACCTGTCATGCTTTTTTTATTTTATTATTTTTTTTAACAGGAACCAAAATGCAGGGGAAACTCAGGGTAAAAGTCTGTAAAACTTTTAATGGACAGAAATCAAGGAACTCACAACAGGCTTGAGTAACACAGGAATAGAACATGGGAAAATAGACAAAGAATCCAGTGAGGTATGACTGCGATTAAACTGTTTAAAGACTGAGGGTGATTGAGGAAATACAAAGGACCTAGAGTGAAACTTATCTGAGTAATCAGGTGCAGGTGGGTGAGTGAGCAGACAGGAGAAATTCAGCTGGGGAAGATAAAGACTGGCAGGGAGGAAATAAAAAATAGAGAAGGAAAACAAAGCTGTAAGCATAATGCAGAAGAAGATACCAGACAGAAAACAATCCTAAATGCATAAAGTAAAACTAACAGAAGGGTAACTAAGAATGATGAAATCTATGTAAAATAGGAATAAATATAAGCACAGCAAAGAAAGGAATAATAACATAAAGGTAAACCAATATAATAAAACAACCATCAAAAATACTCATCTGATAATAAACCAAAAAAAACCATCCTGTGACACAGCCAGAAACTCTATCAGTCTCCAAAATATTTCACAAAATAACAAGCTTAATTAAACATTCAATATCAAAGATTAATAATGTGATTTATAAATGGGTTTTTTTGCTTTTATAATTGGCAACATTGAAAAACTACTTTGAAATGTATTTACAATTCAAATTAGGTTTCACAAACTAACTCTTGCTTAGTTAGATAAAATGTGCTCAAGAAAGGGCAAAAGGGACACAGAAAACAATGATGAGGCTTGTTCTTTACCACTATCAATAAAAAAGTATTTTCTTGCACAACACTAACGTTTTTATGAATCGTTAATTATATGAATTAAGAGTTGAGCTATTGCTGACATTGTTTGTTTGAAAATCAGACATCTAAGTGAACTACAGTGATCAGGTTTCTCAGTCGGCATTAAACAAGATATTTGCCTGTGCACTGTACATAAGTCTTATTTGTACATGATGCATTTTTTTTATATTTGTGAACTTAACAGGCAATTTTCTATTTAATTGAATCTCACAAGGAACAATGATGAAATCTTACTTGTTTTTTAGGCTTTAGTTGTAATATTTACTTCATGTTATAATAAAGCTTGAAATCTGAAAAGTTCCATTTTTGATCTTTATTAATAAAGGAAGAAAACAGCCTTTTGGAAATGAATGTCAGGGTTTCAGTTGTTTCAGTTACCCAATGGTATAAAATTTTGACATCTCCATAAACTTTGGCTCCAAGTCATAGGAACATAGACACTGAACATGATGTACAGCGTTATGATACAATCTGTGCCCGAACCTGAGCTTTAGACACAAGATTATGAACAGCTTCATCACCTCTGTTGATTCTGCAGCAGGCTCCTCATTGCTGTGTCCCACTTATTACAAGAGCCATATCCCAACCAGGTTACCCAGAGGGTCACATTTTGTGATACATCAAAATGTTTTTTTAAATATAATCTTTAGTTATAGTAAAGACTAATCACATTTAGGCTACTGCCACACAGTTTCTTATCTTGCTATGGATGTTGGCAAATTGAAAAATGTAGTATATGGGACTAAATATGAGAAGATTAAGAGTTTTTTGCGAATCATGAACTTCTGTCAAGTTTTTGAAGTTTGTGTGTTGCTCTGATGTGCCTCTGTTTTGTGTAGTGTGTATGTATTTTGAATGATTTGAGTAAATGTTCCAGAGTGCCCTATTACATGGGTGTAAAATTCCCAGTTCACTGCTATGTCACGATTGGAACCTTTCTTTTGCTATGACCCTCTATTTTTTAATTATCACTTGAACATCTGGGGATGAAAGTTTTAAAGCTCTCCAAGTGTCCCCAGGTGGTCAGATATTTTCTATCTAAAATAATCAGAAAGTAGGTCAAGCCCACTGTGACTTTTGGTTTTATGTACCCCATATGATGAAGTAGGTGATTAGGTTAAGTAATGCTTTATTGGGGGTATTCTAAAAGCTCCAGCAGTGCCACACATATAGTAGGCATGATGGACTTTTTTATAATCATTACTGTGGCTCAGGAGTTAGGAGTTTGTGTTGTAATCAGAGGGTTGCCGGTTTGAGCCTCTGCTCCGTCTATCTCAGTCGTTGTGTCCTTGGCAAGTAAGGATAAATTGACCATCTGGGGGTTAAGGTCTACTGATTCATGAGTACCTCCTTCTTAGTTGAACTAATCAGAAAGTGGGTTGGATTGCCATCAGTTCAAGAGCTCAACATTTGGATGTGGGTTGAGGCCTTCTCTACACTGAGACAAAACAGGTATAGTTTCAAAAACTGAGTCTGTAAAAACAGCACTGCAATAATTCAAACCTTTGTCCATAAAAACTCCCACAAACTTGCTTAAGATGCTGCAGTACATATACCAGGCCCACTGGTGGCGCTGTGAGACTGTCAGAGAAACACAGAAAAGAACACTGAGCATGCACAGTCAGCCTGGTGGCAAACACGACAAATTTAGCTTCAAATGAGAGTTTCATTCCAAAGAATATGGTGGATATGGTACTCCGGATCCATTTTTTGCTCCTGGTGATAGAGGAAGGACAGTAAATTGGTAATCTGTAAATCACAAAATCAGTATTCTAGGATCCATAATAAGATCAGTTTGTATACTTTATCAGAGTTGCGCATGCATGTTAAATATAGGAATGGGGTGGCGACGTCATCCACTCAGAATAAATGTAGGAGAGCTCATAATCTTGGAGACAACTGGGCCTTGTGAGATTTTTCCACTCTAGGACCCAGTTTCAAACATGATCGTTTATGGTGTCCTGAAACGCCGTCTCCTTGTGGAGGAGACATCTATTCAATTAAATATGTTTGCTGCTATGTCTGGTTTTATCTCCATGAAGACAGGGCCTGAATCTTCATCAGTGCAGGTTTTATGGTACCTACAGTTCGATGTGATTAGATATAACAGAAAAATACTGTAACATACTAGAGGACGCTTGTGAGGTAAAAAGTCATGTTCCCCTGGAGCTTATGGGTAGTGTGTTACCTTTAACTATAAAAGAGCTATAGTTGACTTCTGGTCACGTGGTGTATGGTGGTGCAACACGAATTCTTGTCGCATGACCTCAGTTCTTGTCTGACGTCACAATACATTCATGCAGTTTTTGCCCCTGTGTTTTTTAGTAATCAGTATGTGCATGTGCGTGCACGTGCATTTGCGCTTTATGGATCCAATTTTCCTGGTTACACACCAATGGGTTTATGGAATGTTGTATTCTACTTTTTTGGGGCTATTTTTTATTATGCAGTTTTGTAGTACATATGTTTTAAATATATCTTTAGTAAGCATTTAGAGGTAAAAGGCCTGTTTATATTATTCAGGGTAGTAAAACATGACTGTTTACCAGTATTTTATTGGGGTAAGGTTTTAAGTAATAAAACTCTTGGGCAAGAATTTACTACATGTTGTAAAACCAGGATGTGTGTAGATTAGAAATCAAGATAGGAACTAAAAGCAGGGAGGACGGGTTATGAACTCTAGTTTATGGTACGGCTATAAAACCAGGTCAGGAAACCTGGAGAAAATGTTTGACCTGTTAAGATGTAGGGGAGGGGAGATGAGTCATGTGATATTTTCTTTGTTCTTCTTTAATAAAAAGGGTACACCCTTGTAGAGAAGCGAGTCAGATCTTTTCTGACTCCCATCTGCAGTTGCGTCCAGTGTGAAACAGATATCTGTTGTGTGTGTGTTATTTTACTCTCTGTCTCTCAGTTCTGGGTCTTATTTTGAAAAACTTCCCGCCGGGGTTTTGGAGGTCGGCGCCCCCACCTTTCTGAGTAAGAAGCGAGTTGCCGAGTACATGGGTTACCACATTGTGTGAATAGTTAAATGGGCTATATGCAATTTTCAGAAATTTAAACTCGCGACTGACCCCATGTTGCCAAAAACGGAACTGCTCTTCCTTTCTGCTCGCTCTCGCAGTGCGCTTGTGCGCCGGTCGCTCTCAATCTTCTATCTTTTTCGGGCACTTGTCAGGGGTTTAACTTTCTTAGTCTTATGTGGAGTTACTGTTGGTGTCAAAGTTGTCCTTGGTCTCTTCTGTGTATTCGCACAATCCATTGAACTGCTTGCGAGTGCTGACTACCGGTAGTGGCAGAGTGATCTGAAACATTTAACATGAACGCGCTTGAAGTCGCATCCGCAGACACCGCGGGAAAATAGACAGAAAATAGAAAAAATTGGATACAGGCTATGGGTGACCCTACCAGGAGCAAAAGCCCCCGACAACATAGCTCCTAGGATCATTGGGACACTCAAACCCCTCCACCACGATAAGGTGGCAGCCCAGGGAGGGTTCTAGGTGAGGGATCAGACAAAGTGCAGCCCAAAAGACCCCTATGATGAACAAGACAGATGGACTCAGTGTTCCCTCGCCCGGACGCGGGTCACCGGGGCCCCCCTCTGGAGCCAGGCCTGGAGGTGGGGCACGTTGGCGAGCGCCTGGTGGCCGGGCCTTTACCCATGGGGCCCGGTCGGGCTTAGCCCGAAGAGGTAACATGGGCCCCCCTTCCCATAAGCTCACCATCTGTGGGAGGGGCCATAGGGGTCGGGTGCTGTGCAGGATGGGCGGCAGCCAAAGGCGGGGACCTTGGCGGTCCGATCCTCAGCTGCAGAAGCTGGCTCTCGTGACGTGGAACGTCATCTCTCTGGTGGGGAAGGAGCCGGAGCTGGTGTGCGAGGTTGAGAGGTTCCGACTGGACATCGTCGGACTCACCTCGGCGCACGGCTCTGGCTCTGGAACCCGTCTCCTCGAGAGGGGTTGGACTCTCTTCCACTCTGGAGTTGCCCCTGCTGAGAGGCGCCGAGCTGGGGTGGGCATACTTGTTGCCCCCCATCTCGGCACCTGTACGTTGGGGTTTACCCCGGTGAACGAGAGGGTAGCCTCGCTGCGCCTTCGGGTGGGGGGACGGGTCCTGACTGTTGTTTGTGCTTACGCGCCAAACAGCAGGTTTGATTACCCACCCTTCTTGGAGTCTTTGGAGGGGGTGCTGGAGAGTGCTCCTCCTGGGGACTCCCTTGTTCTGCGGGGGGACTTCAACGCTCACATGGGCAATGACAGTGAGACCTGGAGGGGTGTGGTTGGGCGGAATGGCCCCCCCGATCTGAACCCGAGTGGTGTCTTGTTATTGGACTTCTGTGCTCGTCATGGATTGTCCATAACAAACACCATGTTCAAGCATAAAGGTGTCCATATGTGCACTTTGCACCAAGACACCTTAGGCCGCAGCTCAATGATCGACTTGGTTGTCGTCTCATCTGATCTGCGGCCGCATGTTTTGGACACTCGGGTGAAGAGAGGGGCTGAGCTGTCCACTGACCACTACCTGGTGGTGAGTCGGCTCCGATGGTGGGGGAGGACGCCGGACAGACCTGGAAGGCCCAAACGTGTTGTGAGGGTCTGCTGGGAACGTCTTGCAGAGTCTCCTGTCAGAAAGAGCTTTAACTCACACCTCCGGCAGAACTTTGAACAGGTCCCGGGGGAGGCGGGGGACATTGAGTCCGAGTGGACCATGTTCCGCGCCTCCATTGCCGAGGCGGCTGACCAAAGCTGTGGCCGCAAGGTGGTCGGTGCCTGTCGCGGCGGCAACCCCCGAACCCGCTGGTGGACACCGGCGGTAAGGGATGCTGTCAGGCTGAAGAAGGAGTCCTACCGGGTCTTTTTGGCTTGTGGGACCCCTGAAGCAGCTGATAGGTACCTACATGCCAAGCGGGATGCGGCTCGGATGGTTGCTGAGGCAAAAACTCGGGCGTGGGAGGAGTTTGGAGAGGCCATAGAAAACGACTTCCGTACGGCTTCGAAGCAATTCTGGTCCACCATCCGGCGTCTCAGGGGGGGAAAGCGGTCTGCCACCAACACAGTTTACAGTGGGGATGGTGTGCTGCTGACCTCGACGCGGGACGTTTTGGGTCGGTGGAAGGAATACTTCGAAGACATCCTCAATCCCACCAGCACGCCTTCCAATCTGGAAGCAGGGTTTGGGGACTTGGGGTCGGTCTCTCCAATCTCTGGTGCTGAGGTCACCGAGGTCGTTAAAAAGCTCATCGGTGGCAGGGCTCCGGGGGTGGATGAGATTCGACCGGAGTTCCTCAAGGCTCTGGATGTTGTGGGGCTGTGTTGGTTAACGCGGCTCTGCAATATTGCGTGGACATCGGGGGCAGTTCCCTTGGATTGGCAGACCGGGGTGGTGGTCCCCCTGTTTAAAAAGGGGGACCACAGGGTGTGTTCCAACTACAGGGGGATCTCAGGCCTTGACTTTCCACAAATTCTCTATTTCCTCTTTGAGGCCTTTGTTTTTGGGACGTTGCATATGAATGTGTCCTGGGCTTAAAAGTCCCTTTATACCATACAGTGGGGGAAAAGAGTATTTGGCAGCCACCGATTATGCAAGTTGTCCCACTTAAAAAGATGAGAGGTTTGTCATTTTTATCATAGGTACACTTCAATTGTGAGAGACAGAATATAAAAAATTCCAGGAAATCACATTGTATGATTTTTAAAGAATTTATTTGTATAGCAGTGCAGAAAGTAACAAAAGTTAACCTCAATACTTTTCTTCTTTCTTTTTTTTAACTAGTCCTGTCTGGCAGTGTGGTGCTCAGAATTGGTGTCTGAGTATCAAGAAAAATCCCAACAGATTTACTTTCACAAGTGGAGCATTACAGCTTGTGCTATAGTACCATGCTTGATATATATGTGTAAGAAATCTTTATTAGAAATTGCTGTGTTTTTCCCCCTCTGATATGGACACGGAGACAGAAAATAAAGGGGAAGAAAGAAATATGAAGAGAGGTAGGAAAAAAGTTAAGAAGGAGAGGGTAAGAGATACAAGATACAAGAGAGGAAGGGCAACAAAGAAAACATCCCAGTCTGCCTCCACACCCGCAGGACAGCAGGGAGAGAAAAAAAAAACAATGACAAAACATATCAAACAATGCAAACCGAGAACTGCACAACTCCAACCGATAAATAGATATATAAATACAATAACAGCATCACTAAAAAGCTCATGGTACCGATTATTACAAGATTTAGTAATGGTAACCTAAGCCCAAGAATGCACCTGTAAACACTGGAATCCCCACAGCTGTGTTTGTGTGTGTGTGTGTGTGTGTGAATGAGCATGCTGGTGCATATAAGGTTTCTCCATATGAGTGCTCTTCTTCAATACTTTGTAAAGTAACCTTGATTGACAAGGATAGAGGTCAAACGTTTCCTGTAGGTCCTTACCAGGTTTGCGCATACTGTAGCTGGTATACTGGCCCATTCTTCCATGCAGATCTTCTTTAGAGCTGGGATGTTTTGGAGCTGTCGCTGGGCAACTTTCAACTCACCGATTCTCTATTGGATTGAGGTCTGGAGACTGGCCGGGACACTCCAGAACCTTGAAACGCTTTTTACGTAGCCACTCCTTTGTTGCCCAGGCCGATCATTTTCATGCTGGAAGATCCAGCCAGATTTCATCCTTAATGCTCTCACTGATGGAAGGAGGTTTGTTGCCCAAAATCTGACAATGCATGGCCCCATTTATCCTTTCCCTATTACAGATCAGTCGCCCTGTCCCCTTATGCTTCACAGTGGATATGGTGTTCTTGGGATGCAACTCAGCATCCCTCCAAACAAAACGAGGGGTGTTTATACCAAATAGTTCTATTTAGGGGCAGTTCCCTTGGATTGGCAGACCGGGGTGGTGGTCCCCCTGTTTAAAAAGGGGGACCACAGGGTGTGTTCCAACTACAGGGGGATCACACTTCTGAGCCCCCCTGGTAAGGTCTATTCAGGGGTTCTGGAGAGGAGGGTCCGACGGATAGTCGGAGCTCGGATCCAGGAGGAACAATGCGGTTTTCGTCCTGGCCGTGGAACACTGGACCAGCTCTACACCCTCAGCAGGGTCCTGGAGGGTGCGTGGGAGTTCGCCCAACTGGTCTACATGTGTTTTGTGGACTTGGAGAAGGCGTTCGACCGTGTCCCTCGGGGGGCCCTGTGGGGGGTGCTCCGGGAGTATGGGGTACCGGGCCCCTTGATATGGGCTGTTAGGTCCCTGTACGACCGGTGCCAGAGTTTGGTTCGCATTGCCGGCAGTAAGTCGGGCTTGTTTCCAGTGAGAGTTGGACTCCGCCAAGGTTGCCCTTTGTCACCGATCCTGTTCCTAACTTTTATGGACAGGATCTCTAGGCGCAGCCAAGGCGTTGAGGGGATCCGTTTTGGTGGCCTCAGGATCGGGTCTTTGCTTTTTGCAGATGATGTGGTCCTGTTGGCTTCATCGGAGCGTGATCTACAGCTTTCGCTGGAGCGGTTCGCAGCCGAGTGTGAAGCGGCTGGGATGAGAATCAGCACCTCCAAATCCGAGGCCATGGTCTTGAGCCGGAAAAGGGTGGGGTGCCTCCTCCGGGTCGGGGATGGGGTCCTTCCCCAAGTGGAGGAGTTTAAGTATCTGGGGGTCTTGTTCACGAATGAGGGAAAAATGGAGCGGGAGATCGATAGACGGATTGGTGGGGCATCTGCAGTTATACGGGAGCTCTACCGGTCTGTCGTGGTGAAGAGAGAGCTGAGCCAAAAGGCGAAGCTCTCGATTTACCGGTCGATCTACGTTCCTACCCTCATCTATGGTCATGAACTCTGGGTGGTGACCGAAAGAACGAGATCACGGATACAAGCGGCTGAAATGAGTTTCCTCCGCAGAGTGTCTGGGCTCTCCCTTAGAGATAGGGTGAGAAGCTCAGTCATCCGGAGGGGGCTCAGAGTAGAGCCGCTGCTTCTCCACATCGAGAGGAGTCAGTTGAGGTGGCTCGGGCATCTGGTCAGGATGCCTCCCTGGTGAGGTGTTTCAGGCACGTCTCACCGGGAGGAGGCCCAGGGGAAGGCCCAGGACACGCTGGAGGGACTATGTTTCTCGGCTGGCCTGGGAGCGCCTTGGGGTTCCTCCCGAGGAGCTGGAACAAGTGGCTGGGGAGAGGGAAGTCTGGGTCTCTTTGCTTAGGCTGCTGCCCCCGCGACCCGACCCCGGATAAGCGGAAGAAAATGGATGGATGGATGGATGTATTGATATTTTCTTACATCCCAAATAGTAACCTTTGTTACTGTGGTCCCAGCTCTGTTCAGATCATTGATCAGTTCTCCCTGGTAGTTCTGGGCTGTTTCCTCACTGTTCTCATGATCATATGTACTTCACGAGGTGAGATATTACATAGAGCCCCAGGTCGAAGGAGATTGTCATTGATTTTGTATTTATTCCATTTTTTTATTCCAATTGCTCCAAAAGTTGATCTCTTCTCATCAAGTTGCTTGCCTATTGTAGATTGGCTCATCCCCATCTTGTGCAGTGGTACAATCTTGTCCCTGGTGTCCTTAGACAGATCTCTAGTCTTTTTTAATGCTGATGATACACAACTATATTTAGCCATGAATCCTGATGAATCCACAACTATATTTATCCATGAATCCTGATGAATCCAATCAGGTAGATTACAAACCTGGATGACTCGAAACGTTTTGCTTTTAAGTTCTGACAAGCTGTTGTTTTTGGACTAAAAGCTCTAAAAAAGAAACTGCTTAGTCAATCACTTAATTAATTTGGCTTCCGGGAATAACGTAAAGAACCTCTGTGTTAGTTTTGACCAAGACATGACATTCAAATCCCATAGTAAAAAGGTTTCTAGGATTTCCTTCTTTCACCTATGGAAAATTAGAAACATCCTGACCAGGAGTGATGCTGAAAAAGATCTGATTGTTCCATATGTTCCTAACAGAGCACTTTGCTCTCAGACTTTAGGTTTACTTGTAGTTCCTAGGATTTCTAAAAGTAGAATGGGAGGCAGATCTTTTAGTTATCAGGCTCCTCTCCTGTGGAACCAGCTTCCAGTTTTAGTCCATGAGACTGACACACTGTCTACTTTTAAGAGCTTATAGTTAAAAACAGATTGATTTTAGCCAGTTGTTGGATGAGTGTTGGAGTGGGGGAGGGGTAGTCCCCGACAGCTTAGGCAGGTTGGGGGGGTGGGGGGGGGGGGTGGGGTTGCTCTGTCTCCATGGCTCTCCCTCTCCCATGTCTCATTCTAATGTGCTGGGTTATTCAGAGCTTTCGCTGTAGTTATGATGCTATAGGATTACACTGTTGGAGGACAGGCTGACCACTTTTCTTCACTCTCCTACTTTTGTCTTCTACTGCTCTCCAGTTGCAATTTTTGCAGGTATTTCAACTGTTAACTCAGTGGTTTTCTCTCTATAGAAGCTACACCTGGTCTGGCATCCTGCTTCAGCTGTGATGGCTTGCTGGAGGGGGCATTAGCTGGGGTGATGCTCCCAGTAACTGAAGTCCTCCGTGTCCTGTTATAGACTTTTTAACTTTCTTTAGTATAGAAAGTACTCTTACATCAGTTCTGTTCAATTTGTTCTTTGTCTCTGCTCTGTCTTCTCGAACCCCTTGTTGGTCGTTGCAGATGGCCGCTCATACTGAACCAGGTTCTGCTGGAGGTTTCTTGCTGTTAAAGGGGAGTTTTTCCTCTCCACTGTCGCTACATGCCTGCTCAGTATGAGGGATTGATGTGAAGTCAACAACAAAACAGGCGAATGTCTACTGTCACTATATGTTCGTTTAGGAGGAACGAATGCTGCAAGTCAATGACTCAAGGCAATCTGCTGGGATTCCTTAAATAGAAAACTTTTAAACTGATTGGAATGTATCAACTATTGAATTGGAATGACTTTTCATGTAAAGTGCCTTGAGATTACATCTGTTATGAATTGGCGCTATATAAATAAACAGAATTGAATTGAAATTGACCATGGTGGAAGTTGGAGTTTGACTGTGTGGACAGACCTGTGTCTTTTATACAGAAAATTAGTTCAAACATGGACCATTTTTACAGGTAGTGAGTTGAGGATAGAGGCAACCTAACACACCCACCTATGGACTGATTGGTCCAGTAAAGTAATGTCACTCACACGCCTAACTATGTAGTGGTGGCCACTGATTGGTGATGTCATCAATGGCCATTCTGTGATGTCACAGAATGGCCATTGATGACCCCAAATAAACAGCAAGAGTGGTGTAACATTGGCAACGATGGCACAATATTACTTTTTACTTCTTTTAAGATGCCAACACACAAGAATATGCCTTGGAGCAACGGCAAGGTGAAGGCCTTTCTGCTCTTGCTTGCCTAGGACAGAATCCAGAGGGAACTGGATGGAGCAGTGTGGAACGAACGAGTGTTCCAGGAGCTCTTTGATGCCATGGCAATGCTTGGCTTCTAGTGGAGTTCTAAACAGAGAAACAAAAAAAACAAAAATTCAAATATCGGGTTGTGAAGGGACCACAATGGCCGGAGTGGGGCAGACCACCAGCACTTGAAGGGGTTTACAGAAACAGAAGCTATTTATTGTGAATGGCCTGCGAGCAACGAGAGAGAGAGTGGGCTAGATACGGCAGCTCCAGCATCGGCATCTGTAATGCGGGAAAACGATGAGTGCTGACTGATTTTAATCAATTTAACTACTTTGATACAGCTTATGAAAAAGTCTGGTAGAAAGCTCACTCGAGCACGTGATGTCATGCTTTTGTTGACTGTGCAGATAGGCTAGCTCTATAGGCTAGCTCTTAGCCATCTCAGCGTTGTTACGTGTTACTGGTTGTACGTGATTTTAATGATAAATTGTGGTTTTTTTTGTTCAACAAACAATTGCTCTGACAGGGTCATTTTCCAAGAAGCCTTTGCCGCGCCCAGCATTAGGTCGATGTCAGCTCGAGGCAGATGAACGGTCCGCTGCTGTGTCCCTGTCTCCACTGCAGGGAGATGGAGACTGAGCTAAGGAGAGTGGAGTTGGCTCAGGAAAATAGCTTAAATCAAGCCTCTTTGGAGGTGTTTCTTGGCTTGTGCACACAGTGGCAGACAGGCACAAATAAATAAATAGTCTGCCAAGGACTTTACTTGTGCAATGTAAATTTGAAAATAGTGTTTTCTATTTCAATAAAGTTTGCAGTGTTACCAAAATTACAGTCATTTATCCATGCATGGGGTTATACATGTGGTATACTTAGGGAAAAGGGAAAAATGAAACTGAGACTAGCATCAGTTATGATTTAACAGTCGGAGAAGACACTTGACTTTTGCATGTTCACTGTAGTGAACTTTGTGCATTCCCATTAATCAATAGAGGTAATGGTGAAAAATGTGTGCACTGAGTAGTAGTAGTGGATGCCATAAATATAATTATACTGGTACATTTTTATTATTCAGTAAACACCTTTTTTATCTTGATTAAAATAATTATTACACAGTACATACATGTTTATCCTAACTTTAATGATAATCGTATTATGTAATGTATAACTGTCTTATAAATACCAATAATACGAGTTTTCCTTGAATAAAATAAACAGTAAATACACCCTAAATACGGTGTGTTACCTGTTACCCCAAGGATATTTTTTCATACCGTACTACTGAGATAAAAAAAATTATAAACACAATGAATGCAGTTCGAGAGCTTTCTTGTATTGAATGGAAAACATCACAAAGTTAAGAGGTTAAGATTTTAACTTTTGTTTACTAGGTTTCTGCCGCTTACAAATGACGTTACAGACAATTCGCGGCACTTTAAAAAAAATAAAAATTTTATGATTTATTTATTTTAATTTAATTTATTTACAATAAAAAGATAAGGTTTTAATCTTTGGATAATGAAAAGACATTACAATGAAAAAGTATAATATGCTATCATTGCCTACATTGCCTGCTATACTAAGCCCAACAGATTAACTTTCACAAGCGGAGCAGTACAGCTTTTGCTCTAGTCCTCCACTTGATATATCTGTGGAAAATCTTTATTATGAATTGTTGGGGTTGTTATTTCCTGATGTTATGGACATGGAGACGGAAAATTAAGGAGAAGAAATAACGAAGATGAAGAAGAGAGGTAGGAAACAAAAAGTCAAGAGAGAGGGTGAGTTGAAAATACAAGAGAGGAAGGGGAACAAAGAAAACACAGGAAGATTCGCGGCACTTTGCTATGCCCGCCCATGTCCTCCCGCACTGCCATGTTCCTGAGATGGCAATGGAAATACAACCAGCCCATTCTGGGCCGGGATGACCCGACCTGGCCCTAGCTGAAAAGGGACATAACAGGTCCTGAGGGACAGAATTCTGAATTGTTTGTAGGTACTAAATACTTATTTTCTGCACCATCATACAAATCATACAATGTGATTTCCTGGATTTTTTTAACATTTACAGTGTAGTGTACCTATGATGTAGTGTACCTATGATGAAAACGGCAGACCTCTCTCATCTTTTTAAATGGGACAACTTGCACAATCAGTGGTGGCCAAATACGTTTTTGTCTCACTGTAAATTTGCATATTGTATGGTTGTATATTGTTGTAAACAGACCTCATAAACCCAATTTGTCTCCATAAACCACCATGCTGTCATTTGACCTCATAACCCTGTGAAATGTCATATATGAAATGTATGTATATTCTGAAAATAATTTGATATTGTTGAAGTGAGACTTCTCTGGGTAAAATAAAAATCTTTTACATGGCTTTTGTATATACCAGATGCAGGAAAGCTGTATAGCCTTGTGTCCATATAAACACCACAAAAGCCATAGTGGTGTTGTAAGCCACAAATGTCTGCTTGTGTGTGTGCATGCACATGCATATGATTGTGGTGCAAGACTTTTTGTCTGTCACTATAGTGAATGTGTTTCACTCTAGCTTGACATTTTGTATCCAGGAAGTGTTTGTTGCCTGTTTCCTTGTGTCACAGACAAACTGACATGGCTGTCAGCTTGGCTTACACCTCGAAAGCCAAATCTACACTTCCACAGCCAGTGGAACAATCCTCCCAATCCACAGTTTTTGCAATTTATACCCAAAATAGGGGTTAGCCATATAGACCTAAAGTGTTATTGTAATATTTTGCAATATTTATTATGATCATGTTAAATGTGACTAAAAGTATGCATAACTTCTTTTTAGCCAACTGTATGGTTATGACTATATGTCACTGAAGTCAAAATCCAACAGACACAAATACTGCTCTTTAGAAAACATACCAATTTTGAACAAGGATTCTACAGAACACCAGTTACACAAAGACATGTGATTTATATTACTCAACTCCACTTAACAACTATTTAATCATATGTTAAATTTTTTATATTTATTGATGCTCTCATGAAAAATCCCAACAATACTGACAATTTTGGGGGTCCTTATCACAATAAGACAATTTTCACTAACATAAACATAAACTGTACAATAAACACAGAATCATTTTTAAGGGATTCTGCCTTTCTAAAAGAAAACTGTGACAGATCAAAGAGACCAGAATCTAAAACGTCTGTTGCATTATAATGCATTTAATGAGTTCATCTCACCAGGACTGATTAATGAGTTTTAAAGGGAAGTGTCTGCTTTGCCAAAGGCTTGCTGACAGCAACAAAAAGCCTGTGAGCCTTCTGTGGTGATGCCTAAGATGAAGAGTAGCCTCGTCGTGGATTGATAGCTCTGCACAACAGAGAAGCCAGCCCGGCTACATCCTTTGTTATGAGCTAATCAATCTGAAACTGGTCAATAATTTAGTTTCAATCATTTCAGCTACTCTGATGGCACTCCTGCACCCATCCCCGTTTTTGTGGGTGTGTTGTTGGGTAAAATATTTATGCATTGTGTCTGCCTCTTTGTCTCTGCCAGTCGTTCTCGGTACCCCAGTTTCTTCCTAGCTTATCCTATTTTCCTAAAATTATTATTGGTTGGAGTTAGGGTTTTTTTTTTTTTTTTTTACGTGTCCTGTTTGGCAGTGTGGAGCTCAGAATTGGTGTCTGAGTACCAAGTAGAAGCCCAACAGATTTACTTTCACAAGCGGAGCAGTACAGCTTTTGCTATAGTACTCCACTTGATTTATGTGTGAAAAATCTTTATTATGAATTGTTGGGGTTTTTATTTCCTGATGTTATGGACACGGAGACGGAAAATTAAGGAGAAGAAAGAAAGAAGATGAAGAAGAGAGGTAGGAAACAAAATGTCATGAGAGAGGGTGAGTTGAAAATACAAGAGAGGAAGGGGAAAAAAGAAAACACAGGAAAACATTGAAGTCTGCCTCCATACCCACAGGACGGCAGAGAGAGGGGGAAAAACAAAACACGAAAAAGGAACATCGACAAACCCAACCAAACATTGTGAACTTAAGAATTACACAACCACATCACACAAAAATAGATATAAATATACAACAACAATGTCACAGAAAAACTCATGGTACTGATTAATCAAGCTCTAGTAATGATAACCTCAGCCCAAGAATATATCCTTAAACACCAGAGACCCCACATCTATGTGTGTGTGTTAGCATGCTGGTGCATATAAGGTTTCTCCATAAGAGTGTTCGATAGTTGGTGTGAGAAGACATCCATCCGTCCCCCAGGAATCGATGCAGACATGAAGGAGATCGGAGCAAAGACGTCCAAAGGACCGCCAGAGCCCAGGGCGGACCCGGCCGGGGCCGACCGCATCCCCCAAGAGAGGAGCAAAGGAGAACCCCAGCGGAACATCCAGCGGCCTCTATGCAGGGGAGCCGGGGCCCAGGGGCACCCCAACCCCCAGCAGGGACCCGACAAGGGACCGGCCGACGAGGGGCCCCCGGCACTGCAGGGGCCGCGGCCGGCCGCCACGCGACGCCTCCGCCCTAGGCCAATCCCCACCGCCAACATCCCAGCGCCCCACCAATAGCCGCAGGGGACGGACAGCATCCCCAGGCCGGGCTCAGTCAGCATCTGGACGGCAAGTTGTACCAGCTCCCGGGTCCTGATCCCGCGCAACGCAGGGCGCCGAGACCAGGCCTCAAACGAGGGCCAGGGCCGGTCCAACCCGCCAATGAACCGGCCACGCACGGTGCGCACAGAACAGGTGATCAAACGAGCAGAGACGTCGGATCCGCATCCCACCGAGCAGGCACTACCCAACAATCCCAAACCTGGCACCTCTAAAAGAGGTGCCCCAACCAACCAAAGGAAGATATCGGCCCAGCGCATCGGCCGACCGACACACCGCCCCCCCCAGGCCCGGCCAGGCACGCACCAGGTCCGAACTGGATTGACCACCGGCGCACCGGCAGGCAGGGGCCCCCGTCACCGGCGGGGAGTGACGAAGGGGAAATAGGCCCCCCATTAAGTGTAAGGCCTGAGGTGCACCAGGCGAGGGGGCAGACCAAGATCCAACCTGACAGGTAGACAAAGACATACAGACACAGTCATACGTTCCCTCCCTCTTAAACACATACATTCTCACTGACTCACCAAGACACCCAAAAAAATGACGCTGTACCCTCACTCACACACCCCATGCACACTTTATGCTCCCAGGTCCAGGTACTGATGCCCCAGTAGAGCCACCAGCCCCCGGACCCGGGAGGTGGACCCCCTACCTTCTAGGACGGAGACAAGCAGACCGCCAAGGGCCCCACAGTGGCAAAGCAGCCCGACAGCCCAGGACCCCGACCAGACCGCCTGTCCCCCTCCGGACCCCAACCCCTGATTGCCCGTAGCGAACAGGGGTGGGAAAAGACCCCTAGCCTCCATCCTCCCGCTCGAGTATGGTGTTGATGCGTGTTGTTATAATGTGCATTTAAAACAAAGGGGTGGGATGTGGGGGAGGCAGCCACACATCCCCCAACCCCCACCCCGAGCCCTCAGTGTCTATATGTGGTTCTACAGTGGGCACCGGCACCAGAGGTGAAGCTGATTGTACCGCTCCCCCTCTGGATGCCGAAAAGTGTGCCCACCCCAAAGTCCCTACATATGTGTCGTGTGAAAATGTTATAAGTGGGAGTGTGTAAGTTGTATATTAAAATTGGGATCCAGGACACCACGGGACAGCGAGGAGGGAAGGCCCTCCTCGCACCCCAGTGATGTGCCCATGCCCCAAGACCCTATATGAGTGGTAAAGTGATGGAGCGGGTGGACAGAGGTGTCCAGGGATGGGGAGGGAAGGACTGGGAGACAAAATGTCTTCCCAGGGAGCCAGCTCCCCCACTGACCCCAATAGGCACCGCTGTTCACCGGGATCCACCAGGGGAGGGAGGCCATGGCACGTCTGACCCGGGGCCCACGGCCACAGCACCACAAAGCCCCACGGACCCCAAGGCAGTCCCCCCAGCCCCATCCCAGAAGGGGAACTAAACCCACCCTGACATTCGCTCTACTCTCAAAACACAAAAGACACTAGACACCCAGGTTGAGTTCGCTTCCCCCCCCCTCCCGCACACCCCTCCCCCCCGTCCAAGTGCCCTCGTAGGGGGAGAGCACCTGTTGCCACACAGCAGCAACCTCCCCGCCAGCAAAGGAGGCCCCCAGCGCCACCCGCACACCGGAGGCCCCCGTAGCCCGAACCACGTCGACGTACCTGCCCAGACCAGGAGCAAACCGATGAGCCGGGCGGCCGACCCACCAGGCCGACATCCACCAGCCTCATTCTTTGTGGAGCGACCACTGTTGCTCAACGGCCCGGCAGGAGACCAAACCCAGCGCCCCACCCACCTGCCCTGCACGCCCACCACCCGGCCAGTCCACCCGCAAGTCCGACCGATCCCGGCCAAATGCCCAACCCCAGTGCCCCACACAACGACCAAGACCCAGGAGCCAAGTCCAGTGCAAAAAAGGACTGAAACGCCACCCAGCCACCGCGACCAGCAGCCAGGCACCCCAACCAGCAAACAAGGCGAGACGCCATACAGGGACTGGCGATGACAATCAGCCCAGAGAAAAAAAAGAGAGGCGGCCGCACATGCCGGCCACCGGCCGGCCACCGGCCGGCCACCGGCCGGCCACGACCCCCACAGCCAACAGAGACCCCACGCCGGCCGACCCCCAGCCAGGACCACAGCTAGGGGGCGCGGCGCCCCCGAGCCCCGAATCCCCAGGCCCACCCCAGACCCTACCCAGGCGCAGCACGGCCACCAGGCCAGTAACCCATGTCCGCCAGTGCAACCCCCCCAAGGCACCGCATGCAGCCATCAGGAGTCACCACCCAAAGCCCAACCCCAGGCCGGCCGCGACGTCCAGCGCCCCATCCGCCCAGTGATCCTACCCCCCGGGGTCCCCCCCAGACGCCTCCACCCCCAAAACCCCCACATCAGCAACAGTGTCCCAAACGACAAAACCAAGTGCCCCCCACCCCCACCAGGTGATGGAGCCGATCAAAGGAGCCCAGAGAGATTGATCAGATATGGAGCCAGAGGCCGTCTCAAGACCAATATGGTCCAACAAGAGATTTCTATACTGATTAATATTAAGAGCTTTTTTATTTTTCCAGTTCAGGAGGATAGTTTTCTTAGCGATGCATAAGGCAATGTGAACCATTAGAACTGACTTTGTGTCCATGGTGACATCATTTAAATTTCCTAACAGGCAAATTGAGGGAGATGGTGGGATGTTACATTTCAGACACTTTGATAAGTCCTCACATATCTGGCACCAAAATTTCTTAACAGGTGGACAGAACCAAAGCGCATGAACATAAGTATCTGGTATATTGCTTGTGCATTGTAAGCAGGTATTAGACGATGTAAAACCCATCCTAAACATTCGTTGACCTGTATAGTGTACTCTATGAAGGATTTTGTATTGTATTAATTGCAAATTAGGATTTTTTTGTTATTTTAAAGGTTCTTAAACATATCTGAGACCAGACGTTTTGGTCAAAGCTGGCTGATAAATCCACCTCCCATTTTGAAATAGGGATGGCTATTGATTCATCTAATGTAGATAAAGTTTTGTATATTTTAGACAGCAATTTGGGGGGGGGGTTGAGATTAAGAAAATCTAAAACTCTTGCTGGAATTTGTAATTCCGCTGTATTGAGCCTAAATTTACCTTTAATAATAGATTTAATTTGTTGATATTCTAAGAATTTGTTTATATCAATTCCATATTGTGTAATTAATGTATTAAATGGGATAAAGTCTGTTCCTTCAAATATATGTTCCAGGTATTCAATTCCATTGCACCTCCAGACTGGGAAACTTATCATACATTTTTTTTGCAAGATGTCGGGGTTATTCCAGATGGGTGTACGTCTGCATGGGATTATTGTGGACTCTGTCATTTTTAGAAACTCCCACCATGCTGTCAGAGAGGAGCTGATATTTATGCTTTTAAAGCATTCATATTGTTTTATATTTGAGCTAATAAATGGTGGGTCTGAAAGTTTTATCTTATTACATAGTGTCTGTTCTACGTCTATCCAGGACTCGTCTAGGTAGCTATGTTCTTGATATGTATTGGAGCCTGTTGGCTAAGAAATAATGATGGAAGTTTGGTAGATCTAGACCTCCTTTTTCTTTGGTCTTCTGCAGTATTTTTAAGATGATACGTGGGGGTTTATCTTTCCAAAGAAATTTAGAGATAGAGGAGTCCAGAGATCTAAACCAGTCTAGTGATGGTTTACTTGGGATCATTGAGAATAAGTAGTTGATTCTGGGCGAAACCATCATTTTTATTGAAGCAACCCTTCCCATAAGTGATATGGGTAGAGATTTCCATCTGGCAAGATCATCTTCCACTTTTTTTAAAAGTGGGATGTAGTTTAACGTTATTAAATCTGCCAGTCTTGGTGAGAAATTGATACCTAAATAGGTAATATTCCCTGACTGCAGTTGTGTATTAGTTGGATTCTGGACAGAACAGTTGATTGATAGAATAATCTGAAACATTTGAGTAAGAGTTTATCAACCCGATTACCTGAGAGAAAGAGGTTTGTGAATGCTGGAGAAAAAGTAATACATCATCTGCATAAAGACTGATTTTATGTTCTATGTTATTGCATTTTATGCCTTTAATATTGTGAGTTTGCCTGATCGCTGCAGCTAGTGGTTCAATAAAAATAGCGAACAGGGAGGGAGAGAGAGGACATCCCTGCCTGGTACCTCTCTGAAGATAAAACCTAGATGATGTTTGGTTATTTGTTCTGATACACGCTGTTGGTGAACTGTATAATATTTTCAACCAGTTTATTAAAGAATTTCCAAAGCCAAATTTATGTAAGGTTACAAACAAGAATTTCCAGTTAACTCTATCAAATGCTTTTTCTGCATCTAAAGATAATATATTAGTTTTAATGTTTTTACAGTTAGAAAAATCTATTAAATCTATTAATCTACGTGAATTTGTGGATGAATGTCTCCCTTTAATTAAACCAGTTTGATCAGGATGTATTATAAGAGGGGTTACTTTCTCTATCCTTTTTGCGAGGGCTTTGCAGATTATTTTAAGATCAACATTAATGAGGGATATGGGACGATAGCTGGTAGGAAACAAAGGGTCTTTACCTGATTTTAGTAGAAGACTAATGTAGGCAGAATTCATATTTGGTGGGAGTCGGCCATTTTCCTTGGTTTCCTGCAGCATTCTGTGGAATGTTGGTGCCAGAATATTCCAGAATTCTTTATAGAACTCTGCTGGAAATCCATCTGGGCCTGGAGCCTTATTATTGGGCATGCCTTGGAGGGCCTCCTGGAGTTCAGCCGCTGTTAGTGGTGAATCCAGGGCCATCGCTTGACTTTCAGATAATTTAGGTAGTGTTATGTTATCAAAAAATTGTTCAATTTCATGATCCGATGGATTTATCTCTGGTGAGTATAAAGCCTTGTAAAATTCTTTTAATGTGTTGTTTATTCTACCAGGATCATATACTGTATTCCCGGTCTGATCTTTAATAGCAGATATAGTTGTTTTTTCTTTATTAATTTTTAGCTGGTTAGCCAAAAATCTACCTGATTTATTACCTTGTTCAAAGTGTTCTATCCTAAGTCTTTGAATTAAGAACTGGGTCAGTTTATTAATAATTTTATTTAATTCTAGCTTTGCTTTACGGATTTTGCCTAGTCTCTCCTCCTCTAGAGAAGCTTCTAATGAATTAATAGTTTCTTCTAATTCCTGAATACGTTTTTTTTCCATTTTCTTTTTATTTGATGAGAATGAGATTATTTTACCTCTAATCACAGCTTTTCCTGCCTCCCAAAGAATGGATGGCGACGTACCAGGGAGGTCATTATATTCTAAATAAGAAGCCCACTCTTTTTCAAAATATTTTATAAATTCTTTATCCTTAAGTAAGGATATATTAAATCTCCAATTTTTGCTTTGAGGTGTTTCTGTTTTATTTACTAAAGTTAGAGAAACAGGAGCATGATCGCTAACAGCTATAGGGTGTATCTCAGTGTCTGAAATGTCAGTCAACAGTGAGTTGCTGACTAACAAATAATCCAGTCGAGAATATGAATGGTGGACATTTGAGAAGAAAGTATATTTTTTGTCATTGGGGTGAAGAGATCGCCATGCATCGCAAAGTCCATAATTGCTCATGTACTGTTTGACTATATCTATAGATTTCCAGCTGCGCTGAGTCCCTGCTGTGCTGAGCCTGTCTATTTCTTCATTTAAACCAAAGTTGAGGTCGCCCCCAAGAAGAAGTGAGCAATCCATGTGTTCAAGGAGCACAGAGAAGAAGGAATGAAAGAATGAGGGGTCATCAACATTTGGACCATATATACTGACAATACATAACTTTTGGTTATGTATAGATAGTTTTACTATAATAAATCTACCCTCTGGATCTGTAACTGTATCTATTACTGTAAAATTGACATTTTTATTTATTAATATTGCTACTCCCCTTTGTCTGGAGTTATAGCATGCAGAAAACACATTAGGAAACTCAGGGGATTTAAGATCATCTGCAGCTGAGGTAGATTTATGGGTTTCTTGTAATAAGACGACATCTGCCTTCAATCTTTTAAGCTGGTTAAAAATCTTAACTCTTTTCTCTCTGGTCCCAGCTCCATGAACATTCCACGTGACAAACCTTAGAGTAGCCATAGTTTTGAGATAAAAGTTGTAAAGTCCATATCAACATAGAAACAGATAAACACAGGTGTATTATTAGTTTGTGCCTGGGGTTGCCTGATTGAAAATCCAAAAGCCGAGATATAAGAAAGAGAAAAATAGAAGAAAGTTGTGAAGGTGTGAAGGGTGAGAGAGAAAGAAATAGTTATGTTATGAAAAAATTCTGTGTGTGTGTGTGAGTGATAAAAGAAGGAAAAATGAGTGACAAAGACATTTGGTGATAGACATGTGAAGATGAGAAAAGAAAAAAGAGCCAGTATCCCAGTGCTTAGCCCTGGCCCCGCCCACATTGAGTAATGTGAACAACTTTACAGAGCTGTGCTAACATTAGATTATAGTTGACTGATAAAACAACTCTTATCTGACCAGTGTTACATGACTAATAAAGCCAAGGAGTAAGCTGGGGGTCCCTGAACAGCTGCCCATTAACATACAGTTTATCTACCGCTACTGTAGCTCTGGTGCCTTCACTGATATATTTCTTCTTGATTGGGGACAAAACGCGCCTTCTATCCAGGATCTCCTTCGGATATTGATCGTTAACGCTATAATTCGTTCCCCGCAGCTCTCTGCCCTGGCCTCTGACCTGCTCTTTTTGCTTATAATGCTCAAATTTAGCAACAATAGCTCGCGGCCGGCTGTTGTTGGGCTTCTTACCTCCGAGCCGGTGGACGCGGTGAAAAGTGATGTTTTTTACCGTGTCGCTTGGGAGCTTTAACTGATGTTGGAGAAAATCTCGGACGGTGGATTCAGCGTCGTCCTCAGCCTGTTCTGGGATCCCGGAAAAAACAAGATTGTCCCGCATTCCCCTGGCCTGTATGTCCAAGATAGTTTCTTTCATCCTCTTCCTTTCTCCGGACAGCTGCGTCATCCCCTCGGTGAGTTTCTTTACACTCTCCCTAAGCGTTTGGTTTTCTGCAGCGAGCGATGCTACCTGTTGTTGGCTGAACTCCAGGGATTCCCTTAGAGCTTGAAATTCTTTATGGAGAACCTCAACCAGGCCCAGACGGGCGTCTAGGCTGGTTAGCTTCTTGTCTATTGAGTCCAGGACATCGCTGTAGCTTTTCTCTGGAGAGATGGTGGAGGTGCTGGCCTCAGAACGAGTGCGTTTTTGTGATGGTGTGCTTGTCGGCACAGCAGAGGTGGATTTCTGTGGCTTGCCCATAACAATGTTGTCAAAGCACTCGTCCAAGTAGCTTTCCAGGCTGTGCAAGGTTTCCTCGTCCACTTTGCTTATGGAGAAATACAAAATAATGGCTATTATTATTAAACGTTTGCTATATTTGGCTCAAATGTTATGGTTTGTTTTTACCCGAGTTTGTTTGTTTTACCAGTTTACCGCCATATTACTTACGCACAGCTCTTGCGAGATCTCAGCAGCAGCTCATGTCACACTAGTGAGATCAGCTCAATTCCACCAGTTAGGGTATTTTTAATCTTAATCAATTCCACACAGCGAAGAATTGTTGGCAATTTAGAAACGTTTTAACTGGCAAGGAGCTTCATTCCTATTAAATCAAGAAATACTTTTTTACTTTAACAAACTGTGTAATATGTTTATTTATTTGTAATATTCTTAAAAAAGAGGTGCCCTGTCCGACCTGTCCTGGATGTTCCCCCAGGCTCTCTTCCAGTGACGGCTAGAGATTGCCCAACCCCCCCACAACCCAGAAAAGACAAGTGCATGTAGAAAATCGGTGGGTGGGTGAATAAAAGCAAAGCTTTAAAACAGCAAAAAGAAAAGAAAAAAACAATCAAGTTCAGTCAGAACAAATGGAAAAGAGTAAAAAAATGTTTTTTGCATTTTGGCATTAAAATTTTCCATTATACATTGCTAAAGAAGAATACTATTAAGGTTGGGTGTGCAGGTGAGAAAAGAAATGTTTGGAATTGGTTTCAACATGAAGAGAACAACCAATGGATCTAGTGTTCCCTCGCCCGGACGCGGGGCCGCCCTCTAAAGCCAGGCCTGGAGGTGGGGCATGTTGGCGAGTGCCTGGTGGCCGGGCCTTTACCCATGGGGCCCAGTCAGGCTCAGCCCAAAGAGGTAACATGGGTCCCCCTTCCAATGAGCTCACCACCTGTGGGAGGAGCCATATGAGTCGGGTGCAATGCAGGATGGGCGGTGGCCGAAGGCGAGGACCTTGGCGGTCCGATCCTCGGCTACAGACTGCCTTTTGGGATGTGGAACGTTACCTCTCTGGTGGGGAGGGAGCCGGAGCTGGTGTGCGAGGTTTCAACTGGACGCACTTCTCTGGCTTTGAAACCTGTCTCCTGGAGAGGGGTTGGTCTCTCTTCCACTCTGGAGTTGCCCCCGCTGAGGGTCGCTGAGCTGGTGTGGACATACTTGTTGCTCCCCATCTCGGCGCCTGTAGGTTGGGGTTTACCCCGGTGAATGAGAGAGTAGCATGCCTCAGCCTACAGGTGGGGGGACGGATCTTGACTGTTGTTTGTGCTTATGCACCAAATGGCAGATCAGATTACCCACCCTTTTTGGAATCCCTGGAGGGGGTGCGGGAGAGTGCTCCTCCCGGGGACTCCCTAGTTCTGCTGGGGGACTTCAATGCTCAGTTGGCAATGACAGTGAGACCTGGAGGGGTGTGGTTGAGCGGAATGGCCCCTCCAATCTGAACCCGAGCAGTGTTTTGTTATTGAACGTCTGTGCTCGTCATGGATTGTCCATAACGAACACCATGTTCAGTCACAAAGGTGTCCATCCACATTCTGAAGGACTGTGGATTACCAAAATGGCGTTTTGCTTAGCTGAGGACTTTGAGAAACTGCTCCAGAGAATTGAAACAATCAAGAGGAAGTTACACCATCTTCAGATTAATTTTAATCTAAACACTGGATATGAAAATACGACAACTTTACCGATGACTACACGCAGAGTGGAAGAACCTGGCAGCCTGGTGTTACCTCGGTCCAACAGTCTCACACAGAAGCTACAGAACAATGCTACACCTCCAGCCAAAAGGTGTTTAACGGGTAGAACACCCCATTCCCAATTTGACGAAGACCGGCCGGCTTTAAAGCACACTAAGTCTACATCTGCTTTCTCTGCTCCGATGAAGAAGAAACAAAAAAAAAAAAAAAAAAAAAAAAACACAACCCAGAGGAAGGGATATCACTCTCCCTGGAATACCGCTGAGAAACAGAGTCGCAGCCCTCAGTTTCCCAAAAGACAACACAGCCCCTGGGACCAGTCAAGGCCACCAGGAGAAATCCATCGACATGAAGCGGACATATCAGAAAGTAAGGACCCACCCCACCACCACCAAAGGTTCTCATCATACATGACGGATCAATTAATTGGTATTGAAGATTTTTGTAGCCAGAACACTAGCGTTATCAGCTGCCCCAAGAATACAGTGAGAGAAATATTTTTAAAAATCCAGACGATTTTAGAACAACACCCTAACCTGGAAAAGCTTGTTATCCACGCAGGTGCAAATGATGTAGCCAAAAAGCAATCTGAAGTTCTCAAATCAGACTTCTCTGATCTGCTACAGACTTGGTGGACTTAACATAAACATCTTTATAAGCGGACCAGTCCCTGAAGGAAATGATGAAAGGTACAGTAGACTTTGCATGCTCCATAAATGGTTGAAGAGAAAATCTGTTGAAAAATCGATCCCATTTATTAATAACTTTAAATTATTTAGATGTGTAAAGCACTTGTTCAAGTCACATGAATGTTATCTTAATCTCTTGAGCCCCAGGGTCTCTCCAGGGTCTCTCCAAGCTCATAACTCAAATAGGGCATGCCCAACATTAATTTAGTTCAGTTTACATATGCTGTAAAAATTACAGCATGTTACTGTGCCAAAGTAACTGTAGCTGGAACATAGACAAATTACAAGATTCTTTATTCTCGCCTAATTTTATTCTCATGTTACAGTATATAATACCATTTAGAATATGCTCCGGTAGAATATAAACTGCAGAAAACATAAACCAACATGTGGAGATTACCTGTACCAAGATTCATGTTGATGAAGTGAACTAGAGCAAAGTTATAGAGGCTTTAGTGTAAAAAATAGCTAGTTTTCTTTGCAGTTTGGCACAGTTCGGCACATTTCGGCACAATTTGGCACAAACACTGAAAGTTTTAATTTCTCAACTCCTGATCTACTGATTGTATTGAAGGTTTATTATATGCCTGAAAACAAACTATTTTATATTTTTTGGTAAAATACCTAACATTTTTAGCACCCTATTTAAATAACACTATAACAAAGAGTTAGGCTTGACCACCACCTGAAATGTACTACGATAATGGATTTGGCCTACTTGTGCACTTTACTCTAGACTTCTAAACCATTACTGATTCAAGCAAAAGTGAAGAGCAATTATCTTTTTGAAATATCTATTTCAGTAAACATCTGCAAATTGAACAATTACAAAAAAATAAAAAAATAAAGCACCCTACATCTCTGGGTTCTTTTATTTCCATAGTAGAAGAATAAATGAACAACTATTGTGTGTCTCTTTAGGGAATCATTTTTTGGGAAGTAAACTGTAACGTCTTGTTTTCATTTTTGTAAAGTGGTCCATCACTTGGCTGCACTTAATCTGAAGCAACATGAAAATATTACTGTTTATTGCTGTACAAATATGTACATAGCTCAGAGTCTCCCATCTGCATTTTTTATTCTTTTCAGTTTTCACATGTGATTATAAGAATAGCGAAAGCTGCTCCGTTTACAAAGTTATCCCACCCTTCCTTGTGACAAAAAAAGTCACCTGACCAAAAAGCATTCTGTAAGAAACTTTTGTTTTACAAAATTGATGTACTTACCTCCCAGGCAAGGGTCCTTTAGTCATCCTGGCAATACTGCAGTTCTTTGTAGCTTAAATAGCCTACTAAAGCCTTCATACTGACTTTTGGTGATAATTTGCAAATGTAGCCTATAATAATATACAGAGTCAGAGTTGGTTACTCTGACTCTACATTTGCAAATGCAGCAAACTTATTTAAGTTTGCTATTAAACCGTTGATCATATCACAGCACTGGCTGTTACCAGGATAAATGTTAATGTTACCGTTAATGTGGACATTTATCATACCTCCCTCGTCCTCCTCGTGTTATGATGTGAGGTTTTAGTTATTTCATTTCCTAATTCAGTACACCTTATTCCTTTAGTTACTACTTGGTGTTTTTGTTGTCACTTGTGTTTTTTCCTTCCACTACGTTTTTGCGCCCTCAGGTGCTCTTATGTTTGGTTTCTCATGTCGGTGTTCATCCCTTATTAAGTTTCTTATGTTCCTATTGATACTTAGTCCCAGTTAGTTATGTTTAATATTTAATTCCTTTTTCTAGTCCCTCTTTAAAGAATTCTTCCTTGTAGGTTTATTTCCTTAGTTCCGTTTTCTTCGCTCTAATGCTCTCCAGTTTCTCTTAGGTTCCTAGTTAGTCCTTATTCCTCTTTAGTATATTTCTCTGTCTAATCCTTATGTTTTGCTCTTGGCCTTCCTTTGCTTCTCTAGCCATTCTGCCTTCTGTCCCAACTACTGATTGTTTCCACCTGCTCTCTCCCTCTCACCTGTAACTGCTTCTCCTAATTAGCTCTTTGCTTCTCCTAATTAGTTCTTAGCTTCTCCCTGCCACTTACACACCTCCTCCTCAGTATACTTAAGACTTCCTCTGACAGTCAATACTCGCTTGTTCTTTGTCAAACATCCCTGTCCTGTTCCTGTTTACCTGTCGCTGCATTATTCTCATCCTCCTGAGTTTATGTAAGTTTGTAGTTCTGTTAAATAAATTTTAATTTCATTTTTTGCTGCATTTAGGTCTTTTCAAACACTTAACATGACACCTCATCTCTCCTCACTGTTCAGGAAGAATTTTCTGATGTCCATCTCTGAATAGTTTATCAGAAGGCTATGTTTAGTTTTACAGTAAGACAGCTTCACAAATAGTATAGGCTACTTTTACAGGGCTCTCTCTACAGTATACGTATAAATCATTATTAATTGTCCGCATGTGTGCATGGTGTGAGTGTGTGTCTGAGGGAGAGAGCACATGCTGGTGAACTGTTGCTAGATTTAGGCTACAATGATGCTAAGCATTGAAAAACAGATGCTAATTATGTGGGCAACATTCTCTAACAGCGATCAACTTGTCATTTTTTCTGTCAAAAAAGTTGTGAATAACATTAAAACAGGGGAAGACTTACTCTGTGCTCAAAGTGATGTGACGAGCTCCAGCGGTTTCCACTGTGTCTGTATGTGTACAACGAAACGCTCGGAACAATCATGTGAACAATTTTCATTGGTAGTTGCGTTCAATCTTACCGAGCTACAGAGGGGCTATTTCCTGATTGGCTATTGTGGGCCCTTTCTTTTTTAAATTTTTTATTATTCGCTGGTAAGTGACAGGCTCGAGTGATGACTAAAAGGAGGTACGGAGATGCTCTCATGAATGCCGTTTCCATATATGGTGATATATATATATATATATATATATATATATATATATATATATATATATATATATATATATGATGACCCACCCTACTCCCCGGAGACAGTAGTGGCCAATCAGAAAGGAGGGGGGTTTCGGGGGCAGTCTATTCAATGCCCGCCCCCAAAGTGCCAAAACTCAGCGAGGGCGAGCGAGCATAAGGCACAGGGAGAGACATTGTGCGCGCAGACAGTGACCGCGAGCGCAGACAGTGACCGCGAGTGCGTATACAGAGACTGCGAGCGCGTATACAGAGACTGCGAGCGCGTATACAGAGACTGCGAGCGCGCATAGAGAGTGATCGCGAGCGCGTATAGAGAGTGATCGCGAGCGCGCAGAGAGTGGTCTTTATGCGCGCTGATTATGGTTTTAACGCGCTCGGATTTTTGCACTAAAATGACGCCATACTTTGTCAGTGATGATTCTCTTCTCCTAAAGTGCCATTTTTCGAACGCAAATAAAACAATCAAAACTGAATCGTTCACTCTCGCTCTCACCTGCTCATCTGATCACCTGCGCGTAACAGCACACCCCCGAGCTAAACAAAATATCTGTTTTTAGAATTACGCAGACCTGTAATTCCAGTTTCTATTGGCCGATTTGGATGATTGACATATGGTTAGAATCGTAAGATCCTATAGAATCACGCTGACATCAGAACTTTGAAGCAGATTGGACAAAGCAAATGTTTTCATGGGAAAAGTTCACAGTATGCATGACAGACAAGGTTGAGCCTCCTCAAATGTTAAAAATAATGGCAAAGGATTACGTTTTCTTTCACTTTTTGTTTTTTTAAATTTACACTGGGTATTTAAGTTATTCTGGAAATGCAGTCATTACAGTGGATTATTCTTTACAGCATGGAAAAATTAAAGGTAAGGAAGAATTTATGCTCTTGTTTTTCAAATGCTGTACGTATTTTGGGCTTATTTTGCTGCTCATTTGCTGAAATTTGCACGTAGCATGATGAAACTTGCAGCTTTAGAATTTGTGAGATGCTGGCTTTCAGGGAAGGCAAGGTTTGCTCTGTTCTGTTCGGCGGGGTAACCGACAGGTTCGGTTGAATGTGTTCATGTAAAATCGCAAAATAGCACAACTGCTCTTTTAATTGCTCGTTATTTTTTCTGAGTTTGGCCACAGGTCAACTAAATTCGGACATTCTCCCTGCCCTTCCCCCACAGTGATCTGGAGGCGGGGCTGTGGGGTGGAACAGGCCAATAGAGCTGGACTGAGACTCTTGACCTCAAATATGTTCTGTTATTTGAAACACTTGATAAGGCATGCAAAAGTTGACCTTGAAGCATGGTCTGCGGACACTATCAGAGAAGAAACACAAAAAGTCAAGATTACACCACCCTCCCAGACACCTGCAAGGACTGACAGAGAACAAACATTTCCAGCAGTGAGTAAAGATCTACTTTGCTTTAAAAAGTTTTCTTCAAGTATCCCAATGTCATCAGACTCTTCAACACATAATGACTCTCCATTTAGAGATTTCTCAGACAGACTGAAAGCACAAATTAGAATTGGGTCACAACTAACACCGAAAATTGGACTACATCAGGGCTCTGGGACTAACACTGGATGTACTCTGCCCATGCCCAAACTGGTAATTACGGACATCTGATGTGCAAGAGAACCGGACAGTAATCCCACTCCCACTGTCTTCCAGAAGTTGTCCGGCCACCCCGAAAAAAAATCATTCAAGTCTTTATTAGCAAAAGAAAACAAAAAATTAAAGGCAACCCCACTTATAATAAAACAAATCTCAAGTTGATCACCAGTCAGAAGGTTCAGCTACCAACTATCAAATCACTTAAGTTAGCTTTATTAAATACTAGGTCTTTATCTGGAAAGTCACTTCTAATTAATGGTCATTACTGAACATAAAATACATGCCTTTTTTTATCTAAAAGCTGGCTAGATGTAAATAACGAAACATCTGTATTGATAGAATCTACTCCTCCAAATTACAATTTCTAAAGCGAGAGCAGGAAACAGACGAGGTGGAGGTGTAGCCACATTCTTTCACAACTCAATGAACCTTAAAAAGGTAACTCTGGGCATGTTTGACTCTTTTGAATATCTAGCCACCCAGATAAATGAGCCTAAAAAAACTTTATTTCTAAGTTTATATAAACCCCCAAAACTTAACTCTAACTCAACCCAGCATGTCAAACAACCAACACACAATAGAGGACACACTCTGGACTTAATTATCTGAAAAGGTTTAAATATATCTGACATCTCAGTAACTGATAGTGTGTTCTCTGACCATTTCTGTGTTTTCTTTGAAAGTACCATCTCTGCTACAATATCTGAGATAACTGTAAAAAAGCATTTTCTCGTGGACAGTTCAGTTGAAACCTTTCCACCACATCCCCCTCATCTCTCAACTCCAATTCAGTAAACAAGCTGGTAGATGGGTTTCCTCGTGTAAATCTTAGACATCATTGATTCCATTGCTCCGAATAAAGTGAAAGTAGTCTCAGGTAGAAAGAAGTCTCCGTGGATATGCGATCCACTGGTACGTAGTAAAAAAAGGGAGTGTTGACGAGCCGAGAGAAAATGCCAAAAAACTCGACTACAGGTTCACTGTGAGATCTACAAAGAGAGACTGAACAGATATTTATTAGCTAGGGAATCTTTTTTTTCTTAAATCATTAGCAGAAAGATTAATAATGCACAGACTCTGTGCACTAATCCTCCAGTGACAGTAGCCCCTGAACGAAATTTGACCAGGACCTGCAATGAATTTGCCAGCTTTTTCACTTAAAAGATTCTAGCAAGTGGACGATCGGTCTGTACCGCAGCACCAAACCGACCACCAATGTTATACCCAACTAACACCAATGTAGAAAAATAGTCAGAATTCCATGAATTAAACTGAAAAAACCTAGAAGAAATCACTAACCAATTAATCTCCTCCTCTTGCTGTCTTGATATCCTCCCCACAGCTTTGCTTAAGAAAGTTCTCCCTGTCATTGGGTCTGATCTGATTAAAATAGTTAACTCATCCCTCCTCTCAGGCCTCCTCCCCCAGGCTTTAAAAACAGCAGTTATTAAACCACTGCTAAAAAAGAATAATCTGGAAAACACAACCCGTTGAAATTCCGAGGGCCCGCAGGCGGGCCCAGGGCATTTCCTAGTTTAAATCCACCAATTTTCTGACTTCTAACTTTCATGAACCTATACATGTTTTATATAATTGGAAAGCTAAGAGTCTTGTGATTCCAATTATGCCTGGCGTTTAAGGATACAATCATAACTGAAGACACAGTGAGCTCTTTTGCCAACACAAACGTTCTCCTGATGGAGGTATAAAAATATGGAATTCACCACTTTGTAGTCCAATAAATGTGACAAAACCAATCCATTTCGAACAAAAAGGGTCTTTTTACATCAATAAGGGTCCGATTAAAGTCCTCCGATAAAGTGATTAGTTCCGGACAACAGCAAAACCAATAAAAAATGTAAAGCAATGAAAATGCGCTCCCGAAATGTCTGGCCATTGTTGTAGTCTTTATGGCTTTGTTTCCTATTCATTCGCTTCCACTTCCGCCTACAAAGGTAGAGTATGCCCAGAAGGAAAAAAAAAAATCATCCGGTGTTTTCCTTACGTAGGGTACATCTCCAACCAATGGCGCATGGATGGAAAGTCACGTTATGGTAAGTAACTCGAACCAATTGCGGTCCAGAACTCTGATGATTGACGCATCGAATAGCCAATGTAATGCTGTAAACGCAGATATATAACATGACCGGGCGGACTTGTTCGCAGCCATTGTATATGACGTGCGTAAAATGTCTTATTCTTGAAGAGATTACGCACAGTGCGTACCAGTAACATATTGTTTCAGCACCGTGTCCAAACACCCTTTATGATCAAAATACAACATTGAAGGAAGCCGTGGAGCTTTAAATGGTAAGATGAAGTTATGATTCTGATGATATTTTTAATTCAGTGAGGACTACGGCATTTACCCAGGAGATGGCGCATATGGCACACTTTTGACCACCTTTGACCTGTAGCTATAAAAATGTGTGCAGAATATTCATTTTTTGGTTTATTGCTGTCAGATCTGCTGTGGATGAAGGTAATACTTCAGACTTTAGACCCACAGTGTGTTTTAGGTCACCACCTCTTTTTAAAGCCATTTTGACAGCATGTATTTATATTAAATAAATATTCGGACACAAATAAAATAATTTTTTGGGGTATTAAAATTAATATTGCTTGGTAACAATAGCACTCAGAGATATTAACATAGTTCTGGGATAAATTTTAGAGTGTTTGCTTTCCAAAGAGACCCCAGCCATGTCTCTACTCAAAATGGTTCAAGAACAGCTTTAAGTTAATTTTGGGTATGCGTTTTTAAAAGATGTAGGGCGGAAATTGCAGGAATTTATTAATGCAGGACTACAGGCCAATTTTTAATCTTCCATTCATCAGTAAAATTATTGAAAAAGCTGTGTTTCAGCAGTTAAATAGCTTCATAACAATGACCAACCGCTTTGATGTTTTTCAATCTGGTTTCCATGCTCACCACAGCACTGAGACTACCTTCGTCAAAGTTTTCAGTGACATCCGCATAAATACCGACTGTGGTAGAACCTCAGTGCTGGTTCTGTTGAACCTCAGTGCAGTCTTTGACACTGTTGATCATGATGTATTATTGGAAGGACTGGAGAGCTGGATCGGACTCTCTGACAGGTTTAGGAGTTGGAGGTATTGGCCTCTCATGCCGGACCCCTGCTGGTGGGATTTCAAGACGCAGCCCTTCCTAATATTTCTTAGGGTGCTTTCACACCTGCAGCATTTGGTTCGATTGCTAGTACAGTCATTTGAGCTGGTGTAAATGCGGACCAGTAAGATTTGGTTCGGACTAATAGCAATCCTGAGACAGGGGAGCAATATTTTCAAGAAAAAGAGAGGATTGCATTGCTAATAACCTATTAGGAGATAATTGGGAGATAATTGAACTGTTGGGCTCAATTGGGGTTTTAGTCAAATTTGAATATAATCACGATTTTGAAGAAGAGTTTATAGTATAATGGCATTATACTAGAAGTAGAGGAGACTAGGGGTTTTCAATTCAATTTGAATAAGAATTCAAATTCAACTTGAAACCCAGTCAGCAAGATTAAAGAGCTCTTAGGTTAGGAGGATCATTGGGTTTTTGGGCATAAAAACTAAAGACCTTCTTCAATGATGATTGTCTAAACATGGATTCTTGATTGATTTCCTCTTCGATAAAGAGTTAATGAAGCGTGGCTCATTAAATGAAGTTGTGGAAGTTCGTTTAGGATTGCTTAATTCTTTCTAATCTAATCTCTGACCTAATCACTTACTTATAATCAACTAACTAATCATTTGAATTAGCTCACATATGTTTGGACTAACATGCTCTAACACTTAATAACTCAGTCGGAGATCACATCAGGGGCATCCCGATTTGCGATCCTTCCCTTCCAAGGCGACGCAGAGGCTGAGGAGGATGCAGAGGTGGACCTTGGGGGTTACGACATGGAGCAGCCAAAAGGGAAGCGTGCACAGTTCAACACCGAGTCCAGATTTTAATATCTCATTGAGATGGGCAAAAAGAGTACATAACATCTCTCTCTGTTGGAGTCTTGACAGATGACAAGACGAAGTGTGGCCGTCTCTTTGGGGGCAGGAGGTCTTCAGAATCGTTTCCCACCAATATGATTGAAGTGGTGAACAAATGAAAACCACAAATGGTGTAAATAAAGAACCCCGGTGGGTTTTTCATTCTGACATGTCCCAACAAGGTCATCTGAATGGACGATCCCTGGTTACTTTGAACTAATTCCATCCCAGCATGATTCATGTCTGATTATGAATTGATTGTTTGATCATTGTCTTTTTTTGTCAGCTCTCCTCGCACCCATTCGAAATTTTATCAACTTGAAATATTTTTGTATGTTTTGGGCATTATGATGAGGAAAGAAAAAGAGGAATGTTACAGAATATTTCAATGTTATGTCAATTAATTGATTAATTATTAGTAAAGGCATCTGGGGAATATGTCATAATTATTAGATCAGAGTGGGTTAAAGGCCTCTTCCCTGACTCTAACAGCTGACTCCTCAGCAGTGAGGAGTGTTTTGGTTAACCTTGTAATGAAGACATAATATCAGCGGACTGAAGGCAGAAGCTGCTGGCAAAGAGGGTAGACATGAGCTGGATGCGAGAGAGTTTGAGCGTTGGCCCAGACGGGCTCATGTTTAAGACTGGCCGTAATAAAATATGAAAAATGCCTATGCAGACTCCAGCCTCAATCCTATGAAGGGAAGAAGACATTTGTTTCCTGCAGCAGGAGTCAATGGGAACATGCTCCATTCAGGAGGTTGTCCCTAGCGGATGAGGGGGAACTGCAATTTTTGTTACTTACGTGTTGGCCTAACATTTGGCCAGCGGAGTTTGCCCCTTGCGGAAAAAAAACAGTGGGATATCCTAAATGATCTACACAGTGACCAGGGTAACCGTTGCATTCTGTGGATAATAGCTTTTTATCATATTACACAACAAGTAAAAGTCAATGAAGGGTAATCGGAAAACTTCATTTATTCAGTATTCATTTGGGTAGCACTAATTAGTATCATACATGACATTTACTGTTTATTGCAAACTACGCAATTCCTTGACAATCTGGATATAGAGTTTCGTTGTAAATCTGAGTCTTGGAGAGAACATCACATGGTAAAAATAGAAAGTAAACTCATTGCAGTATGGTACACTTCAGTACACCAAGCAATTCCTCAACTTATAATCTTAAATTTTTCTGTTGCATTGTTTATCCTTTTTCCTCCCCTCCACAAAATAACATAAAGTACGTAGATTACAGTGAGGCCTCAGCAGGCACAGGTAATCATGCTGCAAACATTTTTCCTCCTGTATTCTGTGATGCAATTTTTGTCCATAAGGAAGAATTTGTTATGCTAATGTAGGCCCCAATATTTTAGTCATCATTCCTGACCATAGGCAATGACCCGTGGCACCACACCACTGACTATAACCTATTACAATGTCCATTTATTGGGCCCCAGAGAGTTGTCTGGTGAAAGGTCACACAGTAGGCATCTTAATCACAAAGGCTAAGGCTATGCACAAATTAATATGTTTCTAGGCTTCCCTTAAGATAGATCTGATCAGACATTACAAATCATCTTCACTGATGTTCGGTAGGAGTCATCATTATTTTGTGGTTTAAAGACTATGCTTCTTTAAAGAAAAAAATAATCATCTTATTTATTCTAGCATACGTGTGTGTTCTTATTTATTGAAACCAATCCCTAAAGAGATATAGAAATCAAAAACTGTTTACATTTGACCCTACTTTCAGTTCTACTCTGTTTACACTAAAATCTAAATTTTACAAAAGTCATGTCTTTGCATTTTTAGCTCCATATAAACTAATATGTTTGTTGTGAAAACACTTACCAAACTCAATCTTTGGTGTATATTTGCTGAAATGTTTAACAGAGATTTTGAAAAATGAAAAGGTGGCAGCCTTATCAAGAGTGCCTTGTTTTGCTCTGAGGAGGGCCATTTTTCTACTGTTTCTTCAAAGTCTGACTTTTTCTTACTGACACTATTAGGTCTAGTTAACTAATTTGTAGTAAAATAGGATATGTGTTTGAGAATGTACTACATTTTTGCTTTTACCAAGGACATTGTTGGTACCTACTGGTTCAACATGGCTACTTCTGTTAAGTGTCAGGAAATATTTTTCAAATGTTGAAAAAGTGTTAGCATCATGTTGGACTACAGCATGGTTACTGGACCAAAAACTGACCTCCAGTCATAAGCACAAATTCCCCAATGCATTTCAGTTTCAACAGGAAATGGAAGGCTGGTGGCTGCTGAAGAAGGAGCAGCCTCTCCCAACCTCTCCTGATCTCTAGCCTAATTCTCTTTTCTTAGCTTTTTTCTTAGTTACTTTATGCACCCAGCCTCTGGAGTCACTGTATTGGACCGGATCTCTTTTTTGGATTACTTTCTGAAGGACTGTGGATTACCAAAATGGTGTTTTGCTCAGCTGAGGACTTTGAGAAACTGCTCCAGAGAATTGAAACAATTGAGATGAAGTTACACCATCTTCAGAGTAATTTTTATCTAAATACTGGATATGTAAATGAGAAAACTTTACCGATGACTACATGCAGGGAGGTAGAACCTGGCAGCCTGGTGTTATCTCGGCCCAACAGTCTTGCACAGAAGCCACAGAACAACGCTACTCATCCAGCAAAAAGACATGAAGCGGACACATAAGAAAGCAAGAAACCCCCAGAGCAAAAGTTCTCATCATACATGACTGATCAATTAATGGTATCAAAGGTTTTGTAGCCAGAACGCTAGTGTTATCAGCTGCCCCAAGAACACAGTAAAAGAAATATCAGAAAAAATCCAGGCTACTTTAGAACAACACCCTAAACTGGAAAAGCTTGTTATCCACACAGGTGCAACTGATGTAGCCAAAAAACAATCAGGAATTCTCACAACAGACTACTCTGATCTGTTACATAGACTTGATGGACCTAAACATCTTTAATAATTTCCTTCAGGGACTAGTCCGCTGATAAAGGTACAGTCGATTTCTCATGCTCCATATATGGTTGAAGAGAAAATCTGTTGAAAAATTGATCCCACTTATTAATAACTTTAAAATATTTGGATGTGCAAAGTACTTGTTTGAGAGAAATGGACGTTATCTTAACAGAGCTGGACTGAGACTGTTGAGCTCAAATAATTTCTGTTGTCTGAATAAGCTCTTGATAAAACACCAGAGAGGTGACCTTGAAGCGCAGCCCGTAGACATCATCAGAGAAAAAACATTTCCCCACACACACAAAGTGGCATCACCAGCCCAGACAGCTTCATGGACTGACAGAGATCAAACATTTCCAGCAGGGAGCAAAGATGTACGTTGCTCAGCAAAGTGTTCTTCAAGTATTCCAATGTCATCAGACTCATCGACATCTAATGACTCTCAGTTTAGAGATTTTTCAGATAGACTGAAAGCACAAATTAGAATTGGGTCGCAACTAACACCGAAACTTGAACTACATCAGGTGTCTGGGACAAACACTGGATGTATTCCGCACATGCCCCCACTGGTAATAACAGACATCTGATATAAAACGGAACCGGGCAGTAATTCTACTCAGAAACTCAGAAAGCTGGCAAGATGTAAATAATGAAACTTCTGTATTGATAGAATCTACTCCTCCAAATTAAAAAATTTTAAGCAAGAGCAGGAAACACACACGAGGGAGGCATAGCCACAATCTTTTACAACTCAGTGAACTTTGAAAGGTATACCTGGGCACATTTGACTCTCTTGAATATATAGCTACCCAGATAAATGAGCCTAAAAAAAGCTATATTTCTAAGTTTATATAAACCCCCAAAACTTAACTCTAACTTCCTTAATGATTTCAACGAACTTCTTTCTGTAATATGTATCGATTATGACCAATTAATCATTGTGGGGGACTTCAACATCCATGCTGACAACCCCCAGGATAGACTAGCAAAAACATTAAGTGACACTCTTCACAACTTTGGCCTGACCCAGCGTGTAAAACAACCAACACACAATTGAGGAAACACTCTGGACTTAATTATCAGCAAAGGTTTAAATATATCTGACATCTGGGTACTTGATATTGCATTTTTGTTTTCTTTGAAAGTACCATCTCTGCTAAACTATCTAGCCCTAGTAAGACAACTGTAAAAAAGCGTTTTCTAGGGGACAGTTCAGTTGAAACCTTTAAACGAATTTATCCTCCTACCACATCCCCCTCATCTCCCAACTCCGACACAGCAAATAAGCTGGTAGATCATTTCCTCGCAAAAATCTTAGACATCATTGATTCCATTGCTCCAACTTAAGTGAAAGTAGTCTCAGGTAGAAAGAAGTCTCCGTGGACAAGCGATCCACTGGTACGTAGTAAAAAAAAGGGAGTGTCAACGAGCCGAGAGTAAATGGCGGAAAACTGAACTCCAGGTTCACTGTAAAATCTACAAAAAGAGACTGAACGGATATCGGATAATTTTAAAAGATGCTAGGGAAACTTTCTTCTCTGAAATCTTTAGCAGAAACATTAATAATGCACGGACTCTATTTGCAACAGTGGAAAGACTAACTAATCTTCCAGTGACAGTAGCCCCTGAACGAAATACGACCAGGGCCTGCAAAGAATTTGCCAGCTTTTTCACTTAAAAGATTCTAACAATTAGACGGTCGGTCTGTACAGCAGCACTGAACAGACTACCAATGTTATACTCAACCAACACTAATGTAGAAAAAATGCCAGAATTTGATGAATTAAACCAAAAATCCTTGAAGAACTCATTAACCAATTAAGCTCCTACTCTTGCTGTCTTGATGTCCTACCCACAGCTTAATAAAGTTTTCCCTGTCATTGGGTCTGAACTGATTAAAATAGTGAACTCATCCCTCCTGTCAGGTGTCATTGATCCTGAGGCTAAGAGAGAGAAACTTTTACCAAAACTACGATCACTGTCTCTGTACAAGTGAAGAATTTGGGCGTGATTTTTGACTCTGAGCTGACTTTTTTCCCCTCACATTAAAAGTATTACTAAAACAGGTTTTTATCAACTTAAGAACATTGCCAGAGTCCGCCCCATTCTCTCTCGGGCGAACACGGAGAAACTGATGTATGCTTTTCTCTCCAGTAGGATTGTATACTGTAATGCCCTGCTTTCTGGTCTTCCCAAAAAGAGTATCTCAGGTTTACAACCACTACAAAATTCAGCAGCACGTGTCCTGACACATACCAGGAGGCGGGAACACATTACACCTGTCTTAAATTCATTGCATTTGCTCCCTGTACGTTTTAGGATTGATTTTAAGGTTCGTTTAATGGTTCTTAAGTGTCTTAATGGTCTTGGGCCTTCTTATCTCTCTGAACAGCTTTTACCATATGAACCTTAGCCGTCTCTGCGCTCCTCTGGCAGCCATCTCCTTGTCACCTCAAAAGTTAGGACACACACTCATGGCGAGGTGTCTTTCCATTATTATGGCCGTCCTGTGTTGGTGCCTCGGCTGCTGCTGTTGATCTACCGCTGGCGGTACAGAGGGCTCTTCTGATGGAGTTTCCTTGCATGGTTCATCCTGGAATCCATCCTGGGGCCCCTCTTATTCAATATATACAGGCTTCCTGTAGCCCACATTAAGACCAACCAATAAGATTAGCTACCATAACAATGCAGATGATACTCAGCTCTACATCACTGTTGAAAATGCGGTCTGTCACTTGGGAGTTAAGGAGAGAGCATATACAATGCATCCAGTAGAGGGCGCATCATCACTGTTACATCAAATTCCAGTCTGAACAGGTTTGCTAGTGAAGAGAAGAGGGAGAGATCTGACGGCAGTTTCAAGCTCTTAACTGGAGTTTTAGTGTATCAGACCTGGTCCTTGGTCCAACAGAAGTCTGTGTGTCCATTGCTTTGTAAGTGCTTTCAGTTCATATGTTGTTAGGTTTTTGTTACTCTTTTAGTGTTAGTTTAGTTAAAGTAAGAAGCGGTTTCATTGTGGCAGACCTTAAAGATAGTTGTTATTATTGTATTAGCTTCTGTTTCATTGTGAAGATACCTGAGTGTGGTCAATTTATGTTATATATTATCTTGCATTCATATATATCTGTATTCTTGTTGTTTACAGAAAACCACACACAAATCTTATATAAAGACCGTCTCTCTGCACTCCCTGGCCTGGTTATTGAGTACCACTAGAGCCCTGACCGAGCTCTCCACCGCGTTCCGTACACTCCACCAGCCTACACAGCAAAAACTATTTTTTAATCACGATGTCACCAGTTGACTTTGAACCCATCCAAACCCTAAGTAAATGCAACGAGTAAATCAATGGATGGATGTGCCATAACTTTCTCCAGCTGAACAGAAACATAATTGAATTACTTTTGGACCTATAGAGGAACGATCAAGAGTTGGCATACGGCTTCCGTTAATACAGCTAGAAACTACTGATCAGGCCCAAAATCTAGGTGTAGTAGTGGACTCAGACCTGAACCTCCATGGTCACATAAAGGCAGTAACAAGGTCAGCCTTCTATCACCTGAAGAACATCTCTAGGATTAAAGGACTGATGTCAGAACAGGACATCGAAAAACTCATCCGAGTGTTTATCTTTAGTCGGATTTATTACTGCAACAGCATTCTCACAGGTCTGCATAAAAGGTCAATTAGATAGCTGCAGCTGATCCAGAAATCTGCTGCTCATGTCCTCACTACAACCTGGAAAGTAGAGCACATCACCCCAGTTCTAAAGTCCATACACTGGCTTCCTGTAGCTCAGAGAATAGACTTCAAAATACTTTTACTAGTGTATAAATCATTGAATGGCTTAGCACCAAAGTATGTTGAAGATGTAATGTTACTATACCAACCCCCCCCCCTACATCACTCAGGTCCTAATTCCTGTTTACTCAACATCCCTAGAATTAGAACCAAACACGGAGAAGCAGCTTTCAGTTTCTATGCTCTTCTATTCTGGAACAAACTTCCAGAAAACTGCAAAGCTGCTGAAACACTGAGTTTTTTTAAATCTGTTTAGAGCTGCCTTTGAGTAATGCTTTAATGTACTATAGGTTTTGTGTGTGCCTCTTGCTTTATTGCTGTTTTTACTTTATATGCGTTGTCTGTGTTTTACTGCTATTTTTATTTTACCCCTTAATCATGTAAAGCACCTGGAATTACCTTGTTGTTGAAAGTGTGCTAAACACTAGGCACTACAAGTGAACCTGCAGTCTTACCCCTCCTTTACACCGGATGCGTAAGCAGCGCGTTACAGGAGCAGCACGTCTTACACAGCTGATAGCCACCACTGTAGTCAATAGAACCGTTTCAACCGGAGGTGAAAGCAGCACGAGTCTGCCGCGTCTCAGGAGCGTCATGTCGCAGCACATTTCTAAATATACGTGGCATATATACTGTTTAAGAACAAAATGTACCCGTCCATCCAATGCAGGATTGCGGGGATTGCTTGCGCCTATCTCCAGCGGTCACGACGCGAGAGGCGGGGTACACCCTGGATAGGTTGCCAGTAAATTGAAAGCATATGTATAGTAAAAATAATTGGTCCAAGCACAGAACCCTGTGGTACTCTGCAAGTAACCCTTGTGTGTGAAGAAGATTTATCATTTACATAAACAAACTGTCGGAAAAATATGATTTAAACCAGCCTTATGCTGTTCCTTTGATCCCTGCAACATGTTCAAGCCTTTCAAAGTAAATATTCTGATCGACTGTGTCAAAAGCAGCACTGAGATCTAACAAGACCAGAACAGTCACAGGTCCATTATCTGAGGCCATGAAAATATCATTAGTAACCATCACCAGTGCTGTTTCATTGCTATGATGAGCTCTAAAACCTGAGTGAAACTCTTTAAACAGGTAATTACTTTTTAGATGCTCACATACTTGATTAGCAACTATTTTCTCAGGGATTATGGGTAGTAAAGGAAAGTTAGATATAGGTCTGTAATTATAACTATGATCATGCTTTTAAATCTGTGGGCGAGGGATGAGAATGTAGTTTATATGGGTTCATTTTAATTCTGTAAAGCACTTTAAACTGCAATTTGTGTATAAAAAACACTTTATAAATAAAGTTTTATTTGATTTGAATTACATAAGTCATGTTGATCAAGGGAAGGTTTCTTAAGTAAAGGTTTAATTACAGCAACTTTAAATTCCTGTGATACATTTCCATTTACTAAGGATAGATTCATCATATCTAAAATGGTGCCATGAATGGAACACTGCCTTAAATAATTTTGTTGTGATTGGGTCCAACATACCCAGTTGAAGTTTTAGATGAGGCTAATATTTTTAATAATTCCAAAAGCTCGACTGAATCAAAACAGTCCAAACACAAATGTGGTTCTACAGTTCTTTCCAATGCTGCCTCACTTACAGAGAGAGAAGTAATCATGTTTAGGAGGATATCAATGATTAAATTTTTTATAGAAATAATTTTATTTATGAAGAATCCCATAAAGTCGTCACAACTGAGTGCTGGGGGAATAGTTGGCTCAATAGAGCTATGACTCTGTGTAAGTTTGGCAACTGTACTAAAAAGAAACCTAGGATTGTTCTTATTCACCTGTATTAATGATAAAAAATATGCTGTTCTAGATTGTTGAAGGGTCTTTTTATACAGCAGTAGACTGTTTTTTCAGGTAAATAGGAGTGTAGAGTGCCATTTTCTCTCCAATTTCGTAGTATTCTGCTTTAAACTATCCAGCTCTGCATTAAACCAGTGAGTCAGCCTCCTATGGCTAATCCCTTTCTTTTTAAAGGGGGCTACACCAGCTATTGCCAAACGCAATGAGGAAGTAATACTATGAACCAGACCATCAATTTCTGAAGGATTAGAGATGGAATTGTTGCCCTCCACTGTGTTACTCTGAGGACCGTAAGAATGGAACAGATTCTTTAAAACTTGTTACAGCATTGTCTGATAAAGCTCAACTATAATGAAAATTTCTTTCAGGTTTAATATGGTCAGTTAAAGTAAATTTAAAAGTTGTCAATAAATGGTCAGACAGGACTGGATTATGTGGGAGGACTGTTATTTCCTCACACTCAATGCCCTATGTCAGTACAAGGTTCAAACCCAAGTGGGTGGGTCCCTGTACTTTTTGATAAAGCTAAGATAGCATTAAAGGCTGCATTTAGGCTTTCACTTTAAGTGTCCATATTAATATTGAAATCCCCCACTATAATGACCTTATCAGTATTTAATACTAAATCAGATAAAAAATGTAAGATCTGATCTAATAGTTGAGAGTAAGGGGCTGGTAGACGATATAAAACAACAACCTTGGTGGTCTTAATTTTTTGCAACTTGGATGAGGAAAACTAAAGGTTAGATGTTCAAAAGAACTGTACCTATTAATTGGTCTGCGATTAATTAGTAAATCAGAATTTAAAATGGTTCCAACTCCTCCTCCTCGCCCAGTACTTATAGGAATGTGAAAATGTAAGTAATTGGAAGGAGTTGACTCATTTATACTGACATAATCCTCCCGCTGCAGCCAGGTTTCTGTGAGATAAAACAAATTAATTTGATTATCCTAAATCAAGTCATTTACTAACAAAGTCTTTAAAGAGAGAGATTTTATGTTCAATAAACCATGTTTAATAGTTAATTTCTTTTGTTTAGTCAAAGTTGTATTTATCTTTGAGATTTTCGTTATTTGTTCTTGTCAAGGTAACTTTTAATCCATTTGATTTTGGCCATGGGCAAGACATGTTCTTAGTGGGGTAATTCCATCCATCCATCCATCCATCCATCCATCCATCCATCCATCCTTGCTGGCGTAGATGGATGGAAGCCAGTTTCTGGAAGAAACTCATTGGATAGAAAAGACTTGTACAGCCTGCTGATTGTTGATCAGGTAAACTGTAATTGGCCGATAGAATATGTCCTGAACCTTATTTGTTCAAAGCCTGCAGAAAGAATCTTTGAATTACAGGCTCCACCAGAGAGAGCGAAAGAGCCTCACTGACATGCTGCTGCATGCTGCAGGAGCTGGAACGCTGCCCATGAAAAGGGATCGGTCCGTGAGAGAAGATTGCTGAGCTGAGCTGAACTGACCTAAGAGCACGAACCGAGTTCTGGCTAATGGTGGGTAACCCCGAAACCTCACTGCTAGCCTTGACCACATGTAGCTGCTGTTAACGGACCAACTACGTGCTGGTTTATCTGCTTTATCACTGGTCTTTTCAGACAATGGAGCCACCCTTCAATGGAGATCTAAGAATTGTTCAAGTAAAGTTGTGTCTTTACAGAGATAAATTAGCTTCCATCCATCCATTTTCTGTACCCGTCATTCCTATGCAGGGTTGCGGCGGGTGGGGGCTGGTGTCTATCTCCAGCTGTCATGGGACGAGAGGCGGGGGTCACCCTGGACAGGTCGGCAGTCCATCGCAGAGAACTTAGCATTAGCTTAGGATAAACTAATTGTAAGGATTGTTTTGATTGTCCATTTCACTGTGTTTTTGCTGCACTTGTTAGATGTCATTCTTCAATTGTTGAGGGTTTTCAACGGTTCCTGACTGACAGTCTTTTTTTTTTAAAAGGTTTTTGTGACCACAGTGGCCTTTATTGACAGTGGACAGATTACAGAAAGGGGAGAGAAGTGGGGGTAGAGACACTCGGCAAATGTGCTTGGGCTGGAGTTGAACCTGGGACGGCCGCATCGAGGGCTAAGGTCTCTGAACATGGGGCGCCTGTCCACTGCACCACGCGACACCTGAGTTTTTCCTTTGTTCTTTGGTGCTAAGCTAAACAGAGTGGCTTTTAGCTACATAGATTAGCTACTGATTAGTGCGGCCATTAGCTATCTGATTAGTGTGGCCTGGTTTTTGCAGAACCAGTAGGTTGGTTCTATTTTTTTGCTGTTATTTCGGCTCTTAACTTGTTTTTTTCTCAGTGTTTTTCTCTACACAGTAGCTACACCTGGTCTGGTATCCTGCTTAGCAGCAATGCCCTGTTGGACGGGGGCATTGACTTGGATGATGCTCCCAGTAACTGAACGTCCTCCATCTCCTGTTATCAACTTTTTACTTTCTTTAACATAGAAAGTACTCTTACATCACTTGTTTTTCCTCTGTGTCTCTGCTCTGTCTTCTCGAACCCCGAGACGGTTGTAGCAGATGGCCGCTCCTACTGAGTCACGTTCTGCTGGAGGTTTCTTCCTGTTAAAATTGAGTTTTTCCTCTCCACTGTCGCTACATGCTTGCTCAGTATGAGGCATTGCTGTGGTTGAAGTCTGCATGAACGGGGCACAACCTTAAGTCAATGACTCGATGCAATGTGCTGGAATTCCTTAAATAGAAAACTTTTAAACTGATTGGAATGTTTGTATGATTGTATTGAAATGGCTTTTCTTGTAAAGGGCCTTGAGATTACATATGTTGTGAATCAGCACTATATAAATAAACTGAAGTGAATTGAATTGTCATAATGCGTGGACTAAATGTGGAACCAAGGTGCAAACAACAATTGAAGTGAGGCATGTTGAGTTTTAATTAAATAAACAAGAACTTAAAAGGTCCAAAACAAGTGAAATTTGATTATACAGAGCATAATATGAACTGGTCTAATTTGAACAGAAAGCTTGACATAACCTGAACAGCTCAGATGATCCAGCAAATAACCTAACACAAACAGATGCTTAAAGCTACATTGTGTAAGAACTTCTCCCATCTAGCTGTGAAACAACCAACTGAATATTACGTTCTAGCCCCCCCCATTCTGAGCGCGTTTTAACTCCTACGGTGGCCGTTTCATGCCAAGGTTAACATGGCTTCCAGTACTACAACTTCATCCAGTGTTCCTTCCAGTGGTGAGGTTACTTTAGAAAACTACATTGCATTTAGTTATATAGTCAGACGTCTGCCACATCGTGAGTAAACAATCTCCCTCTGGCATTCGTCACGGTGCAACTGAGTGCAGCCAAAGCGCGAAAGGTGGAGCTAGAATTTCCAGGAATGTCCCTCGTTGGCGAATGTATTTCAAAGATGGAGGCTCAACATGGATTCAGCCATTCGCTGACTCGCGCGTATGTATTCTGAATAGCAGATTCTACACTTACGAGAATACTTTCATTAGTAGATGGAAGTAATTACACATGAATGAGCACAGATTTTTGAAAGAATAAACGGGTTTTTGCTAAGAATTAACTCAAACAAAATACACAATGTAGCTTTAAATAAGACATGGAACAGGTCAGGACTGTGGGTATAATTAACTGGCACATGTGAGAGACATAAGAGACATTGTTGACTACAATAGGGAACTTAATGGGGAAATAGGATCTGAAAGATGACAACAAATAAGAGAAACAATACTAGTAACACAAAAGAAAGCTAAGACCATAACAGAACTAAAAAGCTAAAATATAAATGCACCAAAAAATCTAAAACAACAACTAATGGACAGTAGTAAATCTAAATAAGTAAGACCCAAAATTATACTATAAACCTAGGCAATGATATTTTGGAAGAGTGAAGAACCGATTAATAGACTGACAGAAATAATTAACCATTAGGATAATTTCCAGACCGAAAAAAGACTGAAAATAAAAAATAAGGTTAACATGGAAATAAATAACATCTGACAGAAATAACCTTCAAGAATTGCAAAAGAAAAACCTTAAATAATAACCTACGAACCTAGACATGAAAAAAACTCAGCCTGGCTACGAATGAAAATTTTAAAAATAGAAAATAAAAGATCGAAGTTCTACAAAAATAACCACAACAACCATAAAACACATGTGAAATATAACAATATGGTAATAAAATTAAGTATTCTTGTTTAAAACAGGGTTTGCAAAGTGTAATCTTTTTTATCATCATAGAGAGAATATTTATAAGTCTTATGTTGTGAGCTTTATTCAACTCTTTTGGGATGTTCAGTTTTATTTATAACACATTTTGCACTGCTACCACTCTCGACTAACATCTTATTAGATGCTAGTCTAAAAAATAATAAGTGTCCCATTCTTCCCAGCCATTAGAGCTTCCACAGCTCTCTTCGTTTCATAATACTCCTTCTCCTGTTTTAGAATCTAATATAAAGAGCATATCAGTGCATTCTTACTGTTTACTGTCAAACTAATATCTCTGTTAGTTGTTGGAGCCAAATCTTTCCAGCAGCAGTAATTTGCACAGTCCGGCATCCATTAAATCTTATTAAGATTACAACGGAACATGTTTAAATCCGTTACAGTTTTTACAATTGAACTGTGTGCCAAGCTTTAAAAGTGAGTTTCCAGCTCAACAGCATGCATCATTTAAGTCACCATACATAGTCATCAGCTGCTCTTTGATTTGATGCGCCATTTATTGGTAATTGTTCATTATGTCAAACTTAACAAGGCATGAGGTATTAATGCAATCCATAACATTTCGTCCAGCATGCTTTGTAGCTTATATGATGTTAATAAGATCAAATAACTCACGGGACTTTATATAAAAAGCCACAGTCTTTGACTGCACAATATGTTCAGGTAATGAACATATTGTGTAAGGCCTTGTGGAATCTTTTAGATCTTGCCATAAATACCACAATTTTTAAATTCCAAAGAAAGTAGAAAACCTTTGTTCTGTGAGTCATAAATAAGATATAAATATATTAGATAAAGCATAAGATAATATAACATTAGGTGAAATTATAAACATTACCTAATGTTCAACAGTAATAAAACACAAAATAAAGATTTGAACCACTAATAGTTTGTAACTGAGATGGTGGAGAGATATTGTTTTGCTTGGACCGTTAGGAGATTGTTCCTCAATCACTCCATAAGCTCATTTCCCTCATCCTTTCTACATCTAAGACTGGTACATCGGTGCCATCTGTGAAAATACTGATAAAGTGCTGTTCAATCATAATGAATCCATAGCTAATATAATAATAATAATAATAATAATACATTTTATTTGAAGCGCTTTCAGAATACCCAAGGACACTTTACAGAAGTACAGAGGAAGCAAGCAATAAAAATAGGGATGCACGATACATCGGCATCAACATCGGTATCGGCCGGTGTTAGGCATTTTTTAACATATCGGCATCGATAAGTAACAGAGGGTCGATATTAACTATCTAGCTGGCTAGATTAGCTAGCTAGATTTAAGAGGATATGTCTTTTACATGAATAAGATGGAACCAAGTGTGTGAGAAGTGGTTCTTTAACACGACATTAAACCAAACATACTTTCTAAAAAGGATGTCAATCAGCAATTCATAGTTTTATAATGAATAATAAAACTAAAGTACCAAAAGTAAAAACAAAAAATATATCAATATGCACAGCAGTGAAACAATCACCATTAAATAGAAAGTGATTTCACAGTCTAATATGAATATGTATGCTTAACGACCAAGGTTTGTAGTGAGTTTTTGGAAGTGAGGCTAAGTTTAGATTAGTTTAAGACTAATTAGCACCATTTGGTTTGTGTTCAAACAACCAATTTACAGTGCAAAGCAGAAGTAACGATGAAAAAATTTTTGGAGGAAGTAATGTGTCATTAAATATTTTTCGCTGAATTACAAATCAATAACCTTTGGGAAAATTAATTTCATTTATGGATCAGTCACCGCCGTAATGGATCCAATTTTAGTATTTTACCATACTAAGAAGGCTATTTCAAAACGACTCATAAGACTAGTTTTTGGTATTTAAACTATCTATGTTAAAACCAAGCTGTATTTTTAATAACGGAAATAACAATCCTAATTGTTAATGAGCACCAGCATTCTGCTGAAGCAGGCCGCACAAATAGAAAAACCATATTTATCAGCACCAATGCACTGAACTATTTTTAGCATCTAGCACAGGCTAGATGAACCAGAGAAGAAAGGAGACTCATGTTACATGCTTAAAATGACTCTGTTAGTCAATAATCTTATAAAAAACAGTTTATACCACATGCCTGTTCGTTTCCAAGCAGTTTGAAAAATGAAATCTTACAAATGCTCCAAAAACATAGTGAAATAGGCAATCAAAACAATGTTTACATTTTATTTTTTAATGTTTATCTTAAGCTAATTTATCTCTGCACAGACACAACCTTACTTGATCGATTCTTAGACCTTCATTTGGATTCTAAGCAGTGGTGGAGAACCAGCTGTGGTTAGCTGATCGGCTAGCAGTAGCTGTGTGGGGTGTGGCTACCAGCTAGGTATGTGAATATATGGCTAGTGGCAGTTGCGGCTATCAGCAGACCTCTGAGCCCCGGTCCTGGAGCAAACAGCTACTTTTGATGCAGCAGCTTCGGCAAAACTGAGTACCTTTTCCCATGGCAGGGCAACAGGGTGTCAGCAATAAAGAGGATGTCTCTCTTTGATGGAATCTCTAATTCTAAGATTCCTTCTGCAGAGTTTTGAATAAGTCAGGTTCTAGACTTATTCCATCAGCCAGAATACAGTTACCTGATCCACAATCCGCAAGCTGTACATTTATTTTTGGATCCAGGGAGCTTCTCCCAGAAGCTCCAAACCTCCAACCTGCTCTAACCCTTGGAGTGGAGGTTGTGTGCTGGTGGATATCTCTTCTATGTGGCGACCCAAGGACAAACAGGCCAAAGTCAGGGTGGAGCATAGGCTATGTGATGAAGTAACACATTCATACAGTGAAATTCCCCCTCTTCCTGTTGAAACTGAAGGTAGGTGTAATGCAGTGCATTGTGGAATTATTAGTTCTTACAGCAGGTTTGTCTCTGTCGTCCAGTTCTGTCATCATAATTGATGGCACAACATCGACTGGGCCATTCTAACCCATGGAGATGTTAAAGAGCAACTCACCCCCATACCGGAGTCTTAATCAATCTACATTTCTGGTTTGAAAAATGTGGCATAAGGAGGCATTGCCTGGAGGACCGGGGGACGCATGGGGGGAGGGATTGGCGGCATCAACATTTCCTTGCTATTCCAACTCCAACTCGCTACAGAGTTGTACCCAAGACTGGGCTTGTTTTATACTCCACAGCTGCAGGATGCCCGACGTCTGCCATAGGGCCGAGCCAGTAGCAATGCCCGATTCAATTTTAAGTGCAGTGTAAAGTTTTAAATCTGAAAAAGGTGGTCCACTGATGGTTTTTGGTAGAAAATTAATATGTTTACTAAAATGTACTAACTACCAAAAATAATGACCAGACATGTAGACACCACTATTAGACACTCATTTATACAGTTTATACACAAAAAGGTTATTTGGGGGTGAGATGCATTTTAAATCTTTCCATGTTTGCTCTACCTGTATGTTCAGGGTTGTTCTACTGGAAGGTGAATCTCTGCACTAGTCTCAAGCAACCTCCAACAGGTTTTCTTCAAGGATTTCTCTATATTTAGCTCCATCTATCTTTTAGTCATCTCTAGCCAACTTTCTTGTCCCTTCTGAAGAACACCATTCCCCGAGCTGCTCCTGTCATATTTTACAGTGGGAATTATGTGTTCAGGATCCAGTGTTAAGCCTAGTTTAAACTTCTCCATCTACGGAGGTGCGGAGACATGCAGCGCTATTATCCGTTGACGCAAGGGCTGCCCGTCACTCACGCAAGGACGCACGGAGTAGAGCCCAATTTTTTAACTATCCCTTGAACACAATGGATAGCACATGTCTGTGATTGGTCAGCTCAACATCAGCCCCAGATCATTTCACCAGAACGGTGCTCTAGATGCTTTATATTGCAAGGCCAGTTTATCTAATATGGTATTTTGGCGATTTTGAACACCAGGATGTGTAGAGAATAACAAAACAGACCGTTATGTTTGATTGTTTACATGCATTTTTAGAGTATTCAATGAGCTGCCCTCCTAGTTAAAAGGTTTCCAGCTCAATCAAAACTCGCTTTCTGTCAGACATTGCTCCTTGAGTGGATGTGCATTTACAAGCTGAAGTAAATAAACTTTCATTGAACAGAAACGTCACTGCAATGGTTGGCAGACCCGCCAGAAAAGGTCTGCACCACCCGCTGTCCTGGCGGAGAATTGCTTTGCAACACGGACACATGTTATGGGAAGAAAATATTTAATTCAATTTAGTTAATTTATATAGCGCCGATTAAAAACAGACGTCATCTCAAGGCACTTAACAAGAAGTCATTTCAATAGATTAATACAAACATTTCAATCAGATAAAAAGTTTCCTATTTAAGAAATCCCAGCAAATTGCGTCAGTCATTGGCGTGAGGTTGGGCCCCGTTGATGCAGACTTGCCAACCACAGCAATCCTTTAGCAATCCCGCATACTGAGCAAGCATGTAGCGACGGTGGAGAAGAAAAACTCCCCTTTAACAGGAAGAAACCTCCAACAGAACCTGGCTCTGTGGGAGCGGCCACCTGCCACGACCGTCTGGGGGTTTGAGAGGACAGAACAGAAACACAGAAGGAACAGAAGATCTGATATAGGAGTACTTTCTATGTTACAGAAAGTAAAAAGTTGATAAGATGACAAGGTTGATGTTGAGTTACTGGGAGCATCATCCCAGTCGATGCCCCCCATCCAACAAGGCATTGCAGCCAAGCAGGATACCAGACCCGGTATATTTTCTATGGAGAAAAAAAAAACACGGAGAGAACAGTTGAAATAACAGAATGTACTGTAATAAAACTGGAGAGTAGTAGGAGAAAAGGAAGTAGCAGAGTGAAGAAAATTGGTAAGTCTGTCCTACAGCAGTCTAAGCCTACAGCAGCATAACTACAGAGATAGCTCAGGATGACCTTAGGCACTCTAACTATAAGCTTTATCAAAAAGGAAAGTTTTAAGCCTGGCCTTAAAAGTAAACAGAGTGTCTGCCTCATGGACTAAAACTGGGAGCTGGTTCCACAGGAGAGGAGCCTGATAACTAAAAGATCTGCCTCCCATTCTACTCCTAGAAATCCAAGGAACTACAAGTAAACCTACAGTCTGAGAGCGAAGTGCTCTGTTGGGAACATATGAAACAATTAGATCTCTGATGTATGATGGAGCTTGATTATTAAAGGCTTTGTATGTAAGAAGGAGGATCTTAAATTCTATTATGGATTTAACAGGGAGCCAATGAAGGGAAGCTCAAACAGAAGAAATGTGATCTCTCTTTTTAATATTCACCAGAACTCTTGCTGCCGCATTTTGGATCAACTGAAGGCTTTGAATGGCATTTTGTGGACTAACTGATTACAGTAGTCCAGCCTTGAGGTAACGAATGCATGGACTACTTTCTCAGCATCACTCCTGGACAGGATTTTTACTAGTTTTAGCGATATTCCAGAGGTGAAAGAAAGAAATCCTAGAATCCTGTTTAATATGGGATTTAAATGTCAACTCTTGGTCAAAAATACGCCAAGGTTCTTTACGTTATTACTGGGGGCCAATTTAATGCCATCCAGATGAAGTGATTGACTAAGCAGTTTCTTTTTTAGAACTTCTGGTCCAAAGACAGCAACTTCTGTCTTGTCGGAATTTAAGAGCAAAAAGTTTAGATTCATCCAGGTTTTTATGTCTTCCAGACATGCCTGTAATCTACCTAACTGACTGGGTTCATCAGGATTTATGGATAAATATAGATGTGTATCATCGGCATAGCTGTGGAAATGTATCCCATGCTGTCTAATGATTCTACCAAATGGGAGCATATATATGGTGAAAAGAATTGGTCCAAGCACAGAACCCTGTGTAACTCCACAAGTAACCCTTGAGTTTAAAGAAGATTGATCATTTAGATGAACAAACTGGAATCTATCAGACAAATATTATTTAAACCAGCCTAGTGCTGTTTCTTTGATCCCTGCAACATGTTCAAGCCTTTCTAAGAGAACATTGTGATCGACTGTGTCAAAAGCAGCACTGAGATCTAACAAAACCAGAACAGACACAAGTCCATTATCTGAGGCTATGAGAATATCATTAGTAACCTTCACCAGTACTGTTTCAGTGCTATGATGAGCTCTAAAACCTGACTGAAACTCTTCAAACAGGTTGTTACTGTTTAGATGCTCACAGACTTGATTAGCAACAATTTTCTCAAGGATTTTGGATAAGAAAGGAAGGTTAGATATAGGTCTGTAATTCACTAAGTCATCTTGATCAAGGGAAGGTTTCTTGAGTAAAGGTTTAATTACAGCTATTTTAAATTCTTGTGGTAGGTATCCGTTTACTAAGGATAGATTAATCATATCCAAAATGGGGCCAGGAACCAAATGGAACACTTCTTTAAATAATTTGGTTGGGTCCAACATACAAGTTGAAGGTTTAGATGAGGCTAATATTTTTGATAATTCCGAAAGCTCGACTGAATCAAAACAGCCTAAGCACAAATGAGGTTCTACAGTTCTTTCTGATGCTGCCTCATTTACTGAGGAAGAAGCAATCATGTTTGGGAGGCCAACGATTTTATTTTTAATAGAATTAATTTTACTTATGAAGAATCCAGGGGGGGCACGGTGGCGCAGCTGGTAGCCTGGCTCACCTCACAGCTAGAAGGTCCTGGGTTCGATTACCGCCGGGGACGCTGTGGGTGCTGAAGGTGTGTTTGTTCCCCCACATCATCGGCACCCACACCCTGGGTGGGGATGGCGAAAGGGCCTTTCTGTGTGGAGTTTACATGTTCTCCCCATGTTCCCTTGAGTAGCTAATGTGAGCTACTCCCACAAAAACATGCATTAGTTCTGGGGCTGTATACTGCCTCCTCTTGGCCGGCCGGGGTGCCCAAAGGGTTGGGTATGATCTGGCTGGAATAACGTGATCCTTCCATGCGCTACGTCCAGCTGGAGAAACCCCGCCCCGTCGGGTGAAAAGAAGGGCCTGCCCACTCCCCAAGCACGAAGGAGGCTTGGGTTTCAGTGAAGGGCCCCTCCCGGGGCCGGCACAGAGGGAAAGTGGAACCCCAGGACCTGAACTAAGGAGCACTGGGTGATAAATAATGGGAAAAAGCCGTGGGATAAAAATAAAAACTTATGAAGAATCCCATAAAATCTTCACTGCTAAGAGCTGGAGAAATAGTTGGCTCAACAGAGCTATGACTCATACTAAAATACTATGACATACTAAAAAGAAACCTAGGATTGTTTTTATTCGCCTCTATTAATGACGAAAAATATGCTGTTCTAGCTCGTTGAAGGGTCTTTTTATACAGCAGTAGACTGTTATTCCAGGTTAAATAGGAATCCTCTAGATGTGTAGAGCGCCATTTTCTCTTCAACTTCCTAGTATTCTGCTTTAAAGTACGTAACTCTGCATTAAACCAAGGAGTCAGCCTCCTATGGCTAGCCACTTTCTTTTGTAAGGGGGCTACACTATCTAATGCCAAACGCAATGAGGAAGTAACGCTGTGAACCAGACCATCAATTTCTGAAGGGTTAGAGATAGAATTGCTGCCATCCACTGTGTTACTCTGAGACACTGAGGAAAGTAAGAATGGAAAAGATTCTTTAAACATTGTTACAGCATTGTCTGATAAAGCTCTACTATAATGAAATTTTCTTTCAGATTTAAGATGGTCAGTTAAAGTAAATTCAAAAGTTATCAAGAAGTGGTCAGACAGGATCGGGTAATGTGTGTTGTGCCACAGATAGGTAGGATTTGGCCATGAATAAATATGAATAATTGCCTAGGGCGATTATTAATAAGATTAATAATTTTATGTAAAAATTATCAAGTGTGGGGGCACCACCTGGTGGATTACAGGAATATATATATATATATATATATATATATATATATATATATATATATATATATATATATATAGCCAAATTGTTTAGTCTCAGTTTATGTTTATGATTACCAGCCTGATAAGTCTGAGATAATTAAACAATAGATGAAGGAATAAGTTCTTACGCTGTGGACATTAATTGTTCGCATTACTCAAAGTAATCCCAGACAACTTCTCTTTAAGATAAGGGGACTTTATTTGGAAAATAGATCAACCTTACAGCCAAACAATTCGTCCATAGATGTATCCCATCTATTCTAAAACATGCAACTACTACAGATCTTAGAAAACAATAATAGGTGAACATTAAATACAATTAACATGAAATGAATCAGTGAGAACAGCTGAGGTTCAGGTCAGAAAAGGAGGGGGTGGCCCTCACTCCAGGGGGGCTCAGCTAAGGTAGTCTGTGGGACAAAGAGTCAAGAGTCTCAGCTCTGTGCCAAGATGGAGACCTGCACATGGATTGTAAGAAAGGGGTCATAAAACTAGCTTTGGCTAAAGGAGCACATGGGGTAAAGCGTCCATGTGGAAGGCCTCTGCTTTACCAACAGACTAAAGACAATGGAGTTAAACTTTTCAGCTAAAACCAGCTAACGCAGGTCGGACCAAGCCCTACTCTGCCAACCGGGTGATCAAGGAGCGAGAGAGAGAGAGAGGAAAAGAGAGGGGAAAAGAGAGGAAGGAAAAAGAAAGAAAGGAGTGATCCACTCAGAATAAAACAAACTGTTACAAACACACCAATTAACGCTCAAACTTATGCGTGCGGCGACGCCAAAAATGAGCAAATAGGTACAGCGCTGAGAGACACAATGAACGAGATCCATCTCATTAAAACTCTATTTTCTCTATTTATCTCCGCCCAGACACAATATTAGTATAAATGAACCGGTTCAGTCCTACTTTGCTTTAAAGGAGGTCCTGTCCACTAGGAGGAGAGCAAATTGTGTCCGTAGTTGAGCAAGAAAAGGAAGAGTTATAAAAAACCTTGAACAGGATTTAAGGACCGTGTGGCCCAAAGGCAGGCTGGATGGCCTGCAGGTCGACATCTGACGAACTGTCTTGGAAGAGTTCTGATATAGCTCAAACTAGATACACGAACAGGATGAGCACTTTGAAGCTTTGAAATGAGTTCTTCCCAGTCCAGCGGGTCAGAACAAAAGAGAATCTTCACAGGTGAGATTTTCCCTGTTTAGCCAGGGTCTCTGCTAAGACTTCTGGCTTGAGAACATTTGAAATGGGCGCGACTCCCACTTCTTATAGCTCTTTGGCCGTTATGTCATCGTTGATGTCACCATTGGTGGCCAAGGACCAATAGGAGTGTATTGGGGGTCACTGCTAGGATTGCTGGGAAATTCGGTCTGCTCAGTCCATCTTTGAAAGGGCTCCCAGCCATCCAAAAGTCTGTTACGTTCATCTTATTAGAAATGGAATCACAACATGGGGTGGACTGTTATTTCCTCACACTCAATACCGTATGTCAGTACAAGGTTCAAAGTGTGTTAATCCGTGTACTTTTTGAGTAAAGCCAATTGAGTCTAAAATAGTATTAAACGCTGCATTTAGGCTATCACTTTAACTGTCCACATGAATATTAAAATCCCCCACTATAATGACCCTATCCGTATTTAATACTAAATCAGATAAAAAATGTGAGATCTGATTCAAGAATTGAGAGTAAGGGCCTGGTGGACGATACAAAACCACAAACAAAAATGGTCTTAATGTTTTGTAACTTGGATGAGGAAATTTATGGGTTAGATGTTCAAAAGAACTGTAGCTATCGATTGGTCTGGGCTTAATTAGTAAATCAGAACGAAAAAATGTTGCAACTCCTCCTCCTCGCCCAGTATTTCTAGGAATGTGAAAATTTAAATGACTGGAAGGAGTTGACTCATTTATACTGACATAATCCTCCTGCTGCAACCAGGTTTCTGTGAGACAAAGCAAATCAATGTGATTATCACCAATCAAGTCATTTACTAATAAAATCTTTGAGGAGAGAGATCTTATGTTTAATAAACCACATTTAATAGATTTATTTTTCTGTTCAGTCAAATTCGTATTTATCTTTATGAGATTTCCATGATTTGCTTTTGTTGGCTTAATTTTTTATCCATAAAATTTTGGCTGTGGGCAAGAGACTGTTTCTATAGGGTAATGGGTGGGTAACAGTACAGAAGCAGCAGAGAGGTGGGTTAAACAACGACTCTGCTTCCTGGTCTGGAACCTGGGTTGTCAGTGTTTTGGAAGACTAATAAATTCGGCCATATTCCCAGAAAGAAGAGCTGCTCCATCCAAAGTGGGATGGATGCCGTCTCTCTGGATCAGAGAGGAAACCACCTGGACAACCATTGGTGGAATGACAGCATGCGGCTAAACTTGTGGTCACTGGTCCGATCGGGCAGGGGACCAGAAAAGATTGCAGAGTCTGACAATGTTTTGGCAAACTTACACACCGAAACAACATTCATTTTTGTGAGCTCCGATTGGCGTAACTGGGTGTCATTACCGCCAGCGTGAATAACAATCTGAATAACAAACTGTATTTACGTTTATCTTTAGCCAGGAGTTTCAGGTAGGATCCGTTCTGGCCCCTGGCAAGCATTTGACTATAGTCAATGCTGTCTCTAATGCCACGTTTCTGACTATGGAGCTGCCGATTACCAGGGTCGGCTTCTCAGCGGGTGTGTCGCTGTGAATTGCTTAGAAACGAGGACCTGTTGGTGGTGGCCCGTGGGCTGGGTTCTAGAACTATGCTTCCTACGTAGCGTCACCCAGCCGGATTGAGGTCCCGGCTGTGCGGGTTCTACCAGAGGACAGCTAGGGGGTTCTGGCTAATGGCCCTCGGCTATCTGCTGGTTTTTCAACAGCGTGGAGCCGGGCCTCTAATTCCGATACCCTCGCCTCCGAAGCTACAAAAACATTACATTTATTACAGTTACCATTATCACTAAAGGAGGCAGGGAATTAACTAAACATCTGACACAGAGCAAGAGAGAAGAGTTAGAGATAGGAGAGTGAAGAGTAGCCATAGCCGCAATGTAGCTAAGCTAACTAAGCTAGCAAGACCTTACCACCCCAAGAAAAAGAGTTCCCAAAACGTAAAGTACACCACCACAAAACATGTGTTTTAGTGTGCTTGTGTGTTAAAATAACTTAGAAAGGCCTCAGCACAGAGAAAATAAGATTGATTCAAGAGAATATCTTCTTCCTTACATAAAGATGAGGCTGGAGGCTGGAGTCTGGATTGACGTTTCTCGTATTTTACTTTGGCCAGTCTTGTATATGATCCAGTCTGGGCCAACGCTCGAACTCTCTTGCAGCTTAGATCATGTCTGCCCTCTGTAAGCAGCTTCGGCCTTCAGTCTCCTAATGTTATGTCTTCATTGCAAGGTTAATCAAAACATTCCTCACAGCTGAGGAGTCACGCTGTTAGATCAGAGTGGGCGAAAGGCCTCTTCACTGACTCTTAATTGATTTAGTAATTATTAGTAAAGGCATCTAGGGAATATGGCATAATTATTAATTGACCTACCATGGAAATGTGTCTGTAACATTCCCCTCTTTTCTTTCACTACAGTAATGCCCAAAACATAGTGAAATATTTCAAGATGTTAATATATTTTCTAATGGGTGTGAAGATAGTTCACAAAAAAGAGACAATGATGAAACAATCAATTTATGAACAGATGTTAATCATGCTGGCCATGAAATTAGCTCAAAGTAACCAGGGATTGTAGCTGCCCTATATCATGAACCCCAAGGTCCACCTCTGGTCCCCCTTAGCCTCAAGGTTCCCTCGGAAGGGAAGGATCACCAATCAGGAGGGCCCCTGATATAGTCTCCAGCTGAGTTATTAAGTTTTAGAGCATACTAGTACAAACATACGTGAGCTAATTCAAAGGATTAGTTAGTTGATTATAAGTAAGCGATTAGGTTAGATGGAATTAGCAGACGTGGAAGTTCGGTTCAGATTACCTTAAAGCGGCTGCTGCATCAAGCAATCCTAAACGAACATCACAACTTATCTTGAGTCAGGCTTCATCGCTTTAACTCTTTATGCAAGAGCAAATCAATCAAGAATCCATGTATAGATAATCATCACTAAAGAGGGTCTTTAGATTTTATACCCAAAAACCCAAAGATCCTTCTAACTGTAGAATCCTTTAATCTTGCTGACTGTGTTTCAAATTGAATTTGAACCCTTATTCACATTGAATTTGAAACCCCTTTTCTCCTCTCCTTCTAGTATAATGCCATTATACTATAAACACTTCTTCAAAATCGTGATTGTATTCAAATCTGACCAAAACCCCAATTGAACCCAAAAATTAAATTATCCAATTCTCAAAAAATATGACAAACACCAATCGAGACCTCTATGGAGGACTGTCTCTGCCAAAATTGACAATAAATAAATAAATGTGGAGATAAATAAATGGGTAAATACAATTGAAAATGAATACATAAATAAATGTGGGAATAAATAAAAAATTATTTATTTCCACATTTATTTCCACTTTTATTTAATTATTTATTTCCACATTTATTCATTTATTTATTTCCACATTTATTTATTTACTAAAGTGTATTCTAATATGGGGGCGTTTCTAACACTGGCCTAAAGCCTGATTGGTCAAGCCGTTTTCAAACAAAAGTTATCAAATATTTGCGGACAATTCCATCCGTTCTTTTATCGGAGTTGTGTTTTCAAATACACCACCTTTTTCTAGAACATTGCCTTCCGGCAGCTTTTACACAGCAAGAAATGTACCGGAGGATCCTGATGAATGTCTGGGGGGTGCGGGGGAGTGGGGGGTTGTATGTGGATATGATGTAAACTTAGTGCGAAGGGCGTACATGTCATTTCCCCAAACAAAGGGATCATTGCAAAGATGGTCGAAGAAATAACAGATCTACTCGCAGTGCTTGTCTTTGTGATGTGTGTAATTTTGCGCACATGGAAACGCTTAAGAGACGTCGATGAAGAAGCTGAAAGGAGAATAGGGACAGTTATACGTCAGCAATGTGTGCGCTCACACCGTTCCCTGCCCCCCTCCCCTTTTCCCCACTGCCCCACACCCCTCTAGCTTTCCCGGAACATTACCTGATAGTCTGAATGCAAACACCATACCGAGAAAAGTCTGCTCTTGTTACTAGGTCTTTATCCGTAAAATTACCAGTAAAGGGTATCCGGACTAAGTCCAGAAGATTGTTTTCAGACACAAAAGCAAAACAGACGAAGTCCAGAAAATTACCGTTTTTCATGGCCTGTTTGAAAGGGGCTTCCGATAAATGCTGGTTCAACACCAGGCCTGTCACTGACAGGGAGGTCTCCTGTGAACAACAGACGAAAATGGAGGTGCTCTCCAAAATGCTTAGAGGTGACAACAAACTCTGTATATTATGTTAGAGGGCTGTCTATACTGTAACCAGGATAACAATTTCTTGATTTAACTGTAAACTTTTTGGAGAACCTTGACATATTTGTTCTGTCATTCTTGTGGGATTTAGAAATGATTTAGGTAATTGTGACCTTAAACAAGAGAAGTTAGTTCTGATTTAACTTCAAACAGTGAGCAAAAAATTTGTATGTGTATTTTTATTTGGTGTATATAAACCTCCTCAACTGTATAAAGTCAAACTTTAAAAAAATCTTTGAATGATAACAAGCAGTCGCATTTGTGTTTTTATATTGTCAAGAGGAGATTTTTAAGTGAAAGTCTGCGCCTCGTGCTGCTATGCTACCGGTCCCTGACCAGCCTGCTGTCTGCTAACTCCTGTCTCCCAGTTCGTTTATCCTGTGGCAGAGTATAAAAAAGAATTACACATTCACACAATATATATATGTTTGGCATGCATGGGGAGAGAGTCTTACCAAACCATCTCCAAAGAACTCTTCCTCATACTTGCCTTCTATTATTTTCACAAAGTTATTACAACAGATTCGGAGAGACAGCCTCTCTTACAGGATCCAATCAGCTCAATAATACATATTCATATATATATGCAAAGTGTGACTGTAGTCCTTCCCTGATAGGTTAAGCCCTTTTAATATATATTTTTTCAGTTGCTAAGCATAAAGCACCAAACCATTCGCACGATCAAACCACCAGATGTTTCCTGTTTTTTCAGAGAATCGTGACCCATTCTCTTCTGACCCCTGGCTCATATGCTGTGTAAACACTTCTGTGCAGTTAATCGTGACCCGTTCCCTTCTGACCCATGGGTCACATCCTGTGTTAACACTTTTGTGCATTTAGTTAATTATTTTAGCGCACAACCCCTTCACCCTTTGGCCTGTTTATTCATTCAATGCTTGTTTAAAAGTTTTTATTTACATTAATATCAATTTTTGAGGGGAACAGTTACATATTGAACATGACAGCTGCAGTCGGGGGTAACATTTGTAATGTGAGCAGGTGAATCCACTTAGCTGACAGGTCTAAAGAGAAAATAGTGGGACTCCACGTTGTGTCAATGTTAGCTTTATTTAGTTTAAGAAGTTTTGCATGATTATTTATTTATATTTAAGTGAAGAAGTTGTTTAATTTTTTTAGGAATGATGCCAATGTATATAACTGCACAAATTATGTTTTATCTTGCGAGTAAGCCTGGACATGAAATTGGTGTTTTAATAAGCAGCAGATGGAAAAACAAAACAAAATTAGCATTACCTGGATAATGATTATGATACACTACACTTGGATCTATCTCCAAAAGGTTTACAGTTAAATCAAGAAATATTTATTCTGGTTACAGTATAGATAACCCTTTAACATAATCTACAGAGTTTGTTGTCACCTCTTTGCACTTTGGAGAAATAAATTCCCGAAAGGGACACAGACGCCTATCGTGGATAGGCATTATCAGGTATTTGACTTGATGTTTCTCCAAAAATTTACAGTAACATTATATTTATTCTGGAAATAGTATGTGAAAGTAGTACGTAGGTCATAAATAAACATTTACTATGGTTAAGCCTCTCGCTTCCTCTTCATTTCATTGTTTTAACCATCAAGGCCGTTGTGAAATGTTGTCAAAAACCTCAGACGAAACACTGAGCACTCAGTTGTGAGGTGCTACCTACAGTACCCTCTAGCTTCTTGCTTGCTAAGCTAGAAGCTAGAACAGGAGGTTTAGCCTTCACTTGCACACCCTGCGCCCCAGCACCTCACCATCTAAAGCACCTCCATTTTCGTCTGTTTTTCGCAGGAGACCTTCCTGTTAGGGACACGCCTGGTGTTGAACCAGCATTTATCTGAGTGTGAGATTCCAGTGCCGGGGTATCTCAACTCTGTGACAGACACCCAGGCAGTGTTGCCAACTGTCTCTGACAGAAAGTAGCTGACCCTGGAAGTAGCCAGATGACGCCAGATGACGTTACACACCAATTTGCATATTGATGACGTCGTCACGTCACGTCAACGTGATGACATCATCACTCACTTGGAGGTCTTTATTTTTTTCTCCAAAACATCCAATACCAATAAAACCAGTTTGCAATAAAAACAGTGTGCATAACCAGTGAGCTCAGAAATGTCGAAATAAAAGAAGCTATTGAACAGAAAAAGGCCACCTCATAAGGTCAAGGAAAGATGGTAGAAACAATGGGAGGAAGAAAGAAATGGTAGGTGGCTTATATGTTTTCAAAGGAAAGTTGGTATAATGAGGAAAACAGAACGAAACAGAAAGAAGGAAATAATTATATCTAGATTCGGATTTGGTCATACAGGGTTAAACAATAGAATATTTAAACAGGGGAAACGTGCTACATGGAAATGTGAATTTTGTCTTCAAGAAAAGTCTGTGGAACATGTTATATTATTTTGCCTGAACTAAACTGTTAAGAGAACTGGTCCAAAATTTACAAGATATCAAAATCCAACTGGACATCCAAGACCTATTGAACAAAATTCCTAGTTCTGAAAAAAAAATTATGCTGAGATATCTCAAAATGATGAAATTAATAGAGAGAATATAGTTTGTTTGTTTTTTAGTACTTTGTAAAAATAAGTAGGGCATATTTTGTATGCTTTGAAACTCGCTTGCCAACCGCCATTAAACAGAAAACCTATATGCAGTTTATATGCACATATATGCTCCTATATACAGCATATATGCACATGTATGATAATATATATGATGCATATGTGTATATATATATGCCACATATAGGCCAAATTGAGGTGCATATATGTGCATTTACAGGCAACTGTCATACATGATGCCGAGCTCATATTTCTTATTATCAAAGTAATAACTGCATATTTGTCTGAAGTCCATTAAGACACATTCCATAACTTTTACACCTTAAAAACATGTGCTTTCTAAATGTTTTTGGCGGCTCACTAGCATTTATTATGTTCATATTTGGATCTGTCACTTCATGGGAGGGTCAATCCTGCTGCAGAAAACCGCACTATACAACTTTTCTCTGGCAGGATTCCTAGTACTGACTAAGTTTTGCTTTACAGCAGTATGTCACTACCAAAAGGATATAAACAAACCCGCGGTTTGAGACTTGAGCCATGGCAGATCCACCAGAAACCAAAAAAGACGCAAGAAGAAGCGAGGCAAACAAAAAGAGGTAGAACAATAGACGTAAGTCAACATTGGTCCGGCTCTTACACCTCATTCACAACCAGCGTGCACGTGGTGTGAATACATGGAAAGAACCTATATAGGTTTTAATAAAAGTTTTGATATATGTGTGACAGTGTGGGTCCTGTCACTGTGTATTGATGATGCGTCCTGGCCACTTGGCAATTGAGATACTTGTTTGGCTTAGTGGTTTGCAGGCATGACTCTCACCCAGGAATCTTGGGATCAATTCCCACCCACATGTTGTGCACCTAGTCATATATGATTGGTCGTCCCCGTCAAAACATGTACGTGTGGGTGCAAACTTGCTGATGGAGAAGTATAAACTAGACTTTAGTTTTCCACCACACAGCTTTTGATGAGATCAACATTGTCCTCTGACCTCAAACATCAGTGGCACAGATTTTTATTTACTAATGAGGTGACTTCTGATGGTTATCCGTGAGTTTATTTAGGGGTCTCAAAGGAAAGGTAGTTTTTCACTCTTGGCTGCCACCTGACTATACCTTTTTCAGGCTGAACTTGGCTGAACCCCAGTAGCCAAGGCATTGAAAGAAGTCAGTTGTCATGGTTCTAGGATCTGATAGGATGGCCAGGGAACACTTTTGGATCCACCAAAAAGAGCAGGATAGGGTCATCTGGGAGAAGGATGTCTGGGTTTTCCCTCTTGAACCTTTTGCCTTGAATCTGATTCTGTGTAAGTGGAAATAAAATCAATTGATTTAAAATTTGCATTCTAAAACATAATCATTTGTTGGTTTCAATCAGTCTGTCACATATAAAATTAAAGGTCAAACACTTTCGCAAGGCATTTAATGCAAGTGAAATGGTAGGAGCTACAATCCTTATGACCCAAAGTTTTTGCTTCTTTCTCGGTTTTAGACATTTGAGGACATATTTTATTCACAGCCCAACTGGTTAGATATGTTTTTGCATCAAAACTGGGACTTGCTGAATACTTTGCGGGTCAATATGTGCTAACACACACACACACACACACCAAGAAACAGGCTGACTGGCTGTGCTGCCCCTTGAATGACATATCTGAGTCAACTGATCAGTGGGAACAGATGGATTGGGCTTGAAGGAGGCTCTGATGGACTCCAGCAGGGTTTTTGTCTATCACAATGTTATGTTGTCCAGGCACTGGTTTGGATTTTTCCATGTGAATGTTGTAAATCCACCTGAATCCCTACAGAACTAAAAGCCTGACACATATTACTACTGGTACAATGATTGGTGTCAGTGATGGCCTTTTACAAATTTATTTACAATGCTTCTTTTACAGTCATGCTGACAGTAACAGGACTTTCTGCCCAACACAGATGATCTGGAGCCCAGCCCAGATAGTGGATGATGTAGTCTAGCCACAGGCCATTGAATAACAGCTCATTCTCCTTCTTCCCTCCTTCCCTCCTTCCCTACCTCTCCTCGGCACACTTCTCCCTCTGCATCTTCTAGGCATCGTGCACCTGTCCCTGCATAGAAAATACCCAGGGATGCCAACAAGCCCTGCAATCTGTCACCTCCAGGGCCTTACTGACATTTTTAATCATATAGTGATAGGATCACACATATAGATGATATTTACCCCTTTAGCAAACTCATTCCCCATACTCAAGGTTTACCTTGGAGAGTGATTTGTGAGGATTGTTGTGAGAGTGGTGCATACTGGTTTTAGGAGAGAGGCAACAAAGTCAGAGACTGTTTCACTCAGAAAGCTTTTTGGCTTTGCATGGTCTTCGGAGTAGACTCAGCTTCTTGGATACTCAGACTGAAATATATCAAATGGTACAAGTAACTAAGTCCAATTATTGGAGTGTTAGGATTAAAAGCCAGCATGTAAAACACACTTTGCACTTTCCCACACTTTAATGTTTTTTTTTGTTTCACACCAAGGGGGCATTATGATTTCTTCAGATCAAAAAAGAGGGGTCTTTGATGGATAATCGCATTAACGCAGTGCAACAAACACACAGACATCAGTGCATATAATTAGGAAGGAAGACTAAAACTCCTGACCAGTTTCCCAGCATTGTTCCTGTGAGTAACGAAATAGCACAGCAGGAAGGCTTTTGTGATATACAGATGCATCTCGATGTATTAGAAAAGTTAAACTCCTAGACCATGTAGCTTCATTACGCTCAAAATAATAGAAGTGTATTTGAAATACAGTCAGTAAAGTTGGCCACTCCAAAACTTTAACAGCTTCTTGGTCTGGAACCATGCTGCCCACTTAATGGTGTATTTGGGGTCATTTTCTTGTTAAAACACTCAATTGAATAATTCAACGTCATTAATTTTCTCTTCTGCATACCACAACATGACCTCTTCAAGTATTTTGATTTATTCAAACTGACCCATGATCCTGGTTATGGAACAACGATGCTGCAAGCAATACTATGAGAAACATCACCATGGCATGACACATGAGCCACTGCGCTTTATAGTGTACTGTTTGGTGGTCAGGCTGGGCTATGCCAGGGGAGCAATACCTCAACTTAGCAGTGTAAGGAATCTAATGTTGGGACCTTATGTAATATTCTAATTTTGTGAAAAACTAATCTTTGGGGTTTTAGTAACTGTAACCTATGAAAATAATATTAACAAAAATAAATACTACATTCATTACACATATCACGATATGTGTAATGAATGTGTACAGCACATGATTTTCACTTTTTGAGCTAGATTAGTGAAATTAATAAACTTTTAGATGATATTCTAATCAAGAAGGTACCTGTATTTTATTACCTACCATTTTATGTCTATCTGCAATAAGAAGTCTGAATTATTCATTTGGTAGCTTTTAGAAATGAACCATGAAACATTTCTTTTAAATCATGTGATGATGCAGCCTTGGGAATAACAAAAAGTCTCTGGGAAAGAATATACTAAATCATTCCATAATAGAAAGTGTGTCTTTTTTTTCTGCTATGCCAGCAACATAAATGGATAATTAATGCCAGAGTGAACAGAAGAAATGTTCCATAAAGACACTCTGCTGAGAGGAAGACTCACACACAGGCAGATGTTACCCTGAGGCGACTGATCTACAGTGGGATTTTTCTCTCCCACACCATCTTGCCTTGGACAATAGCAGGCACATTTGGGGAATCATCATTAGATGTGTGAGAGGAACAGTGTGGACCTTCATTAGTGCAGCTGTGGGTTGTTTAGGCAGGCAGGTGAACAGGGTGAAAAAATTAAATGAGAAGTTCAAAAACCGTCCAACCTCAGCATAGAGATAAGCCACTCTCTTCAGTCCAACTTAGCTGCTGCATAATTAAGGGCTATGGAGTTTTTTCTCATCTCACAATTTTCTGCTGTGCTTGTTCAGAAGGAGCCTATATAATCAGCTGTGACTATGCCACATTTTTCAGTTAGAAAAAAACAATAATGCTGAAGTACAGAAGTAGCTCCCATCCCCTCTGTGATGGCCCAGCCTTGCAGCACCCATGGCGTTATGTTTCAACAGTAACCTGCCAGAGTAAAGGTTGTGGCAGTAATTAAAACCAAATATTTAAGAGCCAGCCAGCAGCCTGACACTGAATTTTCAGATCAATGTGGGCCAAACCCATGGACCTTGTTGCCTGCCCAGGGCTCCATATGCCCCACAGAGAAACTCAAACAGATTGAGTCAGCTCAACTGCTGGCTAACCCACTCAGCTTTAAGGCTGTATGCCTGCTGGGACTTCTGGTTGCAAAACAGATTTTTTTCTCCTCAGAGTTTACTAAGAAGAGGGATGGGAAACAAAGCTGACAGCTTTCAGCAATGGGCATGTCCACAGTGCTGATGTAAAACATTTTTTTGACCAACAAAAAGTAATCTGCTTCTAACAGTCTTTACAACAAAGGCTGCTGGCTTTAAGTACTTGCTGTGTTGCACTCGACTAAAGGCTTAGTGAGATATCATTGATGCTGCCACAAATATCTATTGCCAGACCTGCTTCATTTGCATCACTTAAAACACAGATACGCTTCATCATTCAGTCCGGTGTCACGGTAACTCTGAAATTTATGGGCAGTAAAGCAATTTCTCCTGATAAACATAAACATGTTTCAGATGAATACTCTGCAGTTTACTTTTTTTCTTTCATGTGATACATTAATACTAATGTCTTTTCCAAATGAATTTAAAATCTGTCATTTATACAAGAAAGCTACCAGGAGTCATGTTTTCCCTACAAGCTATTTAGTGGGGCACAGAAAACCTGTGGAAGAAGGTGCTTGGCTGAGAGAATACCTAAATCAAACTTTTTGGCCTAGATGAAAAACAATATGGGTTTCTCAATACACCATCCCTATGGTTAAATATTAAGAAGGAACAGTGAAGCTGGTTAGCTGAGCTAGATGGAACTAAATGCAGGACAATCCTATATGAAAGCTTTTTAGAGGATGCAAAAAAGTTAAGTTTGGCATCACATTTCTGTCAAAATCCCTGAGGAGCTTATTAAGCAATCACAACAGTGCCTTTATTAAAAGGTGAAAGCACATCACTCTGATAGCAGGCATTTCTATTTATTTTTGGGCCCCTACATCCATCTTTACACAGTCGCCAGAAAAGTGCGCTCGCTCTCTGTTTAGTGAGTGTATTTTTCAGTTGGAGGTGGTAACATTTCTGACTGATTTGATTGGCCAGATTTTCAGCTCAAATCCGGTGACAGATAGCACAAGCTTTGGCCTAATAGGAGAAAAAGAAGAGCGGTGGATGAAACTTGGATTCAAAATGTAGAGAAGGAGGCGCGGGAGAAAGAAAAACAAAAACGTAACATTGATTTTTTGAGACAGTGTCATAAAATTATGGTTTGAACTCTTGATTAAATTAAGACCAGTTAGGTTTTGTGACTCAGTATGATCATTTTGTCTTTCTTTAAGATGAAGAAATGCAGTGCACTGTAAAATACGTTAAAAAAAATTATCTAGCTTTTATTTGCTGTATTCTCTCATACATTTCAGATTAATTAGAAAAATTTTGGTAATTCAGTTAAATTATTTTGCGGAGATTTATTGTCACATAAAAATGGCAGGAGAACACAAAAGTGAAAGAAGTAGATCACAGTTTGTTCTCACTCTTAGCCAGTTTTTTACATAAGGATGATTTTAGAAAGTTGGATAAACTGCCAGATGCAGGAGAAAGCCTCTGATGATTTTTTTGGCTGTTAACTTCTTCTTTAAGAGAATGTGGTACTATTTTTGATAAAACCTGTTTATAATGCACCGCAGCTGCCTCGCACCATCATTAACTCCAAGAGCTTCTGTTATTCATTGATTTTACTGCATGGTTACCATCAGAGCGGACATGAAATCAATCTTTATTGTTTTGTACAATAATGAATCTTTGAGCAAAATACCCCATCAAACTTAACACAGCTTTAGAGAGACAGTAATTTCAGCCCTATAGTCCCTTTTGAATAGAGTTTGTCTTCTCATTCACCCACCTTATTCAGAGACCAGAATCACAGGATGACTGCCAGCTCCTCTTCCTGCCAGCCCTCTCCTGGAGGCAGTTAGTGGGCTGGCAGATAACATCCTTTGAGGATCACAGCATCTTCCTCACAATTTCTCCAAGATGCTTCCCCTCAGGCCAAAAAATCCTAAGACTGCATCAACAGAAAATACTTTCCTCCGATCTCCCTTATAATCTGAATTTAAACATCACAGTCATACCTTCAAGTGGAAAATAGCGTAGGTCACAGCAGGCAACTTGGTTTGTTATGTTTTCATTATGCTTTCAGTAGACTTTCTTTTACATCTGCATGCTGAGCAGATTTAGTGAAACAAAGTGGTTGGTCAATATGACATGGTGCTATTTGAATAACAAATACATGTTTAACATGTATAAAAATTGCAATTAATAGCCAATCCCTTAAAAGGTTGGCAAAAAGATGGATTTTTGCATAAAATGTAAAATATTCCCAGCCTTTTGTTGTGTAATAATGATAATTTGCGCTTACAGTATAGTCTGGAAGCTGGGGCACAGAATATACATGATAGCCAAGCAGTTTTCTGTCCAATGTGCTTTTTATTTCTCTTTCTCTGTTTCTCTCACATTTTAAGGAAAGGTTTTGCTGACATTACTGTAGTACCTGCGTCTTCATGCTGCCACTCATAAAAGCTTATATTTAGCTGCAAAAAGCCTAGAGGAAGATTTTGGTTCAATAACATGTTGAAGGAAAGAAATAAAGTTAAAAAAAAAACGTTCTAGTCAAGGTCTGCTGCTCCCTATCTTCTCCGAGGGCAATTTGGACAGAGCACTTCTTTCCTATGAGCCATTTTTGTGTTTGCCAAAACTGTTTTGAGGCCAACCAGAAGGCTGTCTCTTATGTTTCCTCCCACACCAGGGCTTTGATTTCTAGACCACAGGAGCTGTGGTTCAATGAACTATGTGAAACTTATCCCATTTATAAACCTGTGAATGATATCTTTATTAGAAGTGTAAAGGACCACATGGTCTATAAACTGCAGTTATCAAATCCTGGAAGCATATTTGACCTTTCAGTCTTTTTTGCTTAAATATCCTCCAGTACCACAGTATTGGTTCTTTAAAAACTGCCACAGATCTGTCAGGGATCATTATATCAAACAGAAATGTACCTTTTCAAAGCTCTGCGACAATACTGTTAGATTATAAGAAGTCTTGGTCTGGAGGGCAAACCTTCTAATGGAGCATACAGAACATGAAAAATAATAACCCTAAATATTGGGCAGAGATCTGTGACCATGTCATTTAAAGGTTTTTCCATGACACAGCAACATGCTAGGCTATGCCAATTGATCTGCCCAAAATGTGTATTTTGATTCAGTGGCAGTTTTCCAGTACACATGTAAATAAGCAGTGGCTTGTTGTTTACATGCAGGTTGAGTGACTTTTTAGGAAACTCAAATTCCTCCTGGCAAAGATTCAGAGCGATTTGATTTAATCTTATGGAAACAACGGTGTGTGACTCTCTCAGGGGCAGCAAAATGAGTGGTTTTTACTTTGGGGCTCAGGTTTATGGTTCCTTTTTGCTCCAAGTTCACATAATTGCAGAAATAGAGCTAAGCAGACACATCTATAGAACACAAACACAAAAGCAAAGGAGCATTTAGGGGGCATTTAGTAAGGAACGTAGACTGCAGGGAAGGAGGTTATAGGAACTGGCCAAGGGTGGAAATGAAGCTTAGGGGTGTCCCTTAATCCCTTGTTTCATTAAACAAAGGCTCATTAAAGAAGGGTCGTCCAGCTACCCACCATCCTAGCCTTTGTGCAAATAATAACAAAAAGTTATGTTAAATAGAACACCACCTCCAGCTGCTTCAGAGTCAGGACTATGCATGTTCTCAGTGTGCTGTGTACTGTGTGTGTCTATTTTCATTACATTAATATCATAAAATCTAGGTCATTGTTACAAATATGGGGCAGTTAACTAGTTTGATTTTAGGGTTATAAAAAGATTGAAGACATCCAGATGAAGAAATTCTGTTTTCTTTTATAGAAAAATCTGATCGTTTTGCTGACCTTGACATAAATCCTTTTAAATTTCATGATGATTTTTTTTACTTAAATGCTGCCCATCTAACAAATTATTTATTTTAATCTTGCTATATTACGTGGTTCACATCTTTGCTGTTTCAGTATTTCACAGCTCGGAAGCTTTTGATGAATCTGTAGATGTTTTTGGATCCATCCAATTACAAAGTAGTGCAGCTATATTACTCTGTCAACAGCATACAATTTAAAGCTTGTAATGAGCACTAAAGCTTGTGATTAGATTATTGAGTGGCTACTGGTGTGTAGCATGTCAGTAATTCTCCTGGTGATCAGAAATAGTTTGGTATCGCTGGATCACAAGAGAAGCTGATGTGGGTATTGTAACCTGCTGTACACTAACTTATATTTTTCAATAAAATTGTTTGATAATTCTTTCCATAGATTGCATAGTTTTATTTGGATTTTTAGACTACAGTATTACAGTAATTATTTTATTTACCTTATTGTATGGCAGAAATTCTGAGCCAAATAATTATCATATTTTTTGGTTAGTCTGTTTTATTATTTATTTTACTATACATCAATTTCTATATTTTAAGTCTGTGACACATTCTAGAAGTGCAAAGAATGAAATATAAAGATTAACCAATTTGTCTATTTTCTTCTGGCTGTGACAGGAAGGTAAAACCCACTTATCAACTTCTTGACAAAATAATCTCCTACCTTTACAGATGCTCTCAGATTTGTCCCTAAAATGTAACAGATGATCATATTCTATCTAATATATTTTCAACTACATTTATGTGTTGCTTCAGTTAAACAACCCTTAGTTTGTTTTCCAAATAAAAAGGTCAAATATGTTTTTTAAAGGGACCCCCCCCACACACACACACACACACACACATGCGCACGCGCACACACAACAACAACAAAAACAACAACAACACAAGAGTTTATAAAAGTATTTAACATTAACTAACACAAATACTGTGAGCTTTCTGGTCTCACCAAATAAAAATTAAACAAATATTAAAAATGTAATACTGTTATTAGCTTCAGGTGCAAAACGTCATGCTGTAAAAGTTGGAAACTTAGTTCAATAATATTAGTTTCAGGCTGTGTCTGAACTCGAGTTAAGTCAATTTCATCTTCACTGCCCAATAACAAGTTTCCTCAAGAGCCTTCAAAATCCATACAGATTCATCCTTTATTATTAGAATGTGAAAAAAAACCCTTTCAAATGTATTTAAATGTCAAATGTTTGCTTGAATAAAATGTAAACCCTTTCCATGTGAATGATGATGTCAAATTAATAATGAATTAGTACTGTGTTTTTATTTTTTAAAAAAATTATTTATATAATCTACAGCATATTTTAGAAAGGTTTACCAAGATGTTAACAGTCCAAAAACAATCAACTAAATCCATGTTTTTTTAAACTGTGGTACACTGCTGGTACTTGTGCTGCCTTTAGTGTTACACTGTAGATCTTTTGGTATTAATTATTTGCATTGCTGCTAGTTGTACAGAGTTCTTGTTCCACCTCTGTAGTTGGAACATGAATCTGGGAAGGACTTCATAACCAACTTAACCAGTTATAATTAGAAAAGTAGTGAGATTGACAGATTTGACAGTCTCAGATAGGCTTGCTGACAGCTTTAGCCTGGGCCTTAGCCTGGG